>SMDT01002705.1:0-15086 GCA_005392925.1 Aquilaria sinensis | reverse complement strand
TAAGATGAAAAGTTCTCTTTGGATACAAAAAAGAGCACATAATCTAGTTACTGAAAAATACTGACTTGGGCGTCGGAGGTTCCTCCCCGGGAATCTACATCGGGGACCTCCTAACCTGTGCTTTTCCAAAAAAGTGTTTCAGGTATCTTCCACTGGGGAATTTCCTCTCAAAGTATTCTCCTCCATCAGAAGCACTCTCTGCTCTTACAATGACACACGATGAGGCCATCGTAGGCCATCAGCGGCTGATAATGGTTCCCAATTTATTGACAAGGGGTTCCAAGAATTCACCACCGACGTCGGGATAAAAATGCATTTTGCCCTGGTCGCTCATCCCCAGAGTAACGGACAGGTAGAGGTGTAGGGTGAGGGGGGTCTGGGGGGGATAGGGGAACGGACAGGTAGAGGTGTCCAATAGAACCATAAAGGATGGTTTAAAAAAGAGATTGAGTCAGGCAAAGGGAAAATGGCCAGGAGAACTTCCCTGCGGGTTATGGAGTTACCGGACAACACCCCGAAGGGCCACAGGTGAAACACCTTTCTCACTCGTCTTCATCACGGAGGCCATTATTCCTATCGAAGTGGTTTAGCCATCAATCAGGGTACAAGTGTTCAACGAAGAAGGGAAGACCTTGGGTTGAAAACCAAGTTGGACCTAATTGATGAACACAGGGAAGTGGCTGAGCTTAGAAGAAAAGCTTTTCAGCAAAGGGTAGCTATCGCTGCGAACTCATATGTCAAACGAAAAAGAATCAGGAAGGGGGACCTCGTTCTCCGAAAGGCTGAGTTTGAGCCCCGAAGACCATCTTACGGCGTTCTTCGGGAAAATTGGGAAGGGCCTTATTTGGTTCTTGATGAAGTTTAGCCAGAAGTCTACAATCTCGGTGATGCCGAAGGTGGAGAACTGAGGAATACATGACATTTAGATGCCTTGAAAAAAAATTTCACTTAGAAATTTTTCTAAGGAAAATAGTCCCACCAAAGGAGCCCAGCCGAACAAGGTGTAAGTGCCTATGTACCAAAAAAATACATCTCCACGAAGGAGCAGCAACTGAACATGGCTGATAAAAATTGGCAAAGTCTTGCCGAGAGATGTTGGCCGAAGACGGTGCTGTATCTACCGAAGGTGGTTATCTGGATAATGAGCGCGAAGAATACATACTATCTTTTCGAGGGACCCAGGCCGAAAATGGTCGAATTAACCCTCAGCACCAAAGATAGTATAGAAGAAACATGCCCTGAAACTTAGCCAAATCTAGAAGGAAAGTAGGAATTTTATTAATTTGTACCTTGGTACAACAAGAAGGAGATTACAGGAAGAAGTTTACAAAAAAGAAGAAAAGTTGAAGTCCTGGACGCCTAAGGGACCTCGTAATCTTGAGTTATTCCATCACCAACCTCATTTGTCATGACTTTCGGCGCTGGGGTAGGAAAGGGAAGGTTAAGATATTCAATCTTTAACCATGCCCAGTGATGCCCTGAGACATCTTCACTGGAAGGCATGGTGACTTCCGGGAGGACTTCCTGTGGAGGAGAGCGTCTGGAGTTGAGGTTTCCCAGGGGAATGTGCCTGAAAAGCTCAGAGAAGAGGGTTAGGAGGTCCCCGGGGTGCTTTTCCGGGGAGGAGCCTTCGACGCCCAAGTCAGTTTCCTGAGAAGGTAAGGGGGAAGCACTAGAGTTTTCAGCGGGCTTGCCTATATTTTCTCAAGGAGGAGGAGTCGAACCGTTTGCCAGGGTCTGTTCCCTGGTATTTATAGAGAAGCCCAGCCCGTTCAGATGATGACACGTGTTCGGTCGGATGTTCTCTGAGTTTCTGGGCGTAGGGGGCGAGTAGCTGGTGACAGGCTCCTTGAGTCTTGAACCGAGACAGGTCGTGACAAGACCTGGATGGCGTCGGCGTGTCAAATCACCGTTTGAGGTGACATGTAGCGTCTTTGGGCGGCATGTCAGAGGCTCCTTAAATGCTCATGCCGTACTCCCGAGGTCCTCTGGGCGAGGTCGTTCTTTGACACGGTCGCCCTTCTTCGGGAGTTATGCTCGTGCTTTTGGGGGGTTCCCTTGTTCGGAGGTTCCACCTTCAGGGAGATTCCCTTCTATTTGCGATAGCTAATTCTCTGCATCCGAATGCGATCCGTTCGGTCCCCCGAGGGAGCCGGCACCATCTTTGCGATCCCTGGCGTTCTTGCCGAAGTTCCAAGTTCGGGGTGCTTGGCTTCGTTCATTCCGAGGTCAGTGATGGCTCCTCTTTCGGGTGACGCCAGGCTTCCTGATCATACTTTCGGCAGGAAGTACGCACTGGGAGAGGAGATAGTCCTTCGGCTATCACAAGGCCCCCTCCAGAAAGCCGAAGTGGGAACTTCGGTTTGGCAGCTATCAAAGGGAGTACTTCGGGGCCTTGGGTATAGCACTCTTGCCGAAGGTGCACCTTTTGTCCGAAGACACGGGTTGTTCAAACATAGCCCGTCTTTTGGTGTCTCCGGGGTAACCTACTTCTTTACTTTTGTAGGCCTGTAAAACGTCACGTCTCGTAACCAGACGTGTCAGTCTGGAGCGGCGCGCAGTCTGTCAGAAGGCGTGTCCCCATTTTGGCGCGATGGCTGACACGTGGCAGCTTTTTATTGGCTAGGGTTGCATCGGTTACAGCGGGCGTGCCTTTTTATGCTTAGTAAGCAGTTATGGCGACTCCTTGCCTTAGCGCAACATTTATGACGCCGTTTCGCTTATCCCCCCTCGGCCTATATATACTTTTGTTCCTTCATAACCCCTTTTGCTTCTCCTTTTGCTCTCCTCTGTCTTTCGAGTGCTCCTGCCTTCTTCCTTACTTTTCGCGACGGTGCTGTTTAACGGGGTTTTTTCCGGCCACCTTTCATGACGGCGTTTTCAAATTCAAATTTTGGCAAATCATTCGGTGGGTTTTTTATCTCCAGAGTCCTCTGATTTTTATTTTTTCAAGCTTTTCCGAACTCATTTTTTTCCTTTTTCCGAACTCGTTTTTCAGCCAATCATGCATATCCCCGAGAGCTGGCAGCCTCTTCTTTCTCACCCTTGTTCCACCACTCCTGCAAAACTAGAGAAATGGAAGAAGAAGTTCTTCCTTCCCTCCTATGCCACTACGAGGTTGCCACGTTCTGACCAATTCAGTTTTTCAAACCGTAGTGACGAGGTTACCGTTTTCCGAGCCCAGCTGAAGGCCGGACTTCGGTACCCTCCGCCGAAGATGGTTTGCGAGTTTTGCGATTTCCATGGCATTGCCGTAAACCAACTTCCACCAAACTCGTACTGCTACTTCAACGCCTTTCTTTGTATGTGTGGCGTTTTCAAATAGAACCCCACTTCATTCTTTTTCTGCAGTACTATAAGCTCTTCGTGGTCCCGAAGGGTGGCTTCTACTTTATGCTACCTTGGGGATCAGGGAGCAAAAAAATATAAGTTCACCTTTGCCAACAAGGACAACTGGCGAGGGTGGCAACAAAAGTTCTTTTTTCTGAAGAAGGAGAAGGCCTGGTCGCATGTTCGGACCAAATGGGCTCAAGGAAAGCTGGAGATGGATGTCGTTGACCCAAGGATATTGCTGACTCCCGAGTTGGCACCTATCTTCACGGACTTCGACAGACGGATCCGAGCTATCTCCAACTGGGATTCCGAGGTCCCTTCGTGCCCTCTTTACCCCTTTCCTATTAACTGGAAGTTGATGACCGAAGAGGCCCTTCGGGAGCTAAAGATGGTAAAGGAGCACAAGACGGACCTCGAGATGCCGGCTCCTGCCATTGCCGGGAAAGACTCCTGGCTGGTGAAGCTTCTTCGGAAGGAAGAGTCTTATGAAAGTTTTTATGAAAGTAAGTTATCTCCAAATCCCTTTTCTATATTTTCACCCTGGACTCACACTGATGTCTTTTTTCCTTTTCAGAGATGGGCGACGACACCGCTACCTTCTACAAATCGCTTTTCCTCAGGCAATCCGAGAAAGGTGAGCAGACGAAGAAGGCCGTCTCCCGAAGACGGAAAACGTCTGGGGCTGGGCCATCTGTGGCCAAACGGGCGAAGAAGGATGCGCCCCCTCCTCTCCCAGAGATTCCTGAGGAGGTGGGCGAAGAGCCCGAGGCTGCTGCTGTTCCACCGGCCGAGGTCGTTGCTGACCTCACTGCTCAGAGTCCCACTCCTTCGGCGACTCTTCTGGGTGCTTTGGTAGAGGCCCCTTCTGCCGAAGAGCGACGTAAAAGCAAGGGCAAGGGGATTTCTACCGAGGAGGCTCGGGCTTCCGACGACGACGTCGCCGAGGTGCCAGCAGGTTTGTTTTTCTATCAAACTGTGGTGCCTTCTTTTTTGTGGGTTTTGAGATTTTCTTGCCTTGACCAATTTTTTGTTTTTGCCATGCAGGGGAGATATCATCTCCGGGTTGGGTGGCCGAGCACGCCCGAAAGCGGGCCCTTCGGGATGCCCATATCCCGAAGGGGAAGGTCCCGAAGGAGCCTTTCTGGACGTTTACGGAGGACATGAATTTGTACTCCGGAGACTGCCAGCAAATGGCTAAGGAGATCTCAAAGGGGGTGCTTACTGAGGCCTCCTTCAAGGCCATCGCGGAGGCTCACCCTGATGATGACTCCCTTGCCGCGAAGGTCTCTGAGCACGCTGCCCAGGTACGCCTCTCGCCTTTGTGTTTTTCCTTTTGATTTCCTCTAAATGTCTGCCTCTTCTTCTTTGCCTTACTAACTTTGTCTTTGTTTCTCTGCAGCTGCTGGGGTACGCCGGTTTCCTCAGAGTTCGGGTGGCGAGGCAGGCGCTGTTCCGAGCCTCGGCCGTAGGCACCATCGACCAATATAAGGCCCAGTGCTCGGAACTGGCCACACAGAACGCGCAGCTGGCTCAAGCTGCAGAAAAGGAGGTTGCTGCCGTTCGGGAGGAGTTCCTGAAGGAAAAGGAAGAACTTTTGAAGGACTCCTCCCAGAAGATTTCTGACCTCGGCTCCCAGGTGGCGGAGCTGATTTCGGCGAACGAGGCAGTTCAAAAGGAGAAGTCGGAATCTGAGGCTCTCCTGGCGAAGGTGCTTGAAGAGAAAGCCACGCTTCAAGCCGAGGTCGAGTCTTTGAAGAAGGAGCCGGAGAAGAAGAAGATGAAGGCGCTGAAGAAGAAGGTCGCGGATCTGAAGGAGGACCTTGAAGACCTCGGTGTCGAGAAGGACAAATCCGACCAGATGACCAAAGTTGGTTTTCAGGACGGGTTTTGCCTCGCTCGGTATCAAGTTCTTCAAAGGTTCCCAGACTTGGACCTTTCTTTTTTGGAGGCTCTGAACATTCCCGAGGGGCCTCGGTGGTCTTGGTCCAAGATTGAGCATCTGAACCTGCCCCCTTCGCTTCCGGCGCGGAAGGTTGTGGAGAAGGACGCAGGAGCTGGTGGCTCCCGGGACGCCGAGAATCCTTAGTTTGTTCTAGGGCCCTTTGCCTTATTTTCCTTCTCTTTTGTACTTCTTCTTCTGGCAATCTTCCTTCTTTGTAAGCAAATTTATCTTAATAAAAGACTTTTTTAGAAACTTTGGCTAAGTATCTTTGCGAGATTTTTCGTTTCCCTTTGTCCCGAACTCATTCGCTCAAGAGACTTCGGAAAACCTTATCTGCGCTTAGCATGGCGACCTTCTTCGCGAAATCTTGACTTGTACAACTTATGCCCAAGAATTTTGGCTAAGTCTTTTGCCAGGTTTTCTCCATTGTCCCGAACACGTTCGCTCAAGAGACTTCGGAAAACCTTATCTGGTCGGCCACTTTTGCGGAATTTTGCACCTCTTATGCTTAAGACTTTTTGGCTAAGAAACTTTCGTACTTAGAGAATTTTTCTAACATGTACAGCACAATCTTCTTCGCCGAGATCCTAAGTATAGAATTTTCTCAAGGAGTCCGAATGCCACGTATTTTTTAATTCTATACCTTCGGAATCGCCGAGCTTGTACACCCCTTTTCGTACTTCGGCAAGGATCAGATAAGGACCTTCCCAGTTTGCGCGAAATACCCCGTGGGATGGCCTACGAGGTGCAAATTCAGCCTTTCGGAGAACGAGGTCTCCTTTCTTTATTCCTTTTGGCCTGGCACGCAAGTTTATAGCCGTGGCCACTCTCTGCTGAAAAGCTTTTCTTCTCAGCTCCGCTATTTCTCTGTGTTCGCCGACGAGGTCGAGCTTGGTTCTTAGGCCGAGGTCATTTCTACTTTCATCAAAAACTTGTACTCGGATTGATGGTTGCACTACCTCGATTGGGATGATGGCCTCTGTACCGAAAACGAGTGAAAAAGGCGTTTCCCCTGTTGCTCTTCGGGGTGTTGTTCGGTAGCTCCACAGTACACTTTGGAGCTCTCCTGGCCATTTCCCTTTTGCTTCCCCCAGCCTCTTTTTCAGACCATCTTTTATGGTCCTGTTAGATACTTCTACCTGCCCATTGCTTTGGGGGTGAGCTACTGGGGCGAAGTGCATTTTTGTTCCGAGGTCACTGATAAATTCCTGGAACCCTTTGTCTATAAACTGGGATCCATTATCAGCTACTAGTACCCTTGGTATGCCAAATCTGCATACGATGTTCTTCCATACGAACTTCTGCACTTCTTTTGCCGAGATAGTAGCCAACGGTTCCGCCTCGACCCATTTGGAGAAATAGTCTACTGCTACTACACAGAATTTCACGCCTCCAGGCGCTGTTGGGAGTGGTCCTATGAGGTCTATGCCCCAGACTGCGAAGGGCCAGGGATAGTCAGCCGAAGTCACCATTTCCGAGGGTGTCCTCTGGATATTTGCGTGTTTTTGGCAGTTACCACATTTTCGGACGAACTGCCTAGCGTCCTTTCTCAGGGTAGGCCAAAAGTATCCTTGGCGCAGTATTACTGCCGCCAGGGCGTCGGTTCCAATGTGTGAACCACAAGCGCCTTCGTGGACTTCTTCGAGGATCATTTCAGTATCCTCTTCGCCAACACACCTCTGTAAAGGATTTGCATATCCCTGCCGATACAGTTCTTCGCCTATTAGGAAGAATCGCCCGGAGCGTCTTCGCACTTTTGCAGCCTCGATGGGGTCTTCGGGGAGCGCGTTGTTCGCAAGATACCTTTTTATCGGGTCTTTCTAGCCTTTTTCCGAAGTTACTATGCTCAGTACTTCAATGCTCGGGCGGCTTAGTACCTCGGTGTATGTTTTTGACTTCGACAAGCAGTCTGCTTCGGCGTTATCCCGTCGAGGTACGTTTTCGATCCGTATGGTGTCGAACTCTCGAATGAGCTTTGTCACCAGTTCGTGATATTTTGCCAAGATTGGGTCCTTCGCCCCATAGTCTCCTGCCGTTTGCCGAACTACTAGCTGGGAATCGCTGTGGGCTTTTAGATTTCGCACGCCAATTCTTCTGGCTAGGCGCAATCCTGCTATGAGGGCTTCATATTCAGCCACATTGTTGGTGACGTTAAAGCTGAACTTAATAGCCTTCATTACTTCAAGGCCTTCGGGACCTCTGATAATTACCCCAGCTCCCTGGTGTTCGGACCCCGAGGCTCCGTCGACGTACAAAGTCCACTCTGGCTCACCTTCGCTTGGATCTGGATGGCTATCTTCGGTGGTGGGTACTTCGGCAATGAAGTCTGCCAGAGCTTGAGCTTTTATGGCCTTTCGAGGTTCATAAGTGATGTCGTGTTCGCCAAGCTCTATGCACCATTTGGAAAGCCTTCCCGAATGATCAACTTTTCTCATGACATCGCGCAGAGGTAGACTGCTTCGGACGATGATAGGGTGAGCCTGAAAATATGGTCGCAGCCTTCTTCCTGCTAGCACCAAGGCATATATAGCTTTTTGCAACAGAGGGTACCTGACTTCGGCGCCATGCAGGGACTTGCTTACGTAGTAGACTGGCCATTGCTTCGCCCCCTCTTCTTTCACAAGGACCGAGCTTACGGCTTTTTCTGTGACGGCGAGGTATAACACGAGGGGCTCTCCCTCGCGAGGTTGCCGCAAAGTGGGCAGACCGGCTAAGTAGATTTTGAGTTCCTCCCAGGCCTTTTGGCAGTCTTCACCCCAAGGATGGTCATTACTCCCGAGGTTGTCCTCCTTTTTTGCTGCCTTAGTGAGGACTTTGAAGAATGGTCGACACCGGTCTCCATATCTGGAGATAAACCTGCTAAGGGAGGTTATCCTTCCGGTGAGCCTCTGCACATCTTTTATTGTGGCAGGAGTTCGAAACTCGAGTAGAGCATTTATTTTTTTTGGGTTGGCATCAATGCCTCTTTCTGATACCATGTACCCAAGGAACTTTCCTGAGGTTACTCCGAAGACGCATTTTTCGGGATTGAGGCGAATTCCGAAGGCTCTGAGCTGGTGGAAAGTTTCCTTTAGATCTGCGACATGGTCGCCAGACAGTTTGCTTTTGACAATCATGTCGTCCACATATACTTCCATGTTTCTCCCTATTTGGTCGTTGAAGACCTTGCTCATCAACCTCTGATAGGTGGCTCCTACGTTTTTGAGCCCGAAGGGCATCCTAATATAGCAGTGTGTTCCTTCCTCGGTGATGAAGGCGGTTTTTTCTTCATCTTCAGGGTCCATTCTTATTTGATGATACCCACTGAAGGCATCTAAGAAGCTTAGGAGCCCGTACTCGGCAGTTGAGTCTACCAATTGGTCTATTGGTGGGAGAGGGTACGAATCTTTTGGGCAAGCATCGTTCAAGTTTCTGAAGTCGATGCACATCCGGAGTTTGCTACTTCCTTCTTTTGTGGCAACTACCACATTGCTTAACCATTCGGGGTATTTGACCTCCCTGATGACATCGGCTTCTAACAGTCGTTGGACTTCGGTTTTGACAAAGTTACTTTTATGGACTGAGATGCCTCATTTCTTTTGCTGGACAGGCTTTGCTTCTGGTTTTACTTTGAGGCTATGTTGAATTATGTCAGGGTTTACCCCTGGCATGTCTTTCGGCGAGTAGGCAAACAGATCTTTATTTGTCAGTAGGAAAGATACAAGTTTTTCCTTGTCACCTTCGGCCAAGTTTTTCCCTATTCGGGTATTTTGGCCTGGGACAAGTTCTACTTCTTCCATTTCCGCCTTCGCGGGATTCTCTGCCTCGCCCTTTTTTGGTGCTTTTGCTTCCACAGCTTGCGCGAAGTTGTTTGCTGGAGCCTTTCGTGTTTTGACGAACACCTTCCTTACTTCGCCTTGATCTATGAAGATTTCCGCATCTCCATCCTTGGCGGCGAAAGTGACGGTTAAGTACTTGACATCAGGGCGAATGTGCAGGTTTCCCTGTGTCTGTCTTCCAAGGATGGCGTTGTACGATGAAGGGACATCCATAACGATGAACCTTGCCATTGTGGAGGCGTACAACTCTGCTGTCCCAATCACCGAAGTCCCTTTCAGCATCAAAGGGAGATCGATCCATCCGAGGACGGGCAGTTCGGACGGACCTACCCCGAAGGTAGGCGAGGTGACGGGCTTGAGGTTGCTGCTAGATACACCCAACCTCGGCAGCAAGTGTGAAAACAGGACGTCGGCATTTGATCCGTCGTCAAGCAGCACTCTCTTGACGTCCCAGTTTCCTATTCTCGCCATGATCAATAATGGGTCGTCATGGGGAAAAATGACGGTGGAACCATCCTTTCGGGCCAGCTTTTTTGTTGGACTTTGATACTCCATGACTGCTATTTCTCTGGCCTTCCTCTTTCTTTCCGAGGATGGTAGTCCCGTCGTAATTGTTTGTATGATTCCCGCTGGAGGTGGGGGGCGCCTTTTCGGACTTCGGTTTCTCCGCCTGTCGGAGTCGTAGTCCTCATCTTCTGCCTTTCCTTCCTCCTCTTTTCTCCCTTTCGGGGAAGGCATGCGCAGATAACGCCGAAGTTGGCCCTGTTTTATCAGCGACTCTATATACTTTTTCAATTGGAAGCAGTCTTCGGTGTCGTGGCCGTGGTCGCGATGAAACTGGCAGAACTTCTTCATATTCTTTCTGTTGTCGGCGGTCATGGCCCGTGGCCGCTGAACCTGAGTTCCCTGCCTTTCCATTGTCATGAGGATGTTGGTCCTTGTGGTGTTCAGGGGTGTGAAAATGGGGAGTTTCCTTCCTCTCGTTCTCCGAGGTCGGCCTGCCTGTTCGGTGGGATACCGGGTTTGCTGGTTGGACCCTTCGGCCCGGGTGTGATCGGACTTCGGTCCGCCCATTCTCAGTTCTTCGGCTGTCATGTGCTGTTCGGCCCTTCGGTAAAATTCGCCCAGCGTGTCCGGGGGGTCCTTGGAGAATTCGTAAAACAGCTGTGAGTCCCTCCGAAGGCCCCGTGTCATCGCGAGGATGCGTACTTCGGGCCGAAAGTCTGGGACAATCAAGGCCTCTCTGTTAAATCTCTCGACATAGTCGCGGATGGTCTCTCCAATTCTTTGTGCTATGTCGAACATCTGAACCGGTATCTTCACCGTTGGCCGACTTCCGATAAACTGCTGCGTGAAGGCTGTGGATAACTCCTGGAACTCCGTGATGGTTCCTGGGGCCAATGAATTATACCAGGCTGTTGCTGGCCCAGTGAGAGTGACCTCGAAACATTTGCACAAGGTAGCGTCGTCGGCACCGTGCATCATCATGCTGCGTCTGTACTTGGTCAGATGGGCCTGTGGATCAGTACGGCCATCATAAGTTTCCAGCCGATGTACTCTGAAGTCACCTGGCATGGCTGCCTCAACTACATCTTGGGTGAATGGGGACTCATCCCCACAAAAGGTTCCAGACAGCCTAGCCCAGACGGGTTTGTGGGCCACCTGTTTCTCCACTCTGTCCAACCTCGCCAATATCTTCTCCATAAGGATCGTGGCGCTAGGTTCTTCTTCTGGGAGGGGAGATTGTCGGTGCCTCTTCGGAGAGTGAGTTCAGCGTTGAGGGGATGGGGACCTCGCCTCAGGTGACTGGCTCCTCCTGTGTGTGATTTTGGGTCTTCTTGACCTTGCTTGTCCCGCGAGCCATGCCCCAAGGGGCATGTTTTCCATTGAAGACTCCTATCATGGGTCTCCGTATCCCGAACTACGATGGGTTGGTTTGGGACTTTTTTCCCGAGGGTGTGCTGGCGAAGGAGGCCTTTGGGCTTGAGCTTGTTGCGGCCACCTTCGGTCTATCTATTGTGTCATTTCAGCCACAACAGAACGTTGAAAGTCGCGCAGAAAGCTCATGGTTATGACCAGAGGACGCTCTTCCTCAAGCGTGGAAGTCCCTGGGAGGGCTTGCTCAGTGGCCGGTTGGACTTCAGGCGCGGACGGGGACCTCGGGAGTCCCTTGTCCTTAGAACGCCGAGTCTCAACGACGGCGACCCAAGGATGGTTTCCCACAGACGGCGCCAAATGATGCCCTGAGACATCTTCACTGGAAGGCATGGTGACTTCCGGGAGGACTTCCTGTGAGGGAGAGCGTCTGGAGTTGAGGTTTCCCAGGGGAATGTGCCTGAAAAGCTCAGAGAAGAGGGTTAGGAGGTCCCCGGGGTGCTTTTCCGGGGAGGAGCCTCCGACGCCCAAGTCAGTTTCCTGAGAAGGTAAGGGGGAAGCACTAGAGTTTTTAGTGGGCTTGCCTGTATTTTCTCAAGGAGGAGGAGTCGAACCTTTTGCCAGGGTCTGTTCCCTGGTATTTATAGAGAAGCCCAGCCCGTTCAGATGACGACACGTGTTCGGTCGGATGTTCTCTGAGTTTCTGGGCGTAGGGGGCGAGTAGCCGGTGACAGGCTCCTTGAGTCTTGAACCGAGACAGGTCGTGACAAGACCTGGACGGCGTCGGCGTGTCAAATCGCCATTTGAGGTGACATGTAGCGTCTGTGGGCGGCATGTCAGAGGCTCCTTAAATGCTTATGCCGTACTCCCGAGGTCCTTTGGGCGAGGTCGTTCTTTGACACGGTCGCCCTTCTTCGGGAGTTATGCTCGTGCTTTTGGGGGGTTCCCTTGTTCGGAGGTTCCACCTTCGGGGGCATTCCTTTCTGTTTGCGATAGCTAATTCTCTGCATCCGAAGGCGATCTGTTCGGTCCCTCGAGGGAGCTGGCACCATCTTTACGATCCCTGGCGTTCTTGCCGATGTTCCAAGTTCGGGTTGCTTGGCTTCGTTCCTTCCGAGGTCAGTGATGGTGTCTTTTTCGGGTGACGTCAGGCTTCCTGATCATACTTTCGGCAGGAAGTACGCACTGGGAGAGGAGATAGTCCTTCGGCTATCACCCAGCGAGGCCCCTCGGGGATGTCCAAACCAGCCAGAAAGAAAAGGTTGAGGTCGGGGTACTTTGCTAGGACTTGGTGCCAAGCCAGACAAAAGCCATCTTAGAACACAACCTTGGTCGCTTGATCAGCCTTGTCTTTCTCGATAGACAAGTTGTCCAACTCGTTCCTTAACTTAGAGACCTCCCTCTCCAGCTTCTTTGTCTTCTTCTTATTCTTCGCCTTATTCTTCAGTGCATCGACCTCGGCTTGAAGTTCGGCATTGTCTGCAAGGGCCAGGGTTGTAGCCAGGATTATAGAGTAGGGGGCGAGGGGGGCTGGCCCACTGGCCTGTAGCTGACGGTTGCCGATCGCATTCGCGACTTCACTTCGCACGCCAGAGCCTTCCTTCATTTACGGGAATTGGAATGGAAAATCAGATCAGCTTCAGTGGTGTAGAGCGAAGACGCCGGGGGCCTGGCCTGCCGCTGGCGGTTGCCGAGTAAATCCCATGCACGTTGCACGACGGAGTCTTCTACCTGACTGCCTCGCAAATCACAAATTGCAAGCGATATTCACAATTCGCAACAATAGGGGAGCTCTGGACTGAAACTAAAAAGGAAAGGCCAAAATACATCTTCAGCCCTCAAACTTGGATGATCAGGACACTTAGCCCCCTGGACTTAAACTCGGAGCAACTCAGCCCCTAAACTTGGTTAAACGGGTCAGTCAACCCCTTTGACCCACACGTGCCGTCACGTGATCGTTGTCTTTAACGTCGTTCACCTCATCTATGTCTCGACATGTTTTCTGCAGAATCCAACCCTTCTTCCTCCGGCGTTGGAACCTGCCATGTGGGAGGATGCGATGAGGCCATGCGAAGGGTGAGGGGCAGTGAAGGGCGAAGGGTGAAGGAAGAAAGGTGGCGCAGGCTGAAGGGCAAAGGCCGGCGAAAGGTGAAGAGCAGCAGACGGCGAAGGGCGAAGGTCGGCGGACGGCAAAAGGCTGTAAAGGACGAAGGATGGCGAAGGGTGAAGGGTGAAGGCGTTCGACGTTGAGGGGCGAAGGCTAAAGGCGGGGAACAACAAAGGTCGGCAAACGGCGGACAGCGAATTGATGGTAGTAGTGCTAATTGAAGTAGAGGAGATTGTGAAACACGATGTCGTTTACTTGGGGATTTCTGGGCGTAGCATTTAAGAAGGATTAGAATAGGGCAGAGAAGTCCCGAGGAAGACAATGGGTGTTTTGTAACGTTTATAAAATTAGGATTGTTTAGGAAGAAATCAAAAAGTTTGGGAGATGTTATATAATTTTATTTTTGTTGTTATATGTAGAAAATAATTACAAATTTACTCCTTGTTGTTTATATTTAGTTATAGTTCTAACCCTAAGGATTTATTCGTGCCACCAAACTTGGGAGGACAAACGTTGTTGTACTTAATGAAATCACGTGACCGCACGTGATAGTCAAGGGGGCCGACTGACCTACTTTAACTAAGTTTGGGGGCTGAGTTAGCCTGAGTTGAAGTCCAGGGGGCTAAGTGTCCTGGTTATCGGAGTTGAGGGCTGAAGATGTATTTTGGCCAAAGGTCGCCAAAAAAAACGTTAAAATCATTTAGAAAAAGGTTAAACCATCTAAAAGTCCTCCATTAATTTTAAAACTTACATATAGGTACCTAACTTTAATTTTCCTACAATTATATCACATACTACCTACCCTATAAATTTTTTTCAAATTCTAGGGGGGGCGGCTGCCACCCCCCGTCCCTTCATAGATACGCCCCTGGCAAGGTCCTTCATTAGGAGAGCAAAGTCCTCCTCATTCTTTTTCCGATAGACCTCGTTTGCCGAGGATAGCGCGATGACCTTTTGGCCGAGGTCAGACACCTTCTGGGAGAATTCTTGAAAGAGCTCCTCCTGACTTTTCAAGAATTCTTCCCGAACTTTTACCACCTCCTCCTTGGCTATCTTGTTCAGCTTAGCGTACTTTTGCCACCTCCTCCTTGGCTTTCTCCAAGCGCTCTTCGGTCCGAGATTGGATCGAAGATTGCTTTGCTGCTAATGCTCGGAAATATCTACTATAAGCCAAGAACTGCGAAAAGGAAAGACTTCGCGTTAGGGTCAAAAGGCTATGAAAGCTTGGAAAAATTTTCTAAGTCCCAAGAAGCTCAAAACTCACCTGGGCAGCATGTTCGGACATCCTCGCAGCGAGGACCTCTTCATTTAGGCATCTTCAGTCAGGGGCTTAAAGGTGACGTTGGTAAGGATGCCCTTCACCATGTAAGGGGCCATTCGCTGGCTGTCTTCGGAGAACAAGTTCATGTCCTCCGTGAACGACTAGAAAGGCTCCCTCGAAACCTTTTCCCTTAGGATGTGGGAGTCCCAAAGGGCCCGCTTCTAGGCATGCTCCACCATCCATGCAGCAGGCGCTAGCTCCTTTACAAAATCACGCCGAAGTTCCATCAGCACATTATCCCCCAGCCATACGTCTATAAGATCTAAGATGTCAAAAATCCCAGATTGATAGGAAAATGGCTAAGGGACAAACCTGGAGGAACTTCGGCGACATCTTCCTCGAACTCGTTAACCTCCTGAACATCGTCAGGGACTTGCTTGCCCTTTGTTCTTCGGCGGGACTCGAGCTCTTCTGCAGAAGGGCCTCCTGCTGAAGTACCCAAGACCTCATTCGCCGAAATCAAGCTGACAGCCGGCTCCGAGGGAAGGTCGGCCCGAATTGAAGAATGATCCTGCACCTTCACAATGTTTTCAGGAATGGGAGGAAGAATGTCCTCTTTAGCCTTCTTCCTCGCCGAAGATGGCCCCTCACCCGTCGTCTTCTTCCTCTTCGGGGTAGCTTTTTTCCTTTGCTGCTCCCCATTTTCAGCTTGCCCGAGGAAGAGGGACTTGTAGAAGGCAGTGGATTGGT
>SMDT01002704.1:0-15887 GCA_005392925.1 Aquilaria sinensis | reverse complement strand
AATCGGAGAATTTAGTATTCAATTTTGGAAATATTAGACTTGAGTTAGTATTATCTTTCATTAATTCTATAATGCTAACACTTGTTAATGAGCGTAAATATCCATTATATCAATCTTTATCCACAATAACTCAAGATTTTAATACATCAAAGTTAAAAGGGACACGCCCTATAGAAGAAATCAATTAGCCTTTGTACCAATAATCGATTATGATAAATCAAAATTCCTTATTAGCAAGGAGGATAATTAAGTTGATTAAGAAAGTAAATACGAATAATGTTAAGATTCATTTAAATTAGCTATAACATTTATATCAAAAGTATCACTCTTTTATCTTAGCAAAAGAAAAATTAATTAGGTATGATAAGAGTAAACAATATGTATAAAAATAAAATAAATATAGATTGAAATATCAAAGGAAGAATAAGAACAGAGTACATTGAATAAGGTTTTGAGATTGAAAACAAAACAGAATCAAAGAGGGAGAGTTATGTTTGATACAAGAACTTTAACTTTGTGTAGGAACTAGCTTAATTTCATCTTCCATCACTGCCTATTTATATAGCCTTAGGGATGAGGTAGGTGAAATGGTAATGGTTAGTGTAATTGTAATGATAGGTGAAATACGAATCATTGTAGGCGGCTTAAAATTCTTCTAATTTTTTTACAATCATACACATCAATTCATATCTTCTTCAAAGCATGAGAATTGTAGATCTTTTCTTTAGTTTTGAAATGATAGTTTGATCATTCAAAATTGATATCTGTAGCTCAAATTATAATTTTTCTACCGAAATTGCTATTGAGCACGCGGCAGAACATATGATCTCATTTATAATTAGATTTCGGTAATGAAAATAATCTAATTGGTTCTCAACATATAAAGTAAAGTTGAAGATTTATCTGTTTGCTTTCATATGGCTCTAGAATCACTCAATTTTAACACCACTCCAGATATGATTTTTCTCATGAAAGATTGACAAGCACGTGAGTGCTAGAACTAATTTTATTTGTGATCCAAATTTGGCATCGTCTATCTCTTGGTTGCGTTGGACTATGAACCGAAGATTGTAGATGATTGATTACCTGATCATTGATCTAATAACGGCTTTGTTTGGTCGTCTAGTTGAGAGATGAACAGTAGCCATCATATGAACAATGGAATGCGGTGAACAATGCCCCCTTGTATGAACAGTGAATATGTATATAAATAATAAATATACGTGAATAATAACCTGGTGGAGCTTTTATAAATAACTGCTTATATTATAAAAGTTAAGCATACTTACAATGATGATTTAGATACTTAAAAGCTATACATTTATGAGTATTTATCATATTTTCCAGCCACATTTTGCTAGTTCTTAGTAACCTATAAAAATCAGAAAAATAAACAAAATGTATAATCTAGCAACTTACCGCACACCATACTATAAAAATATAACATTTATAAACTTGACTTGATGATAGTTATGAAAGGAGAAACAGTTAAGTCCTTGTTACCAAAAATAGAGAATCACTCTTTAAGTGTTTACATTTTTTTTAAGGTGGAGTTGTTATAATGGCTTACTTTGTATTTCTCAATTTGGAGCTTGTAAGGAGATCCATCCTCACTCTCAGTCGATTCCTAAAAGGGGATTGCATGTAAACGTATGTTGAATGATATTTTTATAAGGTTATAATGGGGCTGAGTTAATACACGAGTTATTATAACATAAATAGTTGGGTTTTAAATTTATTGAATTTAACAAGTTTTTATTTTTAATTTTTTTTTACTTTGTTTTGTAATGCTTTTGTTTTTATGGTCTCACTTTTGCCTTTTTCTACAAGAAACAGCAAATTAAAATATGTTCAAAACCTAAATCTGATGATATGCAACTCAATTCAATTATTCAAGCTTAACTCACCATTAAAACCTTCCACTATGACAATTTAGGCATAAAGTAACCCAACATATCCTAAGTATAACCCCACATTTTTTTTAATTTTATCAAAAATAACACAGTCACTTAAATTCTTTGATACTCAAAATCACATAAGCATCACTAGTTCCAAAGATAACAAATGATCAAAATGAAGTGGAAGCAGTTAAACATTCAGGGTTCAAAGAAAAAATTAGGTTATAAGGCTCAAAGGTGCTCACTAAGAGATAATGTATAATGTTAGTCATTTGTTAAATGGCTATCCTAAAATGCTATCTTCATCCTTAAATTTACACAAAAGAAATGGAGTTACATAGGTCCTTAAAGTCACCCATCCAAGTAAAGTCTATCTCAAGATATAAAATAAATACTACCAATAAAGAATTTCCCACATTCTAATAAACACTAAAGACTTAAAGTGCTTACTAAGTTATTTCTTTTTCCTAACGTAATAAGCAATATACTTTTGTTGACACCCAATTTTGTCTGACTATTAAAAAAAATTAAAATTAATTATTATTAATTAATTAATTAATTTAAAAAAAAGAAAGAAAAAAATTAAATTAAATAGTTTAGGGGGGGCATTTTTGTTTCGTAAGGTTCGATAGTGAATTTATATATAAAAGGGGAAGTTTTTTTTAAAGAATTGACAAAAATAAAAAGTTTGGGGTGAATATGACAAAATTGAGAAGTTTGCGAAAAATCTGACGAAATCTGGAAATTTCAGGAAAATTTGGTAATTTTTCACATGATTTTTGGGTCAAACAGACAATTTTGGGCCAAATTGACAGAACAAACAAATTTGGGTCAATCAGTAATCTCGTGAAAAAACTGAGACAAGACTAGTAGTAATGAAAGCTGAAGGACTAAAACTGTCATTTTGACCAAATTATGAGATAAATCTGTTTTTAATTAAATTTCATTTTTTTTAAATCAAAGGAATTCAATGCTCATCCTCCTATAAATAGGGGTCCAAACCTGCAAAAGAAGGGAAGATTAGTAAGATTAGAGCTCCTAACTAAAAAAAAAGTAAAAACTGTAGCAACAGTCCCTGGTTATTTCTCTTAAACTCAAAAAAATCTTGGACTTCTGCTCGACTCATTTCCGTCCATTGCTGTTTTTTTTTTCCTTTTTGTCCGAATGCCGTTTCCCACGCCAGCACCTCGTCCTCCGACACCGTCTCCCCGCCTCCTCCGCCGTCGTCGTCACTCTTCCGCCATCGCCATCGCCCCTGTCCGTTGCCGTTTTTCCTTCCCCGTCGCGACGCCACCTTCCTTTCCTTTCTCTTCTTCCCTCCTCGCCACCTTGCCTGCACACCGTCACCGCCCTAGCCCCTGTCGCCGACGAGGCCAACCAAGGCAGTCTCCTCCTCTATCGTCACCGGAAAACTGGGAATCGGAGACAAAACCGTTTCGCGACCCGTAACCCGACCCATTTCCGTCCGGTTTCAACCCAGTTAACTCCAGTTTCGGTATAACTCTCCTTTAGCCCTTATGACTTTCTATTGTGCGCATATAAGTCACTAACTTTCTTGTTCTTCCAGATATGTCATTAACAGCTAACTTGTGGTGTTTATTTTTTTTTTTCTTTTTTCTTGTTATTTTTTTATGGAAGGTTATACCTCCTACTTTTATGTGGATGGCCAAACGCCCCACCTTATTAATTTTTTTTATTTCTTTTATTTATTATCATTTTATTTTCATTTATTTACTTTATGCACTTTATTTTTTTTTACGTAGATGGCTAAACGCCCCACTTTCTTTACTTATTTACTTTTATGCATTTATTTACTTTATGCACTTTCATTTTTTACGTGGATGGCTAAACGCCCCACTTTCTTTATTTATTTACTTTTCTGCATTTATTTACCTTATGCACTATTATTTTTTACGTGGATGGCTAAATGCCTCACTTTCTTTATTTATTTACTTTTCTGTATTTATTTACTTTATGTACTTTATTTTTTTTAAGTGGACAGCCAAGCACCCCATTTTTTTTTTACTTACTTTTCTGCCTTTTATTTATTTATTGCTTTATTTTTCTGCACTTTATTTTTGTGTGGACGGCCAAGCGTCACACTTTTCTTTATTTATTTATTTTTCTGCACTTTATTTATTTCTTTATTTATTTACTTTCTGCACTTTATTTATTTATTTATTTATTTATTTTTCTGCACTTTATTTTTACGTAGATGGTTAAGCGCCTCACGTTATTTATTTACATTTTTTATTTACTTTTCTGCAATTTATTTTTCTTTATGTGGATGATTAACCTTACTTATTTTATTTATTTACCATTTTTTTTATAACTGGCCAATAGCCCATCTTACTTCCTTATTTTATTATTTTTTTATTATTACAACCAAGCCCCCGTGTCCTTTATTTTTTTGTTTGTCATTTTAAACATTATTTGGAATATTAAGACACTTATTTTTTTTTATTTCCTTTAAATAACAAAAGTTAACCTTTTATTCCTTTTATCAAAAATAAAATTAAAAAAAATCATAACTAGACGATTCAACAAAAATCAATGGTTTTGAATAAGTATATTTTTATATCTATGGATTAGATAATTACTTTTAAAAAAAATCTTTCAAAAAAAAAGAAAAGAAAAATAAAATTTTAAAAAAATATTAAAAAGGAAAATAATATTAAGATCATTAAAAATCCATATTCGGATAATTCGGCAAAATTTATGATATGGATTAATAATTAATTAAAATATTCAATAATAAATAAAAATTAAATTTCTATTAAATTCTATATCCGGGTGATTCGATAGGATCCATGATTTGGAAAATATCAAATTTATAATAAAAAATAAATAATAATCAAGTACCAAAATTAAAAAATTGATATTCGGATAATTCAGTAGAATTTATGATATGGATTAACAATTAATTAAAAATACTCAATAATAAATAAAAATTAAATTTTCATTAAATTCCATATCCGGGTGATTCGATAGAATCCATGGTTCGGAAATATTAAATTTATTATAAAATTATTATAAAAAATCAAGTATCAAGATTTAAAATTTCATATCCGTTTGATCTGATAAGATTCATGGTTTGGAATTAAATTAAATAAAATTCATTAAAATTATTCTCAATCAAAGATTAGATCAAGAAATAAATAGTTAGGAAAAGATAAAAACTGAACCCCATGGTACCAATTTCCGGGCGCTTTAATAAGGTTATTTTAGCGTAATCGACTCACGATCTTAGAATCTCTCGCAGACCATAACAGGTATCCAATCGACCTAGGTAAACCGATTGGTGGCGACTCCTAAAAATCACGTTGCTACAGCTTGGCGACTCCACTGGGGAGAGTCTAGCCATAAAAAGAGTTTAGTTTTGCTCTTTTTCTTTATTATTTGTTTCTTGACATACTGATTTGATGTGTTGAGTATTTTTTAGATTGTTACATGCACACACCTTGGCATGTATAATGAGCTCAATACCCAAGCTCACTCCAACCAAGTTCTGCAAAATACCCGGGTTAGGCTAGTCGCGTGAGACAATAGTTTCCGCGCTTTCTCTAATCCGTAGTAGTCAGTAGTGTTGCCTGAGTATGACAGTAGTCACCCCATGGGACCATGAAAACTACGACTCGAATTAATCCTTCCTCACATAACCCTTGTGGGTGAGGAATTGAGCCTTTTCTAGTCCGATGGGACTTAGTAAGAGGGATTTGAGAACCAACCCATAACCTTTCTTTTCAAAAAACCACCTACGCATATAGTGGCCATAGATCTATCCATTAGGACTTCCATAACAAAACACAGCTTGTTTATTGCTAACTCTCTTGTCAAACTAATCACTTTGTGCCTTGTTAAGTATACTTTTTCTCTTTATAATGTTCACAGTAGCTCATATATTATTCTGCTATGTTGCTAACTTTTTTCAAGTTGTTGTTCTCTTTGCATGCATTGCACTATAGGAAGCATTTAGCGCAACCTCCATTACCATGGACATTCTTGACCTACTTACGACTGATTGCAATGAGACTTGGGCATCTACTATAGAAGAAGGTCAGCCAGAAGCCATGAACCTCTATGAGGAGTCACAATTAGTACAGGGAGATTGCCTTTCACCTGGAAGTGATATCGATTTGAAAAGCCAGGTTCATTTTTTACTGGAACAGAACTCCGTGAAGGAGTTATCACAGATATGGAAGGCTTGGTCCTCTGCTAAAAGAGAGATCTTTGATAGCGAATTCGGGCACATTGCTTATCTTCTGGACGTCAAGATCGATGAGGCTTTGTTTCAAGCGCTAATATCATTCTGGGATCCATATTATCATTGCTTTTCGATCAACAAGATGGACTTGACTCCGACTATCGAAGAGTACAATGTTTTGTTGAACATTCTTCTTGACTTCCCAACTGAGGCGTATTCTCCTGATCAGAAGAGTGATGTGCTACGATGCCTATCTCGTTTCCTGAACATGCAAGTTACGGATCTCAAGCAGCGAGCTACTAAGAAGGGTGGAAAAAGCATGGCATGGAGCACTCTCAAACACCTTATGGAGACGTTGACATCGAAATCACAAAAGAGGAAGGCATTTGCATTGGCAATCTATGGGCTCGTAATATTTCCAAGGGCGTTATTACACATTGATGAGGGGGTGATCAAGCTATTGGATTAGATGTAGAGAAAACACATGAGCCCTCTTCCTGCTATTCTGGCTGAAACCATTCGCTCCCTTAACTTTTGTAGACGTAATGGAGGACGGTTCATCGGTTGTGCACCGTTGTTACACATCTGGATTAAGAGTCATCTACCATGCCTAAAAAGGAAATTTGGTTGTCGTTTCTTCCAAGATTTTATTCCAATCAAAGCTTTCATAGACAGCGTCTGGATAGAAAATGGGAGCAAAGAAGAGTGGGGGGATTTCCTTAAAAGCTTGCTAGATTCTCAGATTACATGGAGGACGCCCTTTATCTCAAAAAAACCAGTACTCTATCGATGTGGGAAGCTTCCATGGGTTCCTCTTCTTGGAATATGGGGAGGAACAAACTACGCCCCAGCCTTAGTTCGCAAGTAGTTTGGGTCCCAACAGTTTGTACCAATGACACATCGACTATGTGAGCTCGAGTTCTCTTATGACGATCCACAATGCCACCGTCTCATTTCTGGAATGGCAACAGCATGGAAGAAAGTTTACCTAGTAAAACCTGGAACCTCAGTGTCTTCAAAAAGGTATCCAGAATGAAGGCAAAATCGAAGGAAAGCTATTCTCCCATCGGACGGACCTAGCTGCGCTACTAAAAGGGATATTGATGAAGAGCTTAAAAAGGAAGTAGGCAAGATGAAGAAGATCTGAGTCGAGATAGATGAGAAAAACTCTAAACTGGAAGCACTGAGGAACGAAAACCTACTCTTGCGAGGGAAGCTGGAAGACAAACAGGCCATCATTAAGCAGTTAGTTGAAAATTGCGATAAGAATGAATGGGAGAAAGAGAATTGGAAACGAGAGTATATCCGGTCTGCATGTCAAGTAGAAGACTTCATAGAAGAAGTACGAAGGGTCACTTGGGTCGCAAAGGAGATGGGTGAAGAAGCCAATGACATAATTACTGGTACTTGGCCTAACTCATTCTCGGGACAGCAGAAGATGATCAGCTACATCAAGAAGGCCCGTAAGCAATATGACCATCTCGGAAAGTTCTTTTAGTCTTTGATGTAATAAAATGGGCCAGACCACCATGGCTTTCTTTATTTGGTTTTAGGATTCCTTTGGTGATTTAGTGTTGCGCTAAATGTTTAGGCATAGACAGTCATTAGAGTTTGAAAGTGTTACGATAGTGGCCATTCAACTCAATCACATTAATAAAAATAGCATGTGCATCATGCATCATTTACCAATTCATACACAAAGTCTAATAAAAGAATTCCCATTTTTAAAAAGGGGTGAAAGATTGGTACTCGACATCCATATTCAACTTGGCTACAAGCAAGACTCATGGCGGAACAAACGGAAGGACGTCTCACAGATATTGAATCCAAGATAGAAAACATGGCAGAGCAAATGAAACAATTAATGGAGCTAATCAAGGGGAAAGCAACCCAAGTCCCCGTCAAAGAGACACAAGATCCCGCTTATCCCTCGGGATTCACCCCACAACGGATCTCAGTTCAGGAAAATCTGTTTCAGGAATCAGGTCCGTCCGCTAGCATTCACCTGAAACAAAATACTGCCTATGAAGAGAAGAAGACACTATCAAAGGAAGAAGGAGAATCTCAAAAGCTTGAGACAATAGAGAAGAGGCTTTGGGCCATTGAAGAATGCACTGTATTTGGATCTCTCTTGGTAGATGATCTCTGCTTGGTGCCAGATGTTGTGATCCCCTCAGACTTTAAGGTGCCAGACTTTGTGAAATACGATAGAACAAGTTGCCCTATCACTCATATCATGCTATTTTTAAGAAGAATACAACCACTCACAAAAGACGAAAAGGTGTGGATAGCACTTTTTCAAGAAAGTCTTACAAAGTCAGCATTACAATGGTATCTAAGTCAAGGTCCAAGAAACATCAAAACATGGAGTGACCTTGCTCAGGCTTTCATCAACAATTACAAACATATCATGGACTTGGCCCCGGATCGCCAAACTCTCTAGAATGTGGAGAAGAAAAAGCAAGAAACCTTCAACGAGTATGCTCAAAGGTGGAGGGATTTAGCCGCACAAGTTCAGCCAGCCATGATGGAGAGAGAAATGGTTACTTTATTTGTGCAAACACTAAAGTACCCATATTACGACAAACTTATTGGCAATTCGGCAACCAATTTCTCAGACATTGTCATGTCTGGAGAAAGAATTGAGCATGGGATTAGGACCGGGAAGATCACTGAATCCTTTAATGATGCCATGAAAAGAAGAGGACCATCCAAAAGAAAGGATGAGGAAGTACAACAAATAGGATGCAGAAGAGGGATTCCCCTCGTGGGTACTGTGGCTACTAGGCTTCGCCTATCCTATCCTACCAATAGGCCCAATAATTATCCTCCCAACAGGCCTAATCAATTACAGCCACCTGTTCCGACCCCTCCAGTGCCCATACAAAGACAGAAATTTTTGCGCCAATTCCTATGACTTACATTGAGTTATATCCAAAGCTCATTGAAAGTCAACTTATCCGTCCAATTCCTACAAGGCCAATGGAACCCCCATATCCAAGGTGGTATGACCCCAATGTGAATTGCCCATATCATGATGGCGTTGTGGGCCATGGTCTAGAAAATTGCATAGCTTTAAAATGCATAGTCCAACAATTAATCGAGTCAAAGTGGTTGGACTTTTCCGATGAACCGAACGTCACTCACAACCCATTGCCGCCTCATCCAGCTAAAAAAGTGAATATGATAGAGGAACACTGACTGATAAAGAAGTCAATCAATAACATTACAACTCCTCTTAAGTATGTATACTCATCGCTTGTGAAAGAAGGGGTCATTATTGGAAAGCCTTCTCTTGGGCATAAAGAAACCAAAGGTGAAGAATGGTGTGATTTTTATGACAATAAGGGTCATTCCATTCAGGAATGCTCAGAATTCCGTGAGAATCTACAAAGACTCATAGATTCATCCCAACTCAGAATTTTTATGTCAGATAAAGACGTTGATGCAAATGTAATCATTAAAGAGCGAGAAGTTAATACTATGCCAAGACCACTAGTCATACCAATTTCAAAACCTACTGTCAAGCCTTTGAGGATTCAAGTCCCGACTCCATTCCCCTACAAATCAGATAAGGCTGTTCCATGGAAGTATGATTACACCTCTAACATTACATCAACTCCGTTAGAGGTTGGGAGTATGACTAGAAGTGGTCGATGTTATTCGCCGGAGCAGATGGACAAGCTCCAACAAGATAAGAATATCACAGACCCAACAAACGAGCCTATTAGCACAAATACATCAGAAGATCAAGAAGTGCCTCGAGCGGTAACAGATGAACAAGCTGGCGAGTTTCTCAAACTCATAAAGCAAAGTGAGTATAGTATCGTGCAGCAGTTAAACCGCCTGCCAGCAAAGATTTCCATACTCTCACTACTCTTATGTTCTAACACTCATCGAGAAACCCTCATTAAAGTCTTGAACAAGGCCTATGTTGAGCAAGATATTTCTGTGAATAATTTTGACCACCTCATCAACAATATCAGGGCATAGAATCTCATCACATTCACTGATGATGAGATACCAGCAGAAGGAAGAGGTCACTCTACGGCTCTACATATTTCGATTAAGCACAAAGATCGAATTATGGCTAGAGTCCTTATCAACAATGGGTTAGCTCTAAATGTAATGCCACTTGAAACCTTACATAAGTTTGGTATAAACCCATCATACCTCAACAACAGTCATATCATTGTTCGAGCATTTGATGGGATAAGGAGAGATGTTGTTGGAGAAATAGAACTGCCAATAGGGATCGGCCCCTATGTCTTCCACATCACATTCCAAGCTATGGACATTAACCCTTCTTATAGTTGTATGTTGGGAAGACCATGGATCCATATGGCCGGGGCAATTCCCTCTTCATTACATCAAAAACTGAAATTCATCATTGAAGGAAAATTAATAACAGTCTTTGCTGAAGAATACATTCTCCTATCTAGACCTGCGGATGCTCAGTACGTCGAGGTCAATGAAGATGTACCTGATTGCTCATTCAGGTTTTTTGAAATTGTTAATACTACCTATGTTGGTGGATATGGAGAAGAACCCGTGCCTAGCATCTCCAAAACGAGTCGCATGGTCGCCAAACTCATGATGAAAGGAGGATACTCACTGGGGTTAGGTCTGGGACAAGATTTACAAGGGATCTCAGAGCCATTGAAAATCTCTGCAAACGAAGGGAAATATGGCCGGTAAACTTTCTTCTATGCTATTGTCATTCTAGAAATGAGACGGTGGCATTGTGGATCGTCATAAGAGAACTCGAGCTCACATAGTCGATGTGTCATTGGTACAAACTGTTGGGACCTAAACTGCCTACGAACTAAGGCTGGGGCGTAGCTTGTTCCTCCCCATATTCCAAGAAGAGGAACCCATGGAAGCTTCCCACATCGATAGAGTACTGATTTTGCTGAGATAAAGGGGGCCCTCCATGTAATCTGAAAGTCTAGCAAGCTTTTAAGGAAATCCTTCCACTCTTCTTTGCTCTCTTTTTCTATCCAGACGCTGTCTATGAAAGTTTTGATTGGAATAAAATCTTGGAAGAAATGACGATCAAATTCCCTCTTTAGGCATGGTAGATGACTTTTAATCCAGATGTGTAACAACGGCGCACAACCGATGAACTGTCCTTCATTACGTCTACAAAAGTTGAGGGAGCTAATGGTTTTAACCAGAATAGCAGGAAGAGGGCTTATGTGTTTTCTCTGCTTCTGATCCAATAGCTTGATCAACCCCTCATCAATGTGTGATAACGCCCTTGGAAATATTACGAGCTCATAGATTGCCAATGCAAACACTTTCCTCTTTTGTGATTTCGATGTCAATGTCTCCATAAGGTGTTTGAGAGTGCTCCATGCCATGTTTTTTTCCACCATTCTTAGTAACTCCTTGCTTGAGATCCGTAATTTGAATGTTCAGGAAATGAGATAGGCATCGTAGCACATCTCTCTTCTGATCAGGAGAATACATCTCAGTGGGAAGTCAAGAGGAATATTTAACAAAACACTGTACTCTTCAATAGTCGGAGTCAAGTCCATCTTGTTGATCGAAAAGCAACGATAATGTGGATCCCAAAATGATATCATCACTCAAAACAAAGCCTCGTCGATCTTGATGTCCAGAAGATAAGCAATGTGTCCGAATTCGCTATCGAAGTTCTCTCTTTCAGTAGAGGACCAAGCCTTCCATATCTGTGATAACTCCTTCACGGAGTTCTATTCCATTCGAAAATGAACTTGGCTTTTCAAATCGATCTCACTTCCAGGTGAAGGACAATCTCCATGTACTAACTGTGACTCCTCAGAGAGGTTCATGGCTTTTGGCTGACTTTCTTCTATAGTAGATGCCCAAGTCTCGTTGCAATCAGTCGGAAGTAGGTCAAGAATGTCCATGGTAATGGAGGTTGCGCTAAATGCTTCCTATAGTCCAATACATGCAAAGAGAACAACTTGAAGAGAGTTAGTAACATAACAGAATAATATATGAGCTATTGTGAACATTATAAAGAGAAAAAGTATACTTAACAAGGCATAAAGTGGTTAGTTTGATAAGAGAGTTAGCAATAAACAAGTTGTGTTTTGTTATGGAAGTTTTAATGGATAGATCTATGTCCGCTATATGCGTATGTGGTTTTTTAAAAAGAAAGGTTTTAGGTTGGTTCTCGAATCCATCTTACTAAGTCCTATCGGACTAGAGAAGGCCCAATTCCTCACCCATAAGGGTTATGTGAGGAAGTATTAATTCGAGTCGTAGTTTTCATAGTCCCATGGGGTGACTATTGTCATACTCAGGCAACACTACTGACTACTACGGATTAGAGAAAGCGCGGAAACTATTGTCTCACGCGACTAGCCTAACCCTGATATTTCGCAGAACTTGGTTTGAGTGAGCTTGGGTATTGAGCTCAATATGCATGCCGAGGCGTGTGCGTGTAACAATCTAAAGAATACTCAACACATCAACTCAGTATGTCAAGAAAGAAAAAGAGCAAAACTAAACCCTTTTATGGCTAGACTGTCTCCAGTGGAGTCGCCAAGCTGTACCAGGATATGGAATTTAATGAAAATTTAATTTTTATTTATTATTGAATATTTTAATTAATTATTAATCCATATCATAAATTCTGCCGAATTATCCGAATATGGATTTTTTAATTTTGGTACTTGATTATTATTCATTTTTTATTATAAATTTGATATTTTTCAAACCATAGATCCTAGGTCGATTGGATACCTGTTATGGTATGCAAGAGATTCTAAGATCGTAAGTCGGTTACGCTAAAATAACCTTATGAATGCGCCCAAAAATTGGTACCATAAGGTTTAGTTTTTATCTTTTCCTCACAATTTATTTCTTGATATAATCTTTGATTTAGAATAATTTTAATGAATTTTATTTAATTTAATTTCAAACCATGAATCTTATCAGATCAAATGGATATGAAAATTTAAAATTTTTGATACTTGATTTTTTATAATAAATTTAATATTTATGAACCATGGATTCTATCGAATTATAATTTAATGAAAATTTTAATTTTATTATTTTTAATTAATTGTTAATCCATATCATAAATTCTACTGAATTATCCGAATATCAATTTTTTAATTTTGGTACTTGATTATTATTTATTTTTTATTATAAATTTGATATTTTCCAAATCATGGATCCTATCGAATCACCCGGATATGGAATTTAATGGAAATTTAATTTTTATTTATTATTGAATATTTTAATTAATTATTAATCCATATCATAAATTCTGCCGAATTATCCGAATATGGATTTTTAATGATCTTAATATTATTTTCCTTTTTATTATTTTTTTAAAATTTTATTTTTCTTTTCTTTTTTTTTGAAAGATTTTTTTTAAAAGTAATTATCTAATCCATAGATCTAAAAATATACTTATTCAAAACCATTGATTTTTGTTGAATCGTCTAGTTATGATTTTTTTTATTTTATTTTTGATAAAAGGAATAAAAGGTTAACTTTTGTTATTTAAAGGAAATAAAAAAAAATAAGTGTCTTAATATTCCAAATAATGTTTAAAATGATAAACAAAAAAATAAAGGACAGGGGGGCTTGGTTGTAATAATAAAAAAATAATAAAATAAGGAAGTAAGATGGGCTCTTGGCCAGTTATAAAAAAATGGTAAATAAATAAAATAAGTAAGGTTAATCATCCACATAAAGAAAAATAAATTGCATAAAAGTAAATAAAAAAGGTAAATAAATAACGTGAGGCGCTTAACCATCCACGTAAAAATAAAGTGCAGAAAAATAAATAAATAAATAAATAAATAAAGTGCAGAAAGTAAATAAATAAAGAAATAAATAAAGTGCAGAAAAATAAATAAATAAAGAAAAGTGTGACGCTTGGCCGTCCACACAAAAATAAAGTGCAGAAAAATAAAGCAATAAATAAATAAAAGGCAGAAAAGTAAGTAAAAAAAAAATGGGGTGCTTGGCTGTCCACTTAAAAAAAATAAAGTACATAAAGTAAATAAATACAGAAAAGTAAATAAATAAAGAAAGTGAGGCATTTAGCCATCCACGTAAAAAATAATAGTGCATAAGGTAAATAAATGCAGAAAAGTAAATAAATAAAGAAAGTGGGGCGTTTAGCCATCCACGTAAAAAATGAAAGTGCATAAAGTAAATAAATGCATAAAAGTAAATAAGTAAAGAAAGTGGGGCGTTTAGCCATCTACGTAAAAAAAAATAAAGTGCATAAAGTAAATAAATGAAAATAAAATGATAATAAATAAAAGAAATAAAAAAAATTAATAAGGTGGGGCGTTTGGTAATCCACATAAAAGTAGGAGGTATAACCTTCCATAAAAAAATAAAAATAAAAATAAAAAAATAAATAAAAAAAATAAACACCAAAAGTTAGCTGTTAATGGCATATCGGCAAGAACAAGAAAGTTAGTGACTTATATGAGCACAACAGAATATTAGAAGGGCTAAATGAGAGTTATATCGAAACTGGAGTTAACTGGGTTGAAACCGGATGGAAACGGGTCGGGTTGCGTGTCACGAAACGGTTTTGTCTCCGATTCCCAGTTTTCCGGTGACGATAGAGGGGGAGACTGCCTTGGCTGGCCTCGTCAGCGACAGGGGCTAGGGCGGCGACGGTGTGCAGGCAAGGTGGCGAGGAGGGAGGAGGAGAAAGGAGAGGAAGGCAGCGTTGCGACGGGGAAGGAAAAGAAAACGGCAACGGACAGGGGCGACGGCGATGGCGGAGGGGGCGGGGAGACGGTGTCGGAGGATGAGGTGCTGGCGTGGGAAACGACGTTCGAACGAAAAGGCAAAAAAACGGTAACGAACGGAAATGGGTCGAACAGAAGTCCAGGATTTTTTTGAGTGTAGGAGAAATAACCAGGGACTGTTGCTACAGTTTTGACTTTTTTTTTATTTAGGAGCTCTAATCTTACTAATCTTCCCTTTTTTTGCAGGTTTGGACCCCTAGCATTGGATTCGTTTGATTAAAACAAATTAGAAATTTAATTAAAAGCAGATTTATATCATAATTTGGTTAAAATGACAGTTTTAGTACTTCATCTTTCATTGACTACTAGTCTGGTCCCAGTTTTTTTACGAAATTACTCATTGACCCAAATTTGTTTGTTCTGTCAATTTGGCCCAAAATTGTCTGTTTGGCCTAAAAATCATGCGAAAAATTACCAGATTTCCCTGAAATTTTCAGATTTTATCATATTTTTTCAAACTTCTCAATTTTGTCAGATTCACCCCAAACTTCTTATTTTTGTCAATTCTTTAGAAAAAAACTTCCCCTTTTATATTTTACATATATATATATATATATATTCACTATCTAACCTTACGAAACAAAAATGCCCCCTAAACTATTTAATTTAATTTTTTTTCTTTTTTTTAATTAATTAATTAATTAATAATAATTAATTTAAATTTTTTTTAAAAAATTTAAAATTTTTTTTAATTTTTTTCAATAGTCGGACGAAATTGGGTGTCAACAGCTGCACCCATTTGCATGCTTCATGGGACATGATGCATGTAAAGCCGTTACCAAATTTCGTCCGACCTTAGCTAGGCATTGAGAACCTTATCGCTGTCTAAACTCTGAGGAGAAAAACCTTTTTTCTCCTTCTTTTTGAGGTTAAGGAATTTTCCTTATTACCTCTACGACAAGAACTCTCCTATCGTCTAAAAAAAATTGATTGAGTTTGAGGTTAAGGAGATTTCCTGAGCACCTCTACTAGAGGAACTTTCCTTAGTACCTCTACGACAGGAACTCT
>SMDT01002703.1:0-15287 GCA_005392925.1 Aquilaria sinensis | reverse complement strand
ATCAAGGTTCCTTACATGTGAGTCACATACTTTGATACTTTCCTTTGTTGCATGTAACTGAGTGAACTTGAAGGACGTCATTGGGTATGCCACATATCATGTGGAGGGATTTGTATGATCAAGATGGGATTTGTCCCTCCTAGGTAACGGGAGTGATATCTTCAGGCCCCCTGATAGAGTGAGACTTAGAAAAATGCATGGCCATGCTTGGATGAGTTGATATACGATATCAATGTCATCAGTTTAAGTTGGTCTACTCGGTAATAAAGAAACCAAAGATTGGGCTATACGAGAGTGACACATTCCATGTCTTGTGCTTAGTCTTGATATCTTGGACAAAGGGACAGTGGCATATATCGGTGATGATCATAAAGGTTAGTCGAATCATCGACAATCTTGTCACTTGGGTAGCAATGATGTTGCTAGACACCGCTCATTGCTTATGATCATAAATGTGATTTATGATCATTGCCAACGTGATAAGAGCCTATTGGGTCGCACACATAGATGTATTTGGATCATTAGAGTGCATGGGCTAATTATTTGGGTTATGGTTTCACAGGTATGAAAATTTTCGAACACCCGGTTTGCCCAGTTTCACTTGGATCCTAGAGGGTTTCGGTTAAATTCCGCTGTGCTGTTTGGCTCCCGAAACCCAACATTTCGAGTACTGGAGACCACACTTCTCCACAATCTATCACCTCCTTATCTCCTAAATACTGACTTGGGCGTCGGAGGCTCCTCCCTGGAAAGATACTCCGAGGACCTCCTAACCTCCATTTTCTAGATATTTCAAGCACCTTTCCCTGGGAAACCTCCTCCTGAAGCACTCTCCTCCACCGAAAGTCCCCTTTGCTCCTATCACGACACATGACAAAACTGCCACCGGCCACCAAATACGTCCTGGGAGGACCACCTAGAAGACAGAGAAAGTAAGGGTTAGGAGGTCCCTGGAGTGTTTTTCCGGGGAGGAATCTCCGATGCCCAAGTTAGTGTTCGAGGGTAAAAGATAAGCAAAGGAGCTAAAGATAGTCTTTTGGAGAGAGAGCCCTCTTTACCTGTGATGCCTCCCGAATATTTATAGGAGGTAGATAGGAGAAGTTTGTTTGCCAGAAGCTACCCAGATCATGACACGTGTCCAGCTGGACGTTATTCATACCTCTAGGGGGTGCTTTTAGCCGACAATAGGCTGTTCCGCCGAAAGCCTGTGCTGCTCGAGGACGGCGTGTCAAAGCGTGTCTCGGGGCAGTGTGTCGGGAGCCGTATGAGTACAGTGTGTCGGAGACTCCTGAGCTGTCTAGTCGTACATCCATGTGGCCTTTCCAGACGACCAAATTCCCAAAATGTCTAGGAGTACCTCAGGGAAGTGAACGCCTTTGGAGGGAGGTCATTTGTTTTATACAAGGCACCTTCAGCTGGACTTTCCCGAGGTTAGGCTCAGGTCCTCGGCGATAGTATTCTTGAGGATATGTCCCGAAGGTGGCCTAAAAAATGGCTGAAGGCGGTCTTAGGCATGTGGAGTCATTTCGAGGTTACCTTCAGAAGGAGTGATGACCCTTTGTGACCAAAGTTGGTCTAACATGTCCCCTGAAGGCCAGGCTTATCCGGCTTGTCAGCGAGTGCTTGATGGCTTCTTTCTGCCGAGGTCTGGTCGCTTGTTCTTAACCAAAGGTGATGCGTTGGCTCGGGATGATGTATACGTGTGAGGTCCTTCAGGGGTGATTGCCCCTCGGCTATCACCAAAGATCCATGAAGCTAAGACCTGAAGCTTGGAAGAGAGCCTAGAGCTTGATGAACCAAGTTTCGGTTAAGGGGGAAATCGCACCAAGGGTTTCGCCCCTACAGCTTTAGTACTCTGTTATGGATGTGCAATTAAGGGTTTCTAGAGCCCAAGTTAGTACTAACTAAGACCTAAAAGTCTCCTAAGATCAAGCAATAGCTTGAGGAGGGCTGCCATAGTGCGTTCTTAATGTTTAATTGAATGATTATGGACTAACCTTAATGTGTTATTGCTGCCAGCATTTCATATGCTTGATGCTGTGTTTGTTTGTGCTTTTGGATGTGTATATTTGTGTTTTGTACTGTATTTTTGTGTTTTCATGTCTTTGGATTTCAGGTATATGGCTGAAGTTTGAAGATTTTATTGATAAGCCCTTACTAAGTTTCATTCAAGAAACTTGCCCCCTTTCTGTCCATTTCAGGAACACCTGAAAAGAGAACTTTCAGATTAATAGTTTTGTTTGAATTTATTTATGAAATTTTAGGTATATTAACTTTCATATGTTTGGTTGTAAACTGGAAAGTTTCATTATTTTTGGAGCACAGTAGTTATTTTTAGTCATGGTACTTTCTTCCTTACACTACAGCTGTTCTCTTCAAGTTTCTGAAGTGGTTAGTGCTTTGTGGAGCTCTCCAAGAAGCTTAGTGTACATATTAACCAAGTTATTGTTGGGTTTCGGGAGCCAAACAGCGCAGCGGAATTTAACCGAAACCCTCCAGGATCCAAGTGAAATGGGGTAAACCGGGTGTTCAAAAATTTCATACCTAATTTTCGGTTGAGATCTCTCACTCAACTGTAGAGTCGAATCACAAAACCTGAATAGTTGATGTGTTCAGGCTCTCTATGGTATCCACATGAGCCTCTCGGGACCACCACGCTTCCACCACATCTCGACAGATGCGTTTCTCTTGCGCTCGCAGTGCTAGCTTGCGTCCTCCAAGGAATTGCAAGAGAAGAGTGCGGCTGTCCTTTTGGGAGGCTAGGGCAAGGTGAATTTCCAGTATTTATAGTGAGACTCAACTAAGCCTAATGGGTTTCAAAACCCTAATCCAATTAGGATTTAATTTCGGGCTTAATAATGGCTCAACTCCTTGGCCCATTATTAATACAAAATTAAAGTGAAACCATAACCCAAATAATTAGCCCATGCACTCTAATGATCCAAATAGCGCTATGTGTGTGACCTAATAGGCTCTTGCCATATTGGCAATGATCATAAATCACATTTATGATCATAAGCAATGAGCGGTTTCTAGCAACACATCATTGCTACCCAAGTGACAAGATTGTTGGTGAATCGACTAAACCTTTATGATCATCACCGATATATGCCATTGTCCCTTTGTCCAAGATATCAAGACTAAGCACGAGACATGGAATGTGTCACTCTCGTATAGCCCAATCTTTGGTTTCTTGATTATTGAGTAGACCAACTTAAACTGATGACTTTGATATCGTATATCAACTCATCGGAGCATGGCCATGCATTTTCTAAGTCTCACTTTATCAAGGGGCCCGAAGATATCACTCCCGTTATATAGGAGGGACAAATCCCATCTTGATCATACAAATCCCTCCGCATGATATGTGACATACCCAATGACCTCCTTCAAGTTCACTCAGTTACGAGCAACAAAGCAAAGTATCAAAGTATGTGACTCACATGTAGGGAACCTTGATGATCTTAGGTCGAAGGACTAGGTATACCATGATCACTATGAGAATCACTTATGACACTCATATAACTATCCATGAAGTGTTCTCATGGTGGGTCGGTCTAGTACACAAGTTCTCCAACTTGTACCCATATGTAGACTACATATCTCATATTAGTCTCCACATATGCTAGTCATTACATATTATTGCAACCCGCCCCACAATAATACTAGACTAGGGACGTTTAAGAATATCATTATTCTAGGGTTACAATTATGTTTATTACGTTACACAGAAACAAAACAACAAACAAAATTGCTGGATTAATGCCTAAATAAAATATCATGACTCAATGTGCAAAAATACAATCATCTCATGATTGGCTTTTTGGGCACAACACTAACAGTTATTGGCATGTATGTAGTGCAAGAATGCATTTAAATGAACTGGGTATGGTGTATCTATAGTGTGAGAAGGATATATGAATCATTGGAGTGTAGTTTTACGTGTATGCACAATGCTGTCCATATGGTGTTTATGGGCTGTTTTGATGGAATTTTTATGAATAAGGGTTGGAAGTATTCTAAATTCAGGGAAATGGTTTTCCCATGTGGTTAATACATTTATGGAAACTGCCTATGTTGGTTTTTGGACCTGGAAATGAAGCGAATGAATTTTAAGAAATTTTGTATAGGCAAAATGGTCATAAAATGACCAGAATTTCAACTCTGCACATAAAGTTTAATATCTCCCTGTGTAGAGTGAATGCTATCATGATATTTTGGCCAAATCTATAGCACATCTAGTTGTTGAAGTAGAATTTGGAATTTCTGAATTTGGATCCCTGTAGCCAAAGATATGACGTTGCAAAGTTTGCTAATTTACTGTTCATTTTGTTAGAATTTTGTAACCGACTTAAAAAATTCATAACATGGTCCATAGATGGGATATTGATGAAAAACAAAATTCCTTGGTGATGGCCTTCAGCATCGTCATTGTGTGACATGGTGAGCCTAGAGCAGAGACTGCCAGTGGGAGAATACCTAGGTGAGGAAGCTCCAGCGGGAGGAGGACTGCTCAAACTCAGAAAAACATGGGTTAGGAGGTCCCCGGAGTGTTTTTCCGGGCAGGAGCCTTCGACACCCAAGTTAGCGTTTAGAAATGGAGAGTAAGTAGGAAGTGGAGAAATCTCCCCTAGGAATCCAATCCCTTTACCTGGGATGCTTACCGGAGATTTATAGGGGTAAACAGTAGAAGTTCGTTTGACATAGCCGGCCCAGATCATGACACATGTTCGATCGGATCCAATCCATACCTTCGGGCAGAGGGGGAGCATTTAGCTGACCACAGGCCTCCTGCCCAGGAGCCTAGGCCATGTGAGGGCAGAGTGTCTGGGGTCGGTGTGTCAGGGAATCATACTGTTACCACCTCACAAAATGAGAGAATTACAAGTGTGTCATAATGGCTAAAAACCATTATATTGTGTAATTCTCACCATAGTGATTGTAGTGTGGGGGGGAAAAAGGTATGATCAACACCTCCTTAAAAGTGTTCCAAGTTGGTAACTTGGTCCCCAAGAAAAGCCTTAAGGATTGCTTGTTTGTCAAGCAACCTATGGACTTTTTTGTAAGATTTTGAAAATTCGGGTACTCAATTGCAAAACTTTCACAAAAGAGATTTGGACAGTTATGGGAAGGATATGAATGGTATGAAATTGCTATTGGAGGACCAAATTGTTTATGGAGGACAACTAAGGACAAAGAAAACACAAAAAGGCATAAAGGATCTAAGTGTTCTAATGTAGGCCTTAAGATGTGTATGTCTATGACTTAAGTGAAATGGAAGTTTTGTGGAGTTATCCCACATAAGTGTTAGTGTTGTGCCCAAAAGCCAATCCTGAGATGATTGTATTTTTGCACATTGAGTCATGATATTTTATTAAGGTATTAATCCAGCAATTATGTTTGTTGTTTTGTTCCTGCGTAACTTAACAAACATAATTGTAACCCTAGAATAATGATATTCTTAAAAGTCCCTGGTCTAGTATTATTGTGGAGCGGGTTGCAATAATACATAACGACTAGCATATGTGGAGACTAATATGAGATATGTAGTCTACATATGGGTACAAGTTGGAGAACTTGTGTACTGGACCGACCCACCATGAGAACACTACATGGATCGTTATATGAGTGTCATAAGTGATTCCCATAGTGATCAGGGTATATGTAGTCCTTCGACCTAAGATCATCAAGGTTCCCTACATGTGAGTCACATACTTTGATACTTTCCTTTGTTGCTCGTAACTGAGTGAACTTGAAGGAGGTCATTGGGTATGTCACATATCATGCGGAGGGATTTGTATGATCAAGATGGGATTTGTCCCTCCTATGTAACGGGAGTGATATCTTCGGGCCCCTTGATAGAGTGAGACTTAGAAAATGCATGGCCATGCTCGGATGAGTTGATATACGATATCAATGTCATCAGTTTAAGTTGGTCTACTCGGTAATCAAGAAACCAAAGATTGGGCTATACGAGAGTGACACATTCCATGTCTCGTGCTTAGTCTTGATATCTTGGACAAAGGGACAATGGCATATATCGGTGATGATCATAAAGGTTTAGTCGAATCATCGACAATCTTGTCACTTGGGTAGCAATGATGTGTTGCTAGACACCGCTCATTGCTTATGATCATAAATGTGATTTATGATCATTGCCAACATGGCAAGAGCCTATTGGGTCGCACACATAGAGCTATTTGGATCATTAGAGTGCATGGGCTAATTATTTGGGTTATGGTTTCACTTTAATTTCGTATTAATAATGGGCCCAAGAGTTGAGCCATTATTAAGCCCGAAATTAAATCCTAATTGGATTAGGGCTTTGAAACCCATTAGGCCTGGAAGTTGAGTCTCACTATAAATACAACTTTTAAGTGAGAAATTCGCAGGTCTCCTTGCCCTAGCCTCCAAAAAGGACAGCCACACTCTTCTCTTGCAATTCCTTGGAGGACGCAAGCTAGCACTGCGAGCGCAAGAGAAACACATCTGCCGGGACGTGGTGGAAGCGTGGTGATCCCGAGAGGCTCGTGTGGATACCATAGAGAGCTTGAACACGTCAACTGTTCAGGTTTTGTGATTCGACTCTACAGTTGAGTGAGAGATCTCAACCGAAAATTAGGTATGAAAATTTTCGAACACCCGGTTTACCCCGTTTCACTTGGATCCTGGAGGGTTTCGGTTAAATTCCGCTGCGCTGTTTGGCTCCCGAAACCCAACAGTGGTATCAGAGCTACTGGTGAAACCCTAAATCGGGATTGAGTGTTGAATCGCATGATGCTATGTGTTCGGTTGCTTTTCGGCCATGATTAATTAGATTGATTCATGATGCATGAAACTGGAATTCGTAATGAACATATGAGATATATGAAGAAACGACACAAATTGGTTAATGAGATTAACCTCAAATTGAATGGTATGAGATACCTATATGGATTAGGATTCTTGCAATAGTTGCAAAAACCCTAGCTTGGTTCGGATTCGGCCTGTTCGGGCACCGAAAGTAAGGTATTTTTGGTGGCTCGAATGGAGGAGTCTCGGGTGCCTACTTTCTCGAAATAGAAGATTTCGGGCTAAGCAATTGTAAGACAATTTTTTGCGCCCCCCGGGTGCTGCCCCCCTTGACCCCCCGCAAGGGCGGCCCCCTTGACCGCCGTCCACTGACCGGTCAGCGGAACCACCGCCCGCTGACCGGCCAGCAGGACCGCCGTATGCGAAGCGCCACATAAATAAAAACTGGTTAATCAACGCGCGAAAATTGGCATGCATCTTTGTTGAATGAGATTTGACATGATATGCTGATTGGTGTTTGAAGCATGGTGCATGGTTATAGCCCTTGATTGGTTGTACTTGTAAATATGGCCTACGAGTTGTGCCTTTTCTTATCACTCTCATTGTACATTCTCTTCTCACCTTACTCCCCTCGAATGTAACTCGAAGTTTCTATTATTGATGTAATGGTGCATTATGGGATCATCCAAGGTGGTATGTCTAAGGATCATCCAAGGAGGTATGTCCATGGAGATGACAACAAAAGGCAACCAAGAAAGGAAGAGAAGGACCTTGTGAAGACTCTTTTCTTTTCTTAGGCTTTTATGATATTCCCATTGGCTTGATAATATCACATAGTTTGGGCTATAACCATGTCACGTTTACTTTCTTGTAAGCATGAGATGCATGTTTTATATTTGTATGTGATGCATGTATAAAACAACCGGAGATAACAAATTGGTGAGTTCAAAAGAAAAAATCCCTCAAACAAATATTAAGTCATTAAATGTGATGCCTTCCAAATGTTGGCACTCGTCAAGGCCTTCATCAACATTAGGTGGGTTTGCCAAAGCAAAGCACTTATGTTCATCTTGGTAAGGCGCGATGGGATAATAGTGATATCCAAACTGCTAACTTTGGGTTCGACTTAACTAAGTCATCCTAATAGGATTAGGGACTTAGAGGCATAGAGTTGGGCTTAAGCTCATGAGATGAGCTTGGACAAGTGTTGTTCACCCAACTATCCAAGAGTTGCATAAGATGCAATTGGCAAAGAGTTGCCTACCTAAATAACTGTAACTTGAGAGACAAGCCAAAGCTGACTCAGGTTATGGTCAAATATGGATCTTGGCCCACTAGAATACCTTAGCGCCGAGGTGTTCCGAAATAATATCGAGGGTTATTATTTTGAGGAAAATAGTGGGAGTATCGTTTAATAAAAGTCCTTATTAAATGAATTAAAATACATGACTCTTACACTGCATATTTACTGTTGTAGATAACCATGGCACAAAACACATCGACACTTTCGTTGCGATCGATCCTTGAGAAGGAAAAACTTAATGGGACCAACTTTCTCAAATGGTACCGAAACTTGAGGATAGTCCTCAAACAAGAGAGAAAGGCTTATGTCCTAGAGCAGCCCATTCCGAATGAGCCTGCTGCCACTGCTCCAAGAGCTGAAAGGGATGCTCACAAGAGGCATTCTGATGATGCTTTGGATGTTGCATGCCTCATGCTTATTACCATGGAATCTGAGCTTCAGAAGCAACATGAGAACATGGGGGCGTTCGATATGATCGAACATCTCAAAATGCTTTTCCAAGAGCAAGCTAGGCATGAGAGGTTTGAGACCTCTAAGGCATTGTTTCAGTGCAAGATGTCTGAGGGAAGTCCCGTGGGTCCTCATGTGCTCAAGATGATTGGGTACATTGAGAATCTTGAGAATTTGGGATTTGCTCTTCAGAAAGAGTTGGCTATCGATGTAGTCTTGCAATCGTTGCCTGAAAGCTACAGTCAGTTCGTCATGAACTATAACATGAACGACCTTGACAAGTCCCTTCCTGAATTGCTCAACATGTTGAGAACTGCTGAGCAAAACCTTAAGAAGGCTAAGCCCATTTTGATGGTTCAAAAGGGCAAGGGAAAGGGAAAAGCCAACAAGAAGAAGGATAAAGCTAATGGAAAGTCCAATGCTAGTTCTTCTTCAGCTGCACTGAAACCAAAGGGTGGTGTGGCAAAGGAAGGGGAGTGCTTCCATTGTAAGCAACCTGGACACTGGAAGCGCAACTGCAAGCTCTATCTTGAAGAACTTGCTAAGGAAAAGGGAAGTAAGACTTCCACTTCAGGTATTCTTGTTATAGAGGCTAACTTTTCTACTTCCTCATCTTGGGTATTGGATACTGGATGTGGATCTCACATTTGTGCAAATGTGCAGGATCTAAGTAGAAGTAGAAGATTGGCCCGAGGTGAAGTGGACCTACGTGTTGGAAATGGAGCAAGGGTTGCTGCCTTAGCCGTAGGGACTTATGTTCTCACTTTACCTAGTGGATTAGTTTTAGAATTAGACAACTGCTACTTTGTGCCTACTATTAGTAGAAATTTGATTTCTGTTTCTTGTTTGGACAAGAAAGGTTTTTCATTTATAATAAAGGACAAATGTTGTTCTATTTATTTGAATGAAATCTTTTATGGTAGTGCTCAACTTAGCAATGGGTTGTATGTTCTAGACCTCGAAGATCCAATCTATAATGTGAATACCAAGAAGGTCAGATTAAATGATTCAAACCCGACCTATCTCTGGCACTGTCGCTTGGGCCATATAAATGAGACCCGCATATCCAAGCTCCATAAGGATGGACTCTTGGACTCATTTGATTTTGAATCATATGAGACATGTGAGTCATGTTTGTTGGGCAAGATGACCAAAGCCCCATTCACAGGGCAAAGTGAAAGGGCTAATGACTTACTAGGACTCATACATAGTGATGTATGTGGCCCTATGTCTACACAAGCTAGAGGAGGTTTCCAATACTTCATTACTTTCACTGATGACTTCAGCAGATATGGCTATGTGTATCTTACTCCACCAGGTACACCTCAATGGAATGGTGTATCTGAAAGGAGAAATCAAACTCTGTTAGACATGGTTCGCTCTATGATGAGTCAAGCTGACCTTCCAAACTTCTTTTGGGGACATGCTCTAGAGACAGCTGCTTTTACACTAAACCGAGTTCCATCTAAATCGGTTCAAAAGACACCATATGAGATATGGAGTGGGAGGTGTCCCAATTTGTCTTTTATGAAGATTAATGGGCAGATTATGTTTTGGTATTTTGGCTTATATGGCCGAGAGCTTCCAAGTGTTAGTTAATGATGTCCTTCATTGAAAACATGGTATTTGGTCCATGGATTATGTTGTTAATGGTTATGCCTTATTATGGTAGGCATTGTGGTTGAAGGGCACTTGGACACTTGAAGTTCTATTGGAGACCGAGAGCTTGAGGTAGGGTTCACTACACTTGAGTACGCTTGGTAATGTATGCCATGGTTCAAGTGTTAAGGCGGCTAAGTGATGGTTAAAAATCTGCCATGTGATCTTAGTTGCTTGATGGGCTTATTGGTTATATGTGGTTGTTTTGTTGATTAGCTAATTGACTATTGTACATGTACTAGAAATGCAAGTGAATGTGGCCTATTTGCTTGGCATTTTGGGAGCTCCAAGTGGAAGTGGTATTGGGGTAAGGTTGTGTGCAAGGATGCACATGGGTACATGTATGGTTTATATGGCCGAGAGCAACAATGTGGAGTGTGTGTGTGTACTTGTGTGCTTTGGTGTTTCCTTGTGCTTGCTAGCCCCACTTATGGTTTATTTTGTCATGGTTATCTATCTTGTATATGCATATGCTTGGTTTTCTTGTCTTTGTGTTTGTTTTGCAGGTTAAGCTAGCTAATGGGAGGTTAAGCTTTGAGTGTATACTCAGCTTAACTAAATAGACTCTTTTTAGAGTTGCATATATATAAAGTGAATCCTACTGAGTTATACTCACTGCCCATTCCCATTTATTTTAGGCAAGGATATTCAGCCTGAGTAGTGTTAAGCTGCCTTGTGTGTGCACTTAGTGTTTTTTTGCTTTGTTGCTAAGGTATGTGCCAATGTGTGCTTGGCTTGACACTTTAGAATTATTTGCAAGTCTTATTGTGAGTTGGCCGAGACTTATGGTTTAAGCTTGCAGGCTGTAGAGTGGGAACTGTCTAGGAGAGCATGGATACCTGGACTTTAGCTCTGGTTTTGCTTTTCACCTTTATGACCATGAACATGGCCACGGGCTTGGTGTTGCAGTGTGTGCTTTTGTATGGGATCCTTAAGGTGATGTTTGAGCATTAGGAGTTTGGTCTCGGTCTGTATATAACTTGGCATGAACAACTTATGGGTGCTTGGCATTATTAGCCATGTTATTTGCTAGGTAGACTACACTTTTGGTTGTGTATATTTTTAGTCTCGGATACCTAGATTGTGTTATTTTGAGAACCTTGTATGCCAAGTTATGTATGAGAGTATGGATGGTTATGTGTATGGATATGTGTTATGAGTGTTATGGGCCAAAGTTTGGCGCTATTATATGATATGGATGGCTTGATCTTGCAAATTGTATGGTGCACCATTGTATGTATGTTGATGGCCGAGAGCTACATGCATTGTTCCTTGTGGTTTTCCAAATCCTAAACCAACATTGTGGGCTTCTTGGTTGCCATATAGGTAGCACACTTGATTGCACACCAAGTATGCACTGGAAGTTGCATTATTTGTTGCCTTGCTTGTCATGCAAGAAAGTGGTTTGGGCCTTACTTACGCTGCAAGTAATTACTAGTTTGGTTTGAAAGCCACCTGGGCCACCTCCCAGGCCTATTACCTTAAGAAAATAAGACTTAAAGATAGTCCATGTTGTATGGCCGAGGGCTAGTTACCCAGTTTTTAGTTTGGGCTTGTGAGATAGGTTGGGGACTCACAGGCCAGGGCCTGTGTGAGGTGTGACAGGCTTTGTTTGGTATCAGAGCCTGCTTGTTTAGTACAATCAGAGCTAAGCCTAGACAGTGTTCCCTTTAGGGCTAACTCAAATAAGACTTGTGTTATTTTGGATATTTGTGAATATCTGCAATTGAAAGTGCAGGATGAGAACCAGAGGCAGGGATAAGGGTTCCCTGAGACAGGAAGAAGAAACTGCAGCCCATCATGTAGAGGGATTGGCGGAAAATGTGCTTGAGACCCAGGCAGGAGAAATGGGTCATATTGGGGCTGAAGACCCCACTGCTAGGTACCAAATACCTGGGCCAAGTAGAGACAGACAAGAAAGAATGGAAGTGATGATGGAGTCACTACATGCCACAGTGGCTCAGTTAGTGCTGGGAATGCAATCCTTGGCTAGAGGCCAAGCCCAGAATCAGGAAGAAGTGGAACCAGTGGAGGCAGAAGGGAGTGGGAGAAGGAGAAGGAGGCCTGGCAAAGAGCCAGAGAGTTATGATCAGTCCAGCCGAGCTGGAGGTAACCAAGAGGAAGAAGAGGCGGATGAGGAGAGGAGACATCCAAGAGCCAGGAGGATGAGGTCAGAGGTGAGGCAGGAGCCTAGAATTGAGGAGGAAGAGGAGGATGACAGTCCTGATATTGAGGAGAGGGATGCATATATATACTCCAGGGGGACTGAACCCTCTGTTGAGGAGACTACACTCAGAAGTAGATCAAGCAGGTCATCTAGAGATAAATCTAGTAGCAGAGAAGAGAGGAAGAGAAGGCATAGCAGTGGAGGACTAAAGGAGGGCCAGTTGGAGGGGTTTCTGGCACTGAAACCTCCAGTTTTCAGAGGGGGTTGTGACTCAGAGGAGGCAGAGTTCTGGTTATATCAGTTAGAGAAGATATTGGAGAGAATGGAGGTTACTTCCACCCAGAGAGTATTGCTAGCCACTTTCAGGCTAGAGGGGAATGCAGAACTCTGGTGGAGAGCAGTACAGAAGAGTTACCAGGAGAGGAACCTGAGGAGACATCCAGACAGGAGGAGGTCCATGAGGTGGGCTGATTTTCTCAGAGTCTTTCGGCAGCAGTATGTGAGTGAAGCACAGAGAGACCAGAAACAGGTTGAATTTGATCAACTGGACCAGGGGAACCTCAGTGTGCTGGAGTATGAGCAGAGGTTCAACAGCTTGATCAGGTATGCCCCTCAATATGACGGACAAGAAGAGCTGAGAACCAAAAGGTTCATCAGGGGTCTGAGACCTGAGCTGAGACAAATTCTCAGAGCCATTGGAGCCAGAGACTATTATACAGTGGTGCAGAGTGCACTGGCTCTGGAGCAGGAGTCTTAGGAGCAATTGAGGAGTGGGCCAGGTAGTAGTAGTGGAACAAAGAAGGGCCAGATGTCAAAAAGGCCGAGAGAGGAGAGGGAAGCAGGAGGAAGCAGAAAGGAGAACAGAATGGATAGAGGACCACAGTCACAACCATATGGTCCTCAGTGTAACACTTATGGGAAGTTTCATGGCAATAAGCCATGCTTTAAGGCTTCCACAGGGTGTCATGGATGTGGTGCCCCAGACCACTGGGTGAGGGATTGCCCAAAAAGGGGTGAAGGCAGTAAGAAATTGCTGGGAACTTTTAATCCCAGAGGACCTAGGGGACAGTTCCCTATGCCCCAACTAAGGACTCAGGGGCCAGCCCAAGGTGGGAGGCCAGCAACCAGAGTTCCTCAGGAGCAGAGAAGGCCTGGTACATTTCCAGGAAGGGTGTTTCAACTGGAATCTTCCAGGAGAGGACAAGAAACACCAGAGGCTGAGGATGCTGAGAGGGAGACTAGTCAGCAAAAGACTAGCAGAAGGGCCTTGAAAGGTACAATTTACCTTAATGGTCAATTAGTATCTGTTCTATTTGATACTGGAGCTTCATTGTCTATAATAGCTACAAGCTTGGTTAAGGCCATGAATCTAGAAGTAAAGTATATGGACAACATGTACTTGGTAAGAACAGCTGGCAATGAAATTTTGTTTGCCTACTACATGGTAGAAAACTATGAAATACAGATAGGCAAGCTGAAACTGAGAACTAACCTCATAGTTTTGGAGACACATGGCTATGATGTGATTTTGGGCATGAACTGGTTAGAAGAGAATCGAGTCATTATTGATTGTCAGGCCAGACAATTATTATTGCCTGGTGGGACAGTATATGATTTGAGTAAGCCCTTAGAGTTGGCTATGGACTGCCACATAAAAGTGCTGGAGATAACAACTCTAGAAGGTGAGCAGGATTGCCTGGTACTGAATGACCAGGAAATATCTAATGAACTTAGGAAAATACCCATAGTTCAAGATTTCCCAAGGGCCTTTCCTACAGACTTACCTGGATTGCCACCCTTAAGGGAGGTGGAATTTGAAATTAAGCTGGTACCAGGAGCAGCACCAGTATCTACTGCTCCTTATAGAATGGCAGTGCCTGAAATGGTAGAACTCAAGAAACAGTTGGATGAATTACTGGAAAAAGGGTTCATTAGACCCAGTGTGTCTCCCTGTGGAGCACCTGTGTTATTTGTGAAAAAGAAGGATGGAACCCTTAGACTCTGTATAGATTACAGAAAGTTGAATGCATTGACCATAAAGAACAAGTATCTTCTCCTAAGGATAGAGGATTTATTTGATCAATTAAAAGGAGCAAGAGTGTTCTCCAAAATTGATCCAAGGTCTGGATATTTCCAGCTAAGGGTAAAGGAGGAGGACATACCTAAGACTACTTTCAGGACTAGGTATGGTCATTTTGAATATACAGTGATGCCATTGGACTCACTAATGCACCTGCATTCTTTATGGACTTGATGCAGAGGGTGTTCAGGGCATACCTGGACCACTTTGTGGTGGTGTTCATTGATGATATCTTGGTATATTCCAAAGATGAGGAAACTCATAAAGTACACCTTAAAGTAGTGCTTGGATTGCTCCAAGAACATCAGCTGTATGGAAAGCTGAGTAAGTGTAAATTTTGGACAAAGGAGATTGGATTTCTGGGTCATATAATAAATGATCAAGGGTTGGCTGTAGATCCTGAAAAGGTAAGATCAATCCTTGATTGGAAACAGCCCCAGTGTGTAAGGGAAGTCAGAAGCTTCCCGGGGTTAGCTGGCTACTACAGAAGATTTATGCCAAAGTTTTCTGTATTAGCATCACCTATGACTCAGTTAACTAGAAAAAACCAGAAATTTGTCTGGGAGCCCAAATGTGAAGAAAGCTTTCAAGAACTGAAAAGAACGCTGACTACAGCTCCGGTATTAATCCTGCCTGATCCTGAAAAGGAATATGAGGTGTTTATAGATGCCTCTCATGTAGGACTAGGTTGTGTTTAAATGCAAGAAAAGCAAGCCATTGCTTTTGGGTCCAGACAGTTGAGACCACATGAAAAGAAATATCCAGTGCATGACCTGGAACTAGCAGCAGTGGAGACACTATCTTCTTGGTAATAAATTCCAAGTGTTTACAGACCA
>SMDT01002702.1:0-410388 GCA_005392925.1 Aquilaria sinensis | reverse complement strand
ACTCCCTTGCTTGTATTCAAATTGTTTGACTACTCTATAATAAACACAGTTTTAGAAAATCTTGTTTATCATCATAGTTACATTTTCCTATTTAAAAGATTATAATAGTAGCAATCACCAGTTGAAAGGTGAAACAAAATTGGATGCTGATATTATAGTTTTATTCATAGTAATAACTTGTTTTTCATTAGCAAACCGTGTACAAAGTACCAATGTACTTTCATTTAATAATACTTTTATGTTTTAAACACAATAATAGATTGCAAAAGTAGGAAACAACTTTTCTGGTAATAAACTCAATGTTAACAATTAGAGTAACATTGGTCAGTCGTCGAAACTGCAAAAATTAATTTTGGTATCCCTAACAACTCAGAATAAATAAATTTATAGTATAGCAATAAAAACCAAGTTGAATCCCAAGAAGAGATTTTTAATCTAAAAGTTTCCTGACAGAAAACTGAAATAAAAGATTAGGGGGTTATTTCAATTAAAAGCTGAAATAAAATAACTGTAGAATCAAAACGGAATTAACTAATACTAAAAACACTCAGTTCAGGGTTTGATTATCCATTCCAATCACGCAGTTGATCATCGAAAAGAAAATGGGTAAAATGCACCATGGGTCACCTAGCTTATTTTTTTGTCCTATTTGGGTACCTTACCTTTATTTTGTCCTAGCGAGGTACCTTTCCTCCTATTGCGCATCCTGTTCAGCTACTTTCCGTCAAATTGGTCGTTAAATTGGATGGAAAATGATGAAGTGGCATTAAATAATACTAAAATAAACTTAAAATAACAACTTCAGTCCTCAAACTATTTCAATTACTAATTCTAACCCTTAAAATTTCCCTTAAGCCAATTCTACCCCTCTCATCCCGTTCACCGCCACCTCCCACGCTTCTCCCCCTTCATTCTCCCACCAGTCACGTCGCACCGCACACACCCGGACCATCACCAGTCCCATACTCGCCATTTCCAACAAACGCGTTCATTTTCATTTGCTTGAATTTCTCCAAAACCCAGATCGAAATCTGACCAAACAATCCCCGATGCCCACCGCTGGGAACGATGCTACCGCCTCTGGATCCAGCACTGCCAACGGCGGTGCCAATTCGACCTGCAAGATCACCCTCATCACTGGCATAACCGACCAGGACGACTCGGTCACAGGTTGCGAAATCGCGTCATAGGTTCGCAAATGGATCTACCCCCGATTCGGTGCTCCTCCGTCGGCGAACGAGCGATTGGTGATTGGGGCTGGGCTCGTCAGTGGTGCAGCGACGATATCTGGAAGGGTAGGCTGCTGGAGACGACGATGGCGGTGACCCTTGGAGATGGATCGGATGGTGGTTAGCAGATGACGAGATTGCGAAATCGAGTCACAGGTTCGCAAATGGATCTACCCCCGATTCGGTGCTCCTCCGTCGGTGAACGAGCGATTGGTGATTGGGGCTGGGCTTGTCAGTGGTGCAGCGACGGTGTGGGAGCTTCCTGCTGCGCACGGGCGGTTTGCCGGCGGGGTAGCTGGCGGTGCCTGGAGGTGACGAACGGTGCGACGGAAGGTGAAACGCCGGGGGAAGAAGAAGCAGGGGTGACAACGGCGTGAGGAAAAAATTTGGGTTAAATCATACAAAGAGACGTAGAGGTGAAGAATTCTGGAAGGCAAACAAACGAAGGTGGCGGATGGAGATGGGTATCAAGGACGGCAAAGGAAGGACGGGAAGCTCATTTGATTGCGAATGTGGAAGCTCATTCAGACAGAGGTGGAGGGGCGAGGTGGAAGCTTTACTACTGCTCTGAAGTCGATCCAGAGTAAGGGAGATAGAAGGTTTCAAAGAAATTGAAATTGAATCAAAGAAGAACGAAATAGAGCAACGGGAAGGGAATGGTGGGGCGAAATCGAGCAATGCCTGAATCTTGAGGACTGAAGTTGTCATTTTAAGTTTATTTTAGTATTATTTAATGTCACATCATCATTTTCCATCCAATTTAACAACCAATTTGACGGAAAGTAGTTGAACAGGATGCGCAATAAGAGGAAAGGTACCTCGCTAGGACAAAATAAAGGTAAGGTACCCGGATAGGACAAAAAAATAAGTTAGGTGACCCATGGTGAATTTTACCCGAAAGAAAATATTCTTCAATTCAAGCAAATAAACAAGATTCTCTTTAAAGCTAAAAAGAATCCTAAGAATTTAGTAGTAAAATTAACCAGAAAAAGGTTCAGATTAATTTCTTAATTTTGATTAACCAGATATTGAAAAGCAATTTCTAATTATCTCAAAATCAGCATTAAGATCAATGAATCAAAATGTTTATTCCGGGCAACAATCCAAAAGCTTGAACAATTTAACCTGTCTTACTTCTTCGTATGAACTAACCAGAAATAAAAGCAATCTCTAATCAATTCACTTGCTTCTAATTGAATTCTTCACCTAAGCGGTTGAAAGAAAATCAAGCAGATTTGCAATTGCAGAATCAATTCAACAAGCGAGAACAGGAAAATTAATTGCAATAAATCTGAACAACAAAGAAGTAAATACTTGAAATTAAAGAAAGTTTAAGCAAGAAAAATCAATCCTCACAACCGGTGTTGGCGATGGAAATCGTCCCTAAAACTGAACCAGAAAATTACTCAGCCATGATCAAAAGAAAAACAAAGAACAATTGAAAAAAAACTAAAACTAGAAAAAGCTAAAGATGAGAGCCTGGGGTGCGGCAGCAGCCAACTTAAAAACCTAAAAAAACTAAAACCTATGGATAAACTCATAAAAACTCCCTAAATTTTCTATATTGTTACAAAAGTACCCCAAACAAATAAAAAGATTCAAAATAACTATAAGGTTTCAAAGTTGTCAGCCAAGCAATGCTCCAGAACAGCAACAGAAACTTCAAGCTGATATTCGACCTTGATTCAGCCATTATTTCTCAAAACTCAAAGCATAAAAGTTGTATATCTCTTTCTTATCTTCGAAACGACACCTGAATCGCATAAAACGGACATCTACAGCCAAAGATATGTCCAAAAAACCGCAACTGCTTCTACCGCAACCTTTTGAACAAGCGGTGACTCGTAAATCAAGACTTTGAAGCTGAATTTGAACCTCTTAACGTGCAAACTGGGTTTCATGGTCTGAATGTGATTTGTAGCTCCAGATGTTAGCTTTCCAATGAATCAAGAATCACTTCATTCTGATCTCTGTAGCTCAAGATATAATTTTTCTACCGGAACATCACCAATCTGTCAACATCCTGAAAGAGCACAACCAAATTAAAACTTGTAAAATGGCAAATTAAATTCACTTTCAATCAATTAAGTCCAGATATGCTCTAAGCTACAAAACATACTCAAAATATATATTTAAGGTTCAAAACATATTAAAACATACTAAATACGAGAGAAATAAATATAATAAATATAAGCTTATCAAACATTTATTATTATTGTTGCTGTTGTTATTTCATGTACTTTTTACACATTTTACAAATAAAATGTAACCAGCCAGATTTTCAATTTTGAATTTTCCAATCAACATTTATATATGGTTAATAACTGTATTTAATCACCATATTTGAATTTAAAATACTATGTTTAACCACTCTTTTTTTTTCATACATTAGAGTGCCAAATTAAGCCATATAAAATTGTTAGTGGTGGCCGTATGTTGTTATGGATTGTTTGCTAGCATTTTCTTGCTGCTCATTCCGTTACTGTGTTAAGAAAACATTTCATTCCTTAAAAATAAATAAATAAATAAATAAAATTGTTTGTAATTTACTAAATTCGTATAAGTTCAACTTCTCCCGAGTTAAGCTCGAGTCGATGAACGATAAAGTTCACAAATTTTTCATTATTTTCTTAATAAGGGTTAATATTAACCATTTGTATATAGAATACAAATATGTCCAACTATTATGCAAATAAGCCGAGCTTTTATTGAACGGTTCAAACTCAATCTTTTTCATTACTGAATCAAGCTTGACGAGCCTCGAACCCTGAATTAGAGTCACAATTTAGATTTGAATCCTTAATAAATCGAGTACAAGCATGATATGGTTTGGTTCATACTTTTATCATGCCTACAAAATTTAATATAATATTAATATAATATAATTAATCTATTAAAATTAATAATACACTAATTCCTTACATACTACTTGAGTTCTTATAGAGTCAAACAAAACTCAATGGAGCTTGGATTGAACTCCATTATTTAAGCTAAGTTTCGAGTTTGTCCAACTATCAATTGAGCTAGAGCCTTTTTGAGCTGAGTTTTGAATCCCTTTTGATAAGCTTGTTGAACTCGATGTTGAGTCTAAGCAAGACCAATTTTTAATGAACCGAGATTTGAGTTTGGGATATTTGTGTTCGTTTGGCTTGTTTTCCACCCGTATGTGCGACTACCACAAAAATAAAAAATAAAAAGTAAACAAATATGTTAAACTGAAATTTTTTGAAAGGCATATGGATTTTTTTAATTTTTTTAAAAGGACGCTGAAAGATATATTTAAAAGCTCAAAGTTTTTTGATGAAATGATAGAAATTTTTTAAAGAACCATGAACCAAACAATAATTCTAATTTCTCAAATCACATGATGTGATTTGGGAAAATAGGGAAAAACTGAAATTCTTAAAATACAGTTTCCTAGATAAACTTTGAGCAGACTAAATTCAGATCTAAATTTTGGTATAACATGTGATGTAGATATTAATGTGCTTAGTTAGGGGCAAGTAGAGTTATTTTTTAACCCATCACAATAGAAGAGTCCTACTTAAACCATTCCTGTAACAAACAACATGTAATATTTTTTTACCCAAAGGTCGAGACATCGAGTATTATACCTTTAATACCCACATAAATCATTCATATAATAGAAAATAAATTAAAAACATCAATCTACTATAATTTACCACAAGCAATATTAACTACACTTAAAATTAAAATAAATATCACAAACAAATTTGATATCTAAACACATCTATGAAGTTTTTCAAATAAAATTAAAAATATTAACACATAAAAAAATTAAGTTTGAGCTAGGTGCCAAAAAACATTATTGCAATTCTGAAACACAACAAAGCAAGGAAAAGAAATTGATGATTTGTAGTTAAATTGCTTAATTCACATCATTCGAGCATCATCTTCATATGCCTAGTAAGAAAAAAAAACCATAAAAACACAACTTTGAGTTGCTAAACCTATAGATGAAAAGCTAAACAACATGGTAGAAGTAGAACATGTAATCCTTTAGTGATGTTTAGAGATTTCGAATTAGATAACATTATAAATTACCTGCGGGGAGTGTATGGATCGAGTTTAGAGAGATTAGACTCCTAAACCCAAACCCTCATGTGCTTGATGAGTATATCTACAAAAATTATCTAAATCCAACTGAAACGCATAGTTGCCAAAAAAAAAAAAAAAGGTATCAACACTTGCAAGTCTAGGTTAAAATTGAATTGGCATCTCTAATAGGGAAGAGCTTAGACCTTGTAGATTACAGTTGTCGATACTTAGCTAGATTTCAAGCTACATTTGCTTGCGTTAGATGATCTTTTTTCTTATAATCAGAAGCATTTATTCAAGGTATAAAGGGTTATAAAGTATTCATATACATAGGAGAATGGGAGAAGGCCGCTTTTCAGGACCCATAAGGCATCTGAACCAACACTGGAGAATTATATGGAGGAAAGTGGAAGATCACTTTGGCCGTTTAGCCAATAGGTCAAGGGGGAATTGATAGAGGGCAATTGTGACATGGATAAACTAGATGATCCATAGTATTTTAAGTGCTTGTTATTGATCAAAATTTTGTCCATGTTTGCAGCCCTCTAAACAATGACAACTCAAGTTTAGAATCGGTCAACAAAATACTCATCCATAGCACATGAGCTATTTTTTGTGAAAAAAATAAGCACTAAATGATCAAAATTTGAAACTTGGAGTTATATATATAAATTAGAAATCATATAAACTTTTCATATGAGATATAGCGTATTACAACTTCCCCTATTTATATGCCTAACATCCTCACCCAGCCACAAAGAGATTTCAAAAGAGTCCTATGAATGAAACTGAAATAATCTTAGAAGAGAATAAAAAGTCAATTTGCTTCAATGACTCCTTTATATCATGAACTTCTTGAGAGGATCAATTCAACTACTTACATAACAACAAAAGATTTAATTCCACGAAGTAAAAAATTTGGGCTAGTTTGGTTTCAATTAATATTAACTTATTATTGTGCATTTTTTTTATATAAAGTGATTATTCATTCAAATTATCAATTTATTAGAACCTTACATTTTAAGAATCCTAAAAATTATTTTAATATATATTTTTTAAATTTAAGTATTTTTATTATTTTTTATTTTTATCTAACATAAAAAAGAAAACTTATAAAAATATTTTTTTGATTAAAAATATTATAACTTAAAATAAAATTCATATACCTATATTGTACAATAGTATAGTAAAAATAATTCAACACGAACTGACTATGAAGATAGCTAATAAAAAATTAAAACCGGAAAAGAAGAAGAATAACATGTTCGGTCATCAGTCCAAGCAACGTTACGTTTTCTATGCACACTCTTTAAACACAAATCACACGCATGCATGTTTTCTCACATTTATTAGAACAGACGTGTTTAATCCCTGTGCGTAGTTTTAATTTCTACTTTGCCTTAGCGAGAATCACATTAATTGATCATAGTGGTCGACCGATATTGGGTGTTGAAAGGTGCAAATGTTTAGCTTCTTTGATTTGAGAAATTGGACTTGTTGCTAACTTGTTGCCTTTGGGTTTGGTAGGGTCGTTCGCCTTAATGTGACAATTAATGCCTTCAACAACGCAAGCAGGGGTGATCACGTTTCCGTCGTTTTTGTTTGCCCCAGTCGTGGATTGCTTGATCTATGAGCATGCCTAGATTGAGACACAAGCAGAAAATGTGAAACAGAAGGAGCCTTGCATAGAGTCTCAGTTCACAGTTTAATCGGTTTGGTTGTTGGATGATCGACTCATTAGAAGAAATAAGCAATATGGGAAACAATTCATCTAGTCAATTTTTAACTTGCGAAATTTTCACTCTCTCACCGCATCCTTAACCCGCAGGATTAGAGCTTTGCCTTGTTTTGGCATTTGCTCAAGTTCGAGAAACTCCTCCTATTCTTTTATTTTTAAAAATTCCCAATTTGTAATATTAGACAATTTTAAGTAAAAAAGAAAAAATCACCCCAAAAATTCCCAATAATTTAGTAGCTCGGGATGACACAGTGCTCCATCCACTCATCGGAAACGTTTATGAGGAGATAATCATGTTTCTTTTTTCATTATGATTGAATCCGATTCCACAATTTAAAAAGACCATAATCATCATCAATTGTTAAGCTTTATAGAGCGGACATTAATTAACAATAACCCATGGTATTCTTAAAGTTCAATTCAATGTTATCAAATGCTAAAATTTAGGGTCTTATATTTTGAAGTCAAGGGTTATTGTTCTAAACTTTCTAATAGTTGGATTAAAACAAAGTGTCAAGCATAATTTGCTCTATAATGTTTAGGTGAAATTACACTTTAACTCTCTTATTTCAGAAATATATACTTTACTTAACTCTTTTGAATATAACCTGACAACAACTTTTGAAATCTTAATTTACATATTATGAAAGTTATTTTTTGGTAATTTCAATTATATGGTATTTTTAGTTTTTATAGTTAATGGACATCTTAAATTACCATTTTTTCTATAAATGAAAAAATATATTTTTTTAAATGTTAATTAACTATAAAAAAAGGTACCATAAATAATTGAAATTACTTTAAAATAAATACTAGATAGTCTGAATTAAGATTTTAGAAGTTACTATTGAATTATATTAAAAATATATAAATGAAGTGTATATTTCTAAAATAAAATGAGTAAAGATAATTTCACGAAACTCTCATTGATAAATTGTAATAAATGAAAGGAAATGGCGGACATTGTGATAAATTGACAATCGCTGTTAGGTTTAGGCTGGCTGAAACCCTCCCCGCGTCTGTATGGACACCCAAATGGTCCAAATCAACCTTATGATATATATATATATATATATATATATATTATATATATATATATATATATAATGGTAATAACTAGTAGAATCGCAGTTAGCTCTTAGCCGATGGTCACTTGTAATTTCTTCCTAACTAGAGGGTTGACTAGATACATATGGTTAAATGTCGTTTTATCAATTCGTTTTTTAAAAAAATATTGATGAACTTGTATCCTATATTTTTCATTTCCAAAAAAAATAAAATATTAATTATGTATGCAAAATCATTCACTACAACATCATATAAAATTATATACCTTGTGAAGGCTGCAACATACATTTCGTGTTAGTAATAGTAATATTTTTTCTTGTTATACAATACGTTTTTCTTTTCAACAATTTTTATAGCTAGTTCCCTTTGATTTTATTCTAAGAACTCCCGATTAGAAGAAAGTGAATTCGCTTAAAATTTAGGAGGCCTCACTTATGTAAATAATTAATATATGCATGCGACTTTTTTTAAAAAGAATAGAAGATTGTCATGCGGCTTTTTAAAGGGGAGATTTTTTGGGAGAGAGCTTTTTATCTAGATTTTAAACGTCTTAGAAAATAATATAATATCCAACTTTAATGATAAATTAAAAGATTTCCAAAATCATCAGAGTATAATAAATTAAAGGGGTAAAACCGTAAAAAGATAACTCCGTTTGCCCGCAAGACTAACGCAGGAAAGTATCTCTGCAGACTGCAAGATGCAACAATTTACCCCCACACCCCCACTGATCTTTATTCAAATGGATAGCTCTGAATTTCCGCTTCACTCGCTCCCCCACTTACAATAATACACTCGCCAACCTCCAAAGGTCAGGCGCAGAGAGGCGCTCGTTTCGCCAAAAGCAAAAAGATCTCGTTTATGCGCGAGTACGTAAATTCTCGTACTCGAGCGCGTGGTTATTCGGGCCCAAGATTTGTGTTTCCCGCGGCTGTTTTAGTGAGCCTTCTCTGAGACTGCTCACACACTTTAACGTACACAACGGGGTTCAGAATTAGAGCAAGAAAAACAAGGAATGGAAGGATCTGAGCGAACGCTCACCGACCGTAGAAATAAAGAGCAGGAAAAAACAGATGGATGAATACCAATTCCTAGAAATAGAGAGAGAACCGCCATTAATGCTCTAGCAGAGCTCAACTACCTAGCCAACCAAGACGCAGAAAATCCATCCTCTCCCTCTCTCTCTCACTTCCAGATAGGATCTACTTCGTCTCACCACAAGTTCCAAGTACGCACTACCTTTTAAATTTCCTGTCGCTCCCTCTCTGACTCGTGATATCTAGGTCTTTTTCGTCGTTTTCGAGTTTTTGGATCTTGATTTGGGTGACAATGTGGAACTCTGAGGAAAATGCCTTCTCCCGGACGTCGTCGTTCAGGGAGGAGCCCGAGGATGAGGAGGCGCTGCGGTGGGCGGCGTTGGAGCGGCTTCCGACTTACGATCGCGTGCGCCGGGGGATATTCAGGAGTGTGGCCGGCGACTCCAGAGAGGTGGATGTGAGCGAGCTCGAGGCGCAGGAACAGCGGCTCCTGCTCGACCGCCTTGTTAGCTCTGCCGAGGATGATCCCGAGCAGTTTTTCGATCGCATGCGGCGGAGATTCGACGCGTATTTCTCAACTTGCATTTCTACTCTAGCTTCGTTGCTCACTTAATAGTACAGATAATTCGACTACATTTTATCTGCTGATTTTAGTAAGCATATTTTGAAATTGTCTCTTCTTGTTTGGTTCACGCATACCGAAGGTTCCTTCAAGAATGAGTTGAGTCCCCTGTTTTCACTGACGGCTTGGTCGAATGTCTTCTGGTAACAAGTGCACAGTGAATTCCTTCATCTTATAGGCGATTAAATTGGTGTTCTCTGTTCGCAAACAAAACATTGTCATTATACCTGTAGGCAATTTGTTTTTTTTTTTTAATCTTTTAAATCCTTTCCCCAACTCGCACCTACAAGACCAGCACTAATTGGGGTTTTAGAAGTTCCGCAATTGTTTATGGAGTTCTCCCTACAAGGCGAGAAAAAGTTATAGTCGAAGTTCCATGTACTGTTTAATTTTTTATGTTTCCAGCTGACGTTGTTAATCGTACATTAAACGCAAAGTCTTTCATTTGTGGATTTTGGTGTAGTTCTTTCTTATTCCATGGAATTGATGCATGGTTTTAGTGCTCTTAATTGTTTCTTATTATATGATGTACAGGGTAGATTTGAAATTTCCAAAGATTGAGGTTCGATTTCAGAATCTTACAGTTGAGTCATTTGTCCATGTTGGGAGCAGAGCGCTGCCAACCATCCCTAATTTTATGTTTAACATGGCTGAGGTACCGTATGGAATGAGAAATTAACAAACTCAAATAGTGTTTGGCCCTAGAAGGCTGCTAATTTTGCCTTTATTTCATATATGCATTTCAGGCGTTTTTAAGGAAGTTGAGGATGCTTCGCATGAAGCGAAGCAAATTGATTATTTTAGATAACATCAGTGGGATTGTTAGACCTTCAAGGTATGTTGTTGATGCGGTTAAACTATGGATTGTATCCCAGGAGATTTGTAATGTCAGAAGTGATTTAGCTGGGTTGTTATGTTTTTCTTTGGCTCATCTCCCACTTCTCTCATAGGTTAACCCTGTTGTTGGGTCCTCCAAGCTCTGGGAAAACAACACTGCTCTTGGCACTAGCTGGACTTCTTGGAGCCAATTTACAGGTACAAAAAGTTATTCTGCTCCAAACGTTGTTGAATTACTGTCCATCAAATAATGATAGTTTTTTTTACTTTCATCTCGGTTACACCACGGAATGCTAAAATAGATACCAAAATAGCATCTCTACAAATTTATCCGAAAAAAATCAAAATATTTAATAAATTTCTTTCTAAATTGAAATGTCAAGTACTTCCTCCCCCCCCACCTAAAAAGTGGTACAGGCTGGTTAGTTGCACATTTTATGTTGACATATTGGTGTTTGCATTTGCTAGACATAACGCAGAAAAAACATGTTGTTATTTGCCCTAGTTCCTGGATTTGATGAATACTGGTGATATCCAGTGATCATCAGTTACTAGAATTGTTTCAGCTCCTTCCCCACTCCTCGAAGATGACATGAATGTTTGTACTTTTTGTTGGCTTCTTCTCCTCGTGACTAGCTTGTCTACTTCTTGATGTTGTTCTTCTTGTTATTTTAATTCACTCAAGGTATCTGGGGGAATTACGTATAATGGGCATACTCTTAAGGAATTTGTTCCTCAACGGACAGCTGCTTATGTCAGTCAACAGGACTGGCATGTGGCTGAGATGACTGTGAGAGAAAATCTTGAGTTTGCAGGGCGCTGCCAGGGTGTTGGATTCAAATATGGTAAGAATTGATAGACTCTATCTCTGTCCATCTGACTTTCTCCAGTGCTGATTCTTTTGTACTTGCTAAGATATGCTTGTGGAGCTTGCACGAAGAGAAAAGATGGTTGGAATAAAACCTGATGAAGACCTTGACATATTCATGAAGGTGTGTTCTGTGCATTGATTTCCCCTTGGCATGTATTTCTTAACATGAAGGCGTTTAATTGCATATCAACTTTTTCTAGTCACTTGCCCTGGGAGGAGAAGAAACAAATCTTGTTGTAGAGTACATCATCAAGGTATTCTCAGCTATCTACTGGCTACTACTTACTAATCTGTAAACGTATGGAATCCATTTAGTAGTTATACAGTTGTTGTATGCAAGTTTCATGTTACTGTTGCAGTGATATTTCATAATTGCACAAAATGCATGTTTTCTATTTTTGCTGAAACTCCATGGCATTAGGTCCGGAGACATATAGTTAAAGGTTAGCCTATATGGTTTATTGTGATTACTTGTTATAAGTAAAGCTGCAACTGCTGTCACATGATTCCTTGTTACTGTACATCCATGTAAAAATCAAATTAGATGAGAGGGCTTATGCTGGAACAAATCAGGAAGCTAAAGGAAGGGAATTAACTTTGGCAAATCAGAGATACAGTGGACAAGGGATTGAAATTAAAGCACTTTTTGCTGCCTCAAGATCTTTTGTCAGCAAATACAAAGTATTAGAACTCCTGATTCATATCTTGAGCACTACCGATCAGAATTGCTACTATCAGATGTCTTTCATTTCCAAGACATTGAGTACACATTTGAATTTGTTTTTCGTTAACTGTTAAAAGAAGTGGCACATAGGAGTCTTTGAATGTGTTTCTTCTAAGTTCTTTCAACTCTTTTCCTTTCATCTTCCACGAAATTATACTAAAACCATTGATAAGGAGAAATGGAGAAGCTAAAATTTGTCCCCTTTTTCTTTCCAAAATGACTGCAACATAAGCATCAACGAAATTCTCAAGATGCATAATGGTAGTAGCTGGCATCATCAAAGAAGATAAATTGAGTTACTCTTTATGCAATGATGGCTAAATATTTCCTGATAATTCTCCTGAAGCACTACAATTCATCTGAAAAAGATTTTAGGGTTGGACATATGTGCTGACACATTGGTGGGCGATGAAATGATTAAAGGGATATCTGGGGGCCAGAAGAAGCGACTTACTACAGGTGTTCTCTAGGCGCTTCTAATATTATTCCATGAGTACCAATGCTTTCTGCTAATTTGGCTGAAAAACTATCTCAGGTGAATTACTAGTTGGCCCAGCTAGAGTGCTTTTCATGGATGAAATATCGAATGGGCTTGACAGTTCAACAACGTATCAAATTATTAAATATCTGAGGCATTCAACTCATGCACTAGATGGGACCACTGTAGTCTCCCTGTTGCAGCCTGCTCCGGAGACTTATGAGTTGTTTGATGATCTTATACTTCTATGTGAAGGCCAAATTGTCTACCAGGGACCTCGTGACTATGTTCTTGCTTTCTTCAGTTCTATGGGATTTCGTTGTCCTGAAAGAAAGAATGTGGCAGACTTTCTTCAAGAGGTCAGTATGCAGAGCTTGTCAATATGGGGCCTGTTGCATATTACTTTTCACTTACATTTTTTGTACAGGTTCTGTCAAAGAAGGATCAGGAGCAGTACTGGTCTGCTCCTTTCAATGCCTATCGATACATACCTCCAGGAAAGTTTGCTGAAGCTTTCCTTTTGCATCAGACAGGAAAGAATCTTCATGAGGAACTAAGAGATCCCTTTGATAGACATTACCATCACCCTGCAGCATTGTCAACTTGTCCCTATGGTGTGAACAGGAGTAAACTTCTAAAGATCAATTTTGACTGGCAGATGCTATTGATGAAAAGAAATTCATTTATTTATGTCTTCAAATTTATTCAGGTAATGTTACAAAGTTATATTGTCAAAATCTTGAAGTTTTGTTGTCGACTATTCCCAGTCTTTATGAGTGCCTTTGATGTAAATATTTCTAATTAATGTATTAACATCTTTTACTTTTGTTATTTGGATATCTTGTGATGAGTTCTGGAATTATCTGTTTGACATTCTCCAGCTTCTAATCGTCGCCTTAATCACAATGAGCGTTTTTATCCGGACAGTAATGCATAAGAGAACAATTGATGATGGAGGCTTGTATCTGGGATCCCTATATTTCTCCATGGTCATTATTCTTTTCAATGGATTTACAGAAGTTTCCATGTTGGTGGCCAAACTGCCAGTGCTTTACAAGCACAGGGACTTGCATTTTTATCCTACCTGGGTTTATACACTTCCTTCTTGGGTGCTAAGTATCCCAACTTCACTATACGAGTCTGGTTTCTGGGTTGCTGTTACATACTATGTCATCGGCTATGATCCTAATATAACACGGTACTTTTCACTGAGATTTGGCCAGAATTACACAGCAGACATGGGAATAATTTGTTTTCTTAATTCTAAACTTGCAGATTTCTTAAGCAGTTTTTGCTGTATTTCTCTCTGCATCAGATGTCTATAGCACTCTTCCGCGTCATAGGCTCCTTAGGAAGGAATATGATCGTTGCCAACACCTTTGGATCTTTTGCTATGTTGGTGGTCATGGCTCTTGGAAGCTACATTGTCTCAAGAGGTATACATGGTTTTATGTCTCCTTGCTATTATCAGGAATCTAAATTTTTGTTATTGTCTTCTTAAATTTCACAGACAGAATTCCAAGCTGGTGGATTTGGGGCTACTGGATTTCTCCATTAATGTATGCTCAAAATGCAGCTGCAGTAAATGAATTCCTAGGCCATAGCTGGAATAAGGTACAAGCATTTCTTCTTTGAAATCCTCTTTAGATTTTCAAGTAACGTGCCCTGCTACATTGTGGGGATGATGCATGAATAAACTGAACTAACTTGGAATAATATTTGATAGTTGATTTCAGTTACTCCTGATGTTCTCTTCTGTGATAGTTCATTAATATTTTTAGCCAGAATTCACTCTCTTTTGATATTGAATAATCTAGAAGCTGTGCTACTTTCACAGTTTTTGATGAAGCTAGCAGAACCCTTCGTTTCCTAGGTACTCTAAAAATATCCAACTCCTGAAGACATACATGTTTGTAATTGTATATTAGGTTCGTAAACTGAATTTGAAGATGATCAAGCCAAAGATGCTTTAGGTCTAATTCTGTCAGCTGCTTTGAGCAAAACCATAATTCAACTTATTGAACTTGCTGTTCACGTTACTTCATTTGCAGAGAGCTGTGAATCAAACCAATGATTCTTTAGGTGAGGCATTATTAAGAGTGCGCAGCTTATTTCAAGAGAGTTACTGGTATTGGATTGGTGTTGGTGCATTGCTGGGATACACGATTTTATTCAATAGCCTGTTCACCTTGTTTCTGGCTTATCTGAACCGTAAGTCCTCATGTTCTTAATAGTTTTATACATTAGAGATCCGCATTTTTTTTGCCTCTTGCTGATATAATTGTTTTAATAGTTGAAATTTTGCTTCTAATACTGCTGCAGCAATAGGAAAACAACAAGCTGTTTTTTCCAAACAAGAGCTTCAGGACAGGGAAAATAGAAGGAGAGGCGAGAATGTTGTTATAGAATTAAGGCAGTACCTTCAGCATTCAAGTTCACTAGGTTGTTATATAGTCTTTCTTTTCTGTTCTTTTCTTTTCTTTTCTATTAAAATTGTTTAGATCTGTTAAATGTATTTTTGTCATTTTGTATCACTGGATAGGAAAATATTTCAAGCAGCGAGGCATGGTTCTCCCATTTCAACCACTCTCCATGTCTTTCAGTAATGTCAATTATTATGTGGAGGTCCCTCTGGTGTGTAATCAATCTCCCTCCTTCCCTCCCTCCCTACTGCCTATTTAAGCATTTATTATTTGTTTATTTATTTATTAAATCATGAGTTCTTATTCAGGAAATGAAGCAACAAGGCGTACTTGAAGACCGACTACAATTGTTGGTCAATATTACTGGAGCATTTAGACCGGGTGTTCTCACGGCACTAGTTGGTGTTAGTGGTGCTGGTAAGACTACGCTCATGGACGTCTTAGCTGGTCGGAAAACTGGAGGAATCATTGAAGGAAGTATACATATATCTGGTTACCCTAAGAAGCAAGAAACCTTTGCCAGAATTTCTGGTTACTGTGAGCAGAATGATATTCATTCCCCTTGTTTGACTGTTCTGGAATCTCTTCTGTTCTCTGCATGGCTTCGACTACCATCAGACATTGACATGGAAACACAAAGGGTAATAAAAACATCTCTCGTTATTTTATTGTGTTTACGTTGGATGACTTCTTCAGAGACAAATGTTGTAGGCATTTGTGGAGGAGGTGATGGAGCTTGTGGAGCTCACTTCATTAAGTGGGGCATTGGTAGGTATGCCAGGAGTTAATGGTTTGTCAACTGAACAAAGAAAAAGGTTGACAATTGCAGTTGAACTTGTCGCGAACCCTTCTATAGTATTTATGGATGAGCCTACATCTGGACTGGATGCAAGATCTGCTGCCATTGTAATGAGGACTGTGAGGAATATTGTGAATACGGGACGAACTATTGTCTGCACAATCCATCAGCCCAGCATAGACATTTTTGAATCATTTGATGAGGTATTGGACTGTTAGAACATTCCAGGGCTACTTTCTTATTCCTTTTTCCTGATAAATGATATCATAGAAAGCCAGAGGATTGTCAGCAGGGCTTTTCTTTTATCTTATATCAGGAGATTTGGGGGAAGATTATTAGGTAAACTTGTATTTGATGCTAGAATAATTTTCATCATTGATTGTCCACCTTTCTTAAATTTGTTTGCAGCTTTTATTGATGAAACGTGGAGGAGAAGTCATATATGCTGGTCCACTTGGCTCCAAGTCTTGCGAGCTCATCAAGTATCTTGAGGTTGGTATTCTTCAGATTCTTCTTTTAGAATATGTAATTCAAATCTTTTATAGAGTTAAATCTATCATGAATCCTTATGGTATAAATTTTCTAGGCAGTTGAAGGAGTTCCAAAAATCAGGCCCGGGTACAATCCAGCTGCATGGATGCTTGAGGTTACTTCTTCAGCTGAGGAGAATCGTTTAGGGATGGACTTCGCAGAAATTTACCGAAGATCAACTCTTTTTCAGTATGGACTATGGTCTCATATTATAATTGAAAACGATAACATGACAGGTAGCAGACATGACAGACGCATCTGGACCCACATGAACGAACGGCATAGATGCGTCTGTCATAACCCAGATGAACGAATGGCCCTGATGCGGCTGTCATGTCTCTGACATGTCATTTAATAACAGCCCTATTATAATTCTTCACCTATCATTGCCATCAATTTAGAAAGATTGAAAAACTTATTACGTGACCTTACCATATTTCAGGCGTATCAAGGAGCTGGTTGAAAACCTAAGCAAGCCAAGTAGTAGTGCAAAAGATCTAAACTTCCCAACCAAATATTCTCAATCTTTTCTTGAACAATTTTTGGCATGCCTCTGGAAGCAGAATTTATCATACTGGCGAAATCCACAATATACGGCAGTAAAATTCTTCTATACTGTTGTTATTTCACTGATGCTTGGGTCAATATGCTGGAAGTTTGGGTCAAAAAGGTATTTCTACATTAGTTTTTGACTGTCCTGTCTTTTTCTAAGAATGGTTATGTTATGCATTTTTGTTTCTTGTTTCTCAATCTAATCTGTGATTTGCATCCTCCTAATTACAGAGAAACCCAGCAAGATTTGTTTAATGCTCTGGGATCCATGTACGCAGCAGTCCTGTTCATCGGAATTACAAATGCCACTGCTGTTCAGCCAGTGGTTTCTGTCGAGAGATTTGTTTCCTATCGAGAGAGAGCAGCTGGCATGTATTCAGCTTTGTCCTTTGCATTGGCTCAGGTCAAGCCCCCTCTTTCCGCTTTCAGTTTGTCTGAAATGGCGCCCAAATTTTATGGTGAGTAAGCTGATCTGTCCCGTTTGTTTGCAGGTGGTCATTGAGTTCCCATATGTATTTGCACAAACAATCATATATGGTGCAATTTTCTACTCTATGGCAGCGTTTGAGTGGGATGCTTTGAAATTCATTTGGTACATATTCTTTATGTATTTTACTCTACTCTATTTCACCTTCTATGGAATGATGACAACGGCTATCACCCCAAACCATAACGTTGCTGCCATCATTTCTGCCCCATTTTACATGCTTTGGAACCTTTTCAGCGGTTTTATGATTCCTGAAAAGGTAATGAACTCTTCCATATCTTCTGCAGTCCTCTTATGCTCATCTGACATTGTGTCGAAGCTCTTCTTCCAAATAAGTACCAGTCAGTCATCTATTTCATTTGATTTCCCAACCCCAATATGTTTAGACGAGTGATTTGAGTTATAATCAACATAAAGTCTTTCACAAACTGTATAATTTGTTCAGTTATAAATCCACAAATTTCATCTCATTGAACCAAATAATGGTTGTGTAACAAGTGGATCTTCTCCTCAGAGAATTCCGGTCTGGTGGAGATGGTATTATTGGGCAAACCCTGTAGCTTGGAGTCTGTACGGCCTTCTCACTTCCCAATACGGTGATGATGACACACTTGTGAAACTAGCAGATGGGATTCACTCTGTGCCTATTAGATTATTACTGAAGAATGTGTTTGGGTTTCGGCACGATTTCCTGGGTGTAGCTGGTTTTATGGTAACTGTTTTCGTTATGCTCTTCGCGCTGATTTTTGCCTTTGCAATTAAAGCCCTGAATTTCCAGAGGAGATGACCTGATCAAGTGGCATATGTTCAGTTTTCTGGAAGTTGATTCAAGGTGGTGTGAAGCCACACATCTGATGCAAGAGTAAAATGTGTATAGCAATGGACTTATGTTTTGAGCTGACTCTACATATATATACACACACATAGAAGATCGGTAACATTTTCTTTGTTTGTATAAGCGTTCTATGAAGCCTGTGCGTTATATGAACACTCTGTTCTTTTTTCGAGCAATAATGTTGTTGTATAACCGTTCCATGAAGCTTGTGCTTTGACAAGTAGTCAAATGCTAAAAGTAGCAGTTGACAGCAAGTAGGGATGGCAAAATCGGACCCGACCCAATGACCTAGCTCAATTCACCTGAATCCAAGCCCGACCTGATTCGATTTGACTAAAAAAGTCAACAGTCTGAACCCGACTGTGCTCAACCCGACCTGAATCTGAATTCTATTAAAGGGAAACCCGAACCTAAATGACTCAAACCCGAAATACCCGAATCCGAAATGACCTGAACCTGAATTGACCCGAACCCGAAATGACCTAAACCCGAAACTGACTTGACCGGAACCTGAGATGACCCAATAACTAAATCCAACAATATTTGATTTTAACCCTCACCCTAAACTTTAACTTTCCTTTTTCATTATTTTATATATTAACTCAGTCCTAAATATGGAGGTTTTCATGTTTAGTAACTTTCGTTTTTTGAGACTTTCATATTCAGTGTGTCTTATATTTAGGAATGGTGACTTCCATTTTTTGGTACTTTCATATTTAGTAAGTCTCATATTTGGAGATGAGACTTTCATATTTAGTAGTTTCATTTCTTTTTTTAAGGTATTCATGTTTAATAATTTTCAGATTTTGAGAAAGGATTTCCATATTTAGTAACTTCTATTTTTTTTAAGACTTCTATATATTGTAAGTATTTTATTTGGGGAAGAAACATCCATATTTAATGAATCCCATATTTGGATTTTTCCAACAGAAGTAATTTTTATATTTAGAAAGTTTAACGATCTTAATAGGTAATTATTAAAATTACAACATTCATCCTTATACTTTTAAGTATAGTGCAATAAAGTACCTAAATTTTAAAAAATTTTATTTTAGTCACCCATAATAATTATAACATCGATCTTAAAATTTTTGAAATCTTTGCAATTTCACTCAAAATTTTTTAAATTTTACAATTTAGTCACTAATAATGAACTTGATTTGCATTTCATTGTAATTTCAAAGAAAATTCATTGAAACATAAGCACCCATAATAATTATAACATCGATCTTAAAATTTTTGAAATCTTTGCAATTTCACTCAAAATTTTTTAAATTTTACAATTTAGTCACTAATAATGAACTTGATTTGCATTTCATTGTAATTTCAAAGAAAATTCATTGAAACATAAGCATAACAAATTTGTCGTTATGTATGTCTGAGTGATAGCTGAGTAAAGATCTGAATAATCTGTACAATGATAGTTAAAGAGTATGAGTTTAGAAAAATAATCAAATATTACTAATAATGTTAAATTACTTAAATATGTACTAAATTATAATGAAGAAGATTTTTATGAATATTTTAATTAAATATACTAAAAAATGAGAATTTAATTTAAATTAAATTACACAAAAATCAAATTATTTGATTTAAATTTAAAAAAAAATTGAATAAATTCAATCGTTTTGACTTCACACCAATAACCCCATGTGAACATAAAGGTTGACCCGAATTTGACCCGAAAGTTAGCCTGAAGTTACCCGAGACTAAAATTGACCCGACCTAAAGTAAACCCGAATCCAAATAAACCCGGCCCAACCCAACTTGAACCCGAAATCAACCCGAACCCAAATGACCTGACCTGAGCCCGACCTGGACCCGAATTCATGCTAATCCGATTAGACCCGACCCTGAATGACCTGATCCAAACCTAACCTGACCCACCCAATTGCCATCCCTAGCGGCAATATATTGTTTGTAGCTACTATACTACTGTATTTTGTTTAGGCCTAATTATCTATTTGACCTTCGTATTATGATAACTCGGCCATTGCTCTCCTGGATTTTTGGGAGGTCATAATTGAGGCCTAAATTTTAATGACCAAGACACTTTGCTCCATCGACTCAGTCAATCAGATGTTTTCCATTAGTTATGTAACGGAAAATGTATCTAATTGCACAATTTAAAATTTCAAGCTTTTAATTGTACAAACCAAGAAGTTTGGAACTTAAACTGTAATTAAACCCATAGAAACCAGAAATCGATGAGATTTCAATACGATTCTAGCATGATTCAAATGGTCTCATTCCAGTCCCAATTTTGGTGCAATTCCGCATGATTTCGACACGATTTTGTGCGATCCCGATGCGATTCTGACGGTCTTGGTTTCGACGCAATTTCACATGATTATAGCAATCTTGAATCCAGTGCAATTTTGAAACTATCGATAGTCTTGATTCCGGCACAATCGAGGATGAATCAAGCCTATGAATTGAGGTCAGATAATTGAGGAGGGTGAATTGAGACCAACTAATTGAGGAGTGGATGAAGGTGAGGAGCAATGGATAAGATGAGGATGAGACAAATTGAGGAATTGATGGAGGTGAGGAGCGACGAACGGACGGTTGAAGACAAACGGATGAGGCCGGCAGGGCGAGATGATTAAAAGGGGTAAAATTGAGAAACGAGATGGAAGAAGTACTAAAAATAGAGGAGTCAAAACATTTGAGTTCAAAAGATAAAAATTTGAAAACTTAAGTGGCAACTATGTGGTTTTTTTTCCTTTTTAAATAAACTTAAGTAAATGAAGCAAAGTGTCCCAGTCATTAAAATTCAGGGTTTAATTATGACCCCTTAAAAGTCTAGGAGTGTAAATGCCTGAGTCACCATAGTCCAAGGGTCAAATAGGTGATTAGGCCTTTTGTTTATTGCCAATACTCTGTATTTGACACTAGAATCAGTTTGCAATTTTACATATACATCATATTGGAAAGTTTTTTTCACACATAAGATACGAATTTCACAGGACGTGAACGCATGTACAGTATTGGGGTGGAGATGAGATCATATTGCCGGAGCAGCAGCTACATATGAATCGCTGCATGGAGCAGTGGCTTGGGCAGAAGCAGAGCCTGGAGCTTTACCTGAGCTCTTGTATTCTGACATGGTAAACATGGGAATGCGTGGGTTGTTTCTTTGTTTCACATAAATCTACCAAATAAGATCCTGCATGTCAATTAACACAATAAGAGAACCACTTTACTCTTTATTACACATGACATTAGATGCTAACACTCACAAAAAAACAAATAATAATAATAAAAGAAAAAAAAAACCAGTACCTTCGATCCGAGAGCTAAATTGAAGTAGAGGTCAACAATGTCAGGGCAGTTATGATGACATTCATTGGAGCAAAGCTTGGACATAAAGTGGGACTGAAGAAGAAAATCAGATGAAATTCCAACAGTTCTTCTGTCCAGTCCACAAGCTCTAACACATTCATCACTCTCAATCCAATCTGACAGTAGGATATCAGCAGCTACTTCAGATGTCTTGCATTGATATTCCAGGCTTCCGTCTTTCCTCACCAGGTTTTCTAGCAAGCAACTTTTCCCAGATGCTGAGATTGAAAGTGAGCAAAGCTCCAGTGGCAATTGCTCACAAGTGATACTAGCTGTGCAACACAGAACGAATTAAATCAGTAAGACCATATAACTTGTGGGAAAGGTGTATCGAGAGCTCCTTGGAGAAGAAGAGACAGAGAAAAGAAAAGCACCAGAGCCATTGCGAGCCTCACTGATTTGCTTAGGGGTATGGAGAGGTATGAGTGAGAAATGCTTTGTGTGAATCAGTTCAAGGCTGGAACTTATTACTCTATAATGAGGAAGGATAAGATGTGAAGACGTTAAATGGGTCAAAACCCGAATACCATTTGGGGAATCCTATTAAGACAACTGAAGTAGCTAGTTAGGAGACTCCAACTTCAACGTTTTGCTTTTGCTCTAACTAAGAAGATCAATTTGCATACAGGATTGCCCAAAAACATGGGCTCACATAAATTATAGGGTTTTTTTTACGGTTAACTCCTGAACTTTAGATGATATTACACTTGCTCTCCTTTAAGGTTTAAAAATCTCATTTATCCTTTATTTTTTTAATGCCATGAGTCAGCTGTCAATGAAAATTACAACCAGCCTTCTTGAGTTTAGTCTGATTTATAATTACACTCAAAGTTTTTGAAATCTACAATTTTTCAATAATAATAATAATAACAATAAATAAATAAGTAATATAGCTTACATAGATGACTTATACAGCTCCTAGTCAACAGGCGAATTCAAATCTTCAAGACCAAAAAACTTGGTAGAAACAATGCAAATTTCACAAAGCTTGAGGAAGGCAAAGTTGAGCTCAACCAAGGCCTTCTCCTGAGCTTCATATTTGCATTGCTGGGTGACAATGGCTACTGCATTAACATCCTCCATGGCGGCATTATAAGAATTAGAGTTGAACTCATTGTTGGCAGTTGAAAAGCTGGGAGGCAGCATAACTATTGTGGTATTGACACATTTGCAGCATCCCAAGGTCAATGGCGGAGAAGGCATTAGCGAAAATAGTGGAGATGAGGGACTCTGAGTTGGCGGTCTTGGTTTGGCCAAGTCTCAATATAGCAATTGCAAGGTTGCCGGCGAGGACTTGAGGAGTGCTGACGAGGGGGTTGGAGGAAAAGGTATTGGAGTAAAAGCAGAAGTCGGATAAGGATGCGGAAAGATGGCGAAGATGGATGGGGTCGAAGTGGAGTTGGCGGAGAGTGGAGGTAGAGACTGGAAAGATGATGAGGGGAAAGACAATGTTGAAAAATTGTAAATTTATAAAGCTTTAGGTATAATTGTAAACTAGACTAAATTTAACGAGGCTAGCTGTAATTTTAACTTACGACTGATTGACGACATTAAAAAAGTAAAGGAATAAGTGTAGATTTTCAAACCTTGGAGGAGGGGGTGTAATATCATCTAAAGTTTAAGGGGTAAACTCTAAAAAACCCTAATTTATATAGTATTTAAAGGGACAAAAAAACATTCGTAAAGAAACATAAGTGACAAAAGTTAAACAACTTTGCATGAGAAAAGATGTTGTACAACAAATGATCTAAAATCTAAATCAATATATCAAGCACAATTGCAATTCCCATTCATACTTTTTTCCAATGATGATCTGATGTGTCGGTTAAACTTCGAAATGACATGCCACGACAGTACTGTCAACTCACACATATAAAGGAAGTGGAATCTCCGAACTGAGAATTTTGGCACGATTAAGTTCATAAGGAAATTGGGGAAATCTAGAGATTAGTATCCAAGATTTGGAATTGTATGGACTGAGAAGGTTGGGGAAATTCAAGTATGGAATTACCTGCTACTACTAGCAACTCATCTCGATCACATAGAATTGCCTCACCGGTGGCGTGGTCTCCAATTGGAAGACTGGAAGCAGTGGAGCTTAGAAAGGCAACTCTTTTGATCACCGATAATGGGAGCTAAGTTTCCTAAAGCTTTTTGTACTCTTCTCCTTCTTCTTCTCCTTAAAGTTCTTCCTTTTTCTTTTTTGTTGGCATTAGGCTCTTGGATCAGTATTGTTAGTTGTTCTGGGGATTAGTATAGTTGATCAGATTATGATATGATCACCAGCACATGTAAATTTAAACATAATCATCCAAATCGAATTCTCATGCCAAAATAAATTTAACATGAGTGGACAAAGCTTTCTGCAAAAGTAGACTTCATAAATTTCTCTTTGTAAAATAGTTCTTGAACTGTTTAACTTAAATGAGTGGTGCACAAGGTTCTGTTTGGGAGGTCTTCTTTTTAAAAGCTCTTATAGCTTTTAGCATTCTTTATTTCACTTTGTTAATGGTTGAGAAACATAATGATCACCATATTTAAGAAATTGATTTCATAGATTGAGTTGCTTCCATCGACAGCTATAAACACTGGGATGAGTCTTCTACAACTCATTGGACTCTTCATCTGGTAGGAGCTAGCTCATTATCAGCCCTGCATTTTTTTGCTATCCTCCTAAGCTTGATTGCTTTAACCTTATCCATGTTAAGTTTGATTATTGCTCCTCCATGTTGCTTAAAGCCCAATGCCTTAACATTCCACACTTGTGGAAAGCATTTGTTTTCCCATAACATGGCTTCAATTCATGGTGTCTTAGGCATTTAGGACGTTAAGGTCCCCAGACTCCTTAGGGTTTCCCTTTAGACTTGTGAGATTTTGCTTGCTCCCCTAATTTGCCCTTTTCCTTGAATATCTTTCCAGTACTAGGTTCACTAGTGCCCTCATATCTCAGTTTTTTCTTAGTATAGTTCAGGCTGCAGTCAACATTTCCTTTATGGTTCCTGTAGCTGGATGTTTTCAATGTACAATCCTACCTATTCAGACATCCAAAATTTGAATTTCCAAAGCACTTGGAGCACCTAATAGCTCTTAGCAGCAACTTTTGTAAAGAACAGATGGAACTCGTGTATTTTATTCATTGATACTTGTTGAAAACCAAAATTTAAGCAAGAAAAACTCTCAAGCTATTGAAGGATGATTCTCATTAAATTGATGGAAATGCCTTGGCTTATAAAGCCATTACATGAGCAAGAATTCAAAGTATAGCCCGCATTTCAACAATCCTAAGATCATGGTAGATTTAGCTAATAAAAGAATCAAAAGCGAAATAAAAATAAATTGGCTCCTAAAAAGTAGGAGAAAACAAGCGTAAAAAAGAGTCCTAACTAATTGAGACTTACTAGCCAAGTAACCAACAGTTCTAACAAATCCTCCCCTAAACTGAAATTCATGGAAGCAATTAGTTTACCTTAGTGGGGTGCAATTAGGGGTGAAAATTGGCCGGGCTGAGCCCGAGCCCACTAGGCTCGAAGCTCGGCCCTTTTACTGTTCGGCACCACCCGAGCTCGAGCTTGAATTGTTCGAGCTCGAATTGCTCAAGCCTAAAATTTTTAGGCTCGAGCTCAGCCTGAGAGCTCCTTAGACTCGAATAACATATATAATTCTTTAGTATTATAATTGTAATTTAGATGAAAGATAGGGACTAAATGTGCAATTTTTTACTTAGATAACTAAAGAGGAAAAATGATAGAATCAATCTCAAACTTTTTAATTATTTACAGATCTACCATAAGTTTGTAAACATCATAAATAAGCTATTGTCCTCATTTGCTATTGAATTCGAACCCCAACCATTCACCTAGGTCGGTTCACAATCATCCAATCTCATGGCCTTCTCCATTGTCTTCGATCAAATTGAGGAAGGGCCCATCACACGTACATGCATTCAAATCATTGTTGTCATTCAAATCATTTTGGGGCTTTCCTCGTCATTATCCGAATCATTGTCATTGTTGTTCGAATCGTCGTCGTTTGAATCATTGTGGGGCTTTCATTGTCGCGCGCGACCTAGGTTTCTGCCACCGGTGTAGGGCTCTCATCATCATCTTTTGAATCGGAGGACTTGGGGTGTCTCGATTTCGTTGCCGCTGGACTTAAGGCCCTAAGCCCTAAACCCTGAACTCTAAACCAACTTCTTGTTCGTTGGGGCTAAATGTGGTTGACGTTGCGTAGGAGTAGGAGTATGGGTCTTGGGACAAAGGAACTAGGGGAAAGGGACTATGTCACTAAGGGCTAATGAAAAAAGGGCCGAGACAAAAATTAGGGCCCATTAGGCTCGTGAACTTAATGGGCCGAGTATCGCCAAGCTCAACTTGAGCCCTAAATAAACTTGAGCCTATTTTTTGGCTCGAGTTCAAAAAAACCCAAATCAAAAGACCATAATTCGAGCTACCCGAACAAAGCTCGACTGCTTTTCACCCCTAGGTGGAATCCTTACCACAGGTTTCATAAGGTCTTAGAGAAGTTCAAGGAACTTTAAGGAAGCATTTTGAGGCCTTGGGAAGCCCCCCTAAGTTAAGCACAAATCTACCTTGCACTGCAATTCGAGGGCTTGGCGCTGCTACGCTATAGGCTATTGGCTTGGGTCCTGAAATGCCTACTTGGGCATTGCAGCCCAAGCTGCTATGGGGCACTAGGGGCATGACCCAGGTAAGCTTACTTGAGCCCTGTAGTTCCACGGCCCGACAGCCTTTCATCCTTTTCACCCAACTTGCTTCTGAAATTTTTTCCTTGATTAATCCCACTTCAAATCCACCCAATTCTTACTTCTAAAGCTTAGAACTACTTAAATGCAATGTAAACAACCAGAAAACACTTAAATCTCTTACCTCAAACCTTGAATTTGCAAGATTAAGTAAGTTGTAGAAGCAGCACTATTCACCCTAGGAGCTTCATGGTGTTCTTGAGATCCCTAGCCAAAATTCCTTCATAATGGTACCAATTTAAGCTCAATCAAGACTCACTCAACATATCTAAACACCTTAGAATCATTTCTAAGCCATGGAAAGAATCATACCTTAAGTTTGAGCTCAAAACTACTTAGAACACCACCAATACATTTCCTTAGGTTCCATCCTAGCTTGAGCTTGATAAAGCACACTTGGGAGCCTTCAAATTGCACGAATTTGGGCTGAAATTGGGAGATTTGGGATGTTTTGCCATGGAAGGATTGAGGGCTACGAAATTGGGGTTAGGGAAGATGGTGAGTAGTACCCATCTCTCTATCCTAATCCCCCTTACAAGCCACATGTAACCCAATCTCTCCTTTATCTTTCCAAACTTTTTTTCCCTTGCCTTTAGCCCTTTTTAAACCTTCCATGGCCTTCAATTAAGTCATATGGAGATTACACTTAGCTCCCGTAAACTTATCTCAAGCTAGTTTGGCCTTTAGGTGTTCATTTTCGACACTTAGCTCAAAACTATCAATTTTGTGCATTTAGGTCATTCCAACCTAACTTATGGTTCATATGGGTAAAAAAAAATTTTACTCTTGAATTATTAGGTTAATTTTACACTTTTGATGCTAAGTTTACTGAATTTATGACCTTGCCACTAGCCTAGGATAAAATTACTAAATTGCCTTTTGCGGTCCTTAGGTGCCATTATGACTTCAGAATCTTCTAAAACTTTATCTATTTCTTCTAAAACTTTACCTATTTGCTTGATTTTCTTAATAAAACATAATTTGAGGTAAAACATTTAAGATTTTACTTACTTAGCTGGTCCAAGCTAGTTTCATTCTTGGAGAGCCTTTACACAATATCTAATAAATATGCATTTTTGTGATTTTTCATCAAGCTTATATCTTTTTAAAGTTATTAGACCAAAAAAATACAATCAAAGACTTTTAAATGACTTACCCCTGGTTTTATATCATTCTAAGCTTCAAACGGGGCTTGATTCCATGCTGTTTTGTTGGAGAAATGTTTATAGATATATAGCTATTGCTACTGCTTCTGCCCAAAATAAATATGGCAATTCTTTGGCTTTAAGCATTAATCTTGCCATCTCAACAACTGTTCAATTTTTCTGTTTAGCAATTCTATCTGACTCTAGTGCATGTAGAGCTATCAATTCCCTTCTTATATCATGTTCCTCACAAAAGCTGTTGAAGTCATGTGATAAAAACTCATCACTCTTATCAGTTCGAAGAACCATCAAGCTCTTTCTGCTTTGCTTTTTTGCCATGGCCTTGAACTTTTGAAGTTTTCAAATGTTTTTTTACTTAAGCTTTAAAAAATAAACCCAAATCATACAATTGCAATCATCAGTAAATAATAAAAAATACCCACTTCCAGTAAGAGAATATGTCTTCATGGGCCCACACAAGTCAACATGCACCAAATTGAGATTAGTTGATGCTCTCCTAGACTTCTCTATCGGAAAAGCTTTCTTAGTTTGTTTGCTATAGACACAGCCTTCACAAACATTTTCCAGAGATTTAATGATTGGAAGTCTGCACCATTTCCTTATTACTCATCAATTGCAATCCTTTAATACATGCTCCATCATCAAATATAATTGTATATCCACTTTCTACTAGCTGTCCAACACTAAGTAGATCATGAGCCAAGCTAGGAGCAAAATAAATATCTTTGATCAATTTTTCCTTACCATGGCTTACTTCAATGGCCACTGTACCTATGCTTTCTACTTATATTTGTTTGTCATGTCTAAGTATGACTTGTGCCTTCTTTGACTTGTCCAATTCCTTCAACATCATTTTTTCTACCCGTCATATGGTTTAAGCATGCACTGTCAAAAAACCAAACATTCTTTGGCTCTTCATGGGTCTTCATGTAGGTCATGAATAGGTAATCTTATTACTCCTGATCTTCTTCAGCATATTTTGCCCATCCTTTCTTGGTCCAGCAGTCATCCTCACTATGCCCAAACTTATTGTAATAGGTGTATTGGATCGGACTGCCTTAGCTTTTTGCCTTTGCCATGAAAGCCTCATCTACCTCTTCCTATATTTCTATATTTCTTTGTGTAGAGGAATCTGGCTCCCCATTGATCTAAAAGGCTTTTTTTTCCTCTCTAATTACTATCTTGTTAATTCTTTTTTCATGTGCTTGCGAATCATCCATTAGTTCATCAAGGGAAAATGTAGGTCATCAAAGCAACTACATGATCAAACTTAGGTGTTAAACTTTTCAAAACCTTTGTGATGACTGTTTCATCATCACTTTTGTCACCATGTGATCTTATTTGTTTAACCATCGCTGACATTGAAGCCAAATATTCTAGCATTGATTCATTGTTTTTCATACCTAGTGTTTCAAAATCACGTCAAAGAGATTAAAGTTTGATAGTACTTACCTTTGATGAGTCTTGGAATTCTGTTTTCAGTATTGACCATGCAATTGTTTTGTAGTGGTTTCTATGGCAACTCTTGAAAATATGGTTTTATGCATCTCCTGTGAATAAAAAACAGTGCCTTGTAGTATTTCTTTACATTCTCCTCGTGCCGGCCTACTCTCATTGTTGGATTCTGCATATCCATTGCCCACAAAGTCCTAAAGAGCTTGAGACTTGAACATGTCTTCATCTTGATACTCTAGAACTCATAGGAGTTGCCTTTGAAAATTAGGATTTGTGACTGAGTAGTGCTGATGGTACTACCATTGGTTGTCATTTGTACTTACATGAGTAACTTAGTGTTCTGAATGAACCTGGTTCTAACACCAAAGTGCTAGGATGAATGATAGAGCAAGCTGGTTAAAGGATAGAAGACAAGAACTGTTAATAGATGGAACTTGTGTATTTTATTCGTTGATACTTAACCTCTTTATAGGCTTTACAAGATGCAGCAAAACAGGACTCTCACTAGCTAGCAAAAGTAACAACAAAAATACTATAACACCTAGGTGATAGAATTTAAAAACAGAAAAAGGGGTCTTAACAAATTCGACCGTTAAGTGAATCTCTGAATTTCTTCACAAGAGACATAGTTAGTGTGAGTGGACATGGAAACCTCAGAATCCATACTCTCACTATAACTATCCTCACCAGAGATTTCCTCGAGAGACCTTCCCTTTGTTTCCGGCAATAGAAACGTAATGCAAAGCCCCGCCATGTTGACGAAAGCGAAAAAAACTATAGCATGCTTGATCCTGGTCACGTCTCTGTTCTGTGTGTAATTCGTCACTACAAATAGGCCGATCATTGCCCCCATTTTTCCGGCTGCCGCGCTCAGTGCGTGGCACGTTGACCTTACTCTTGTCGGGAAAAGCTCCGCCGGCAGCACGAACGTCGTGCAATTCGGACCGGCATTTGATATGAACAATGTGAGCCCGTAGATGAACCCGAACGCATACTTATTATTCTCAAAATAACCATACTTCACCCCAAGAATCAACATGAAAATTGACATCATGAAGAACCCGACGAGCTGAATGAAGAACCTTCCGACTTTCTCGATCAAGAGCACGGCAAATAAGTACCCGGGGAATGTCCCCAGGAGCGCCATCCATAGCATGGCGCGGGAAGTCTCAAACACTTCCTCCACCGCGTTCATGCTTGACTTCAACCTCGTGAAGCCCAGTGCCGGAAGCACGTCGCTTTGGGTCAGGTTCATGGTATAGTACGATAGATCGAGACAGAACCACGCGCTCATCGTGCCGAGGAGGTGGACACCGTGAAGGTGGAAGAATTTGTAGGAGATTAACGGATAGCTGTTGGCAGCCTTAAACTTCAAAACCTTTTCAAGTTCGGGATCTATGCTCATACCCAAGACACGACCCATGTCTGCTGCCGCCTGCTCCCCGTCGCCATTGATAAGCGTGAAACGCCCCGTTTCTGGCATCTTCATCCGCCAGTAAAACGTGAGGAGTGCCGGCAAAGCGCCTAACATCAACACAACTCGCCATAAATAATCTGCCTCTGCTGGCATCTTGCAGTACGCTTGCTCGCCGTTGCTGCTCTGCACATGGTAGAACTTGAGGAAGATGAGCGAAACGAGCATGGAAACTAAGCAGGCGAACACAATCCCGACCCCCTGAAGAGCAAAAACAGCCGCTATAAAAGCTCCCCTGTTTTTCTTGTTTGAATACTCGGCCATGATGGTGGCAGAGAGAGGGTACTCGCCCCCTATGAAGAAGCCAAGCCAGAAGCGGAAGAAGCAAAGGGTTCCGATCACCGATTTATGAGTGCGTCCGAACGAGAGAGCCGAGCCAATAGAGGAGATGACCATCGAAACGAGGGTGATCCCGTAGACCTTCTTCCGACCAAGGTTGTCACCCAGCCAACCAAAGACAAGTATGCCAAATATGGTACCAATGAGGGCCACTCCAACAACCAGGTTACTGATTTCATTGGGAAGCTGCCCCGGCTCACCCGCGCGTGAGTTGTGGCAATAATAGAGCCGACCAAGGAGTTTGGAGACGGTGGGGATGCAGAAGAGGTCGTAGGCGTCAGTGAAGAAACCCATCCCGGCCACGGCGATGGTGGTGAAGTGGTACCATTGGGTTCTAGCTGTGTCTAAAGTGTGAAGAATAGATGGAATGCTTGACGACATTTTAGCTAGCTAGTAGCCGGCGACGTCTCTGAGCTTTCTATATAGGAATTAGAGGTAGCTAGGTTGGTTGCTAATGAGGGTATTCACGATGATACCGATATAGAGTAGTGTAGATATATGCTTGGAATATTCTGAGTACTTTCTTCCATAATTGGTTCAGAATGTTGCGAGGAAATTACATTGATCAGTTGTATATATCGATATGGTTAAATTAAAGGGAATGACGAAGGGTGGTGATTTTCAACTTAGTCAATTTCTTCCATGTTGGTCAAGTTCTAGACATAGCTGCCTTGCTTCCTCGAGTGTGACCATAAACCGCTCTTGTTTCGGAACAATGGAATTCTGACGTACGTTTTGCCTTTCCTCGAGGGCTCCTCTCCTGTTTCAGTTTGCATGCGGCTAAAGCTCAGATTATATATTAGTCCCAATTTACAGGCAGTTTCATTAGTTGTTGTCTCCTAACTAACTTCTTGAAGAAAAATATGGCTCACCTATAAATTTTAGGAGTGTGGAGAACATTTGTTTTTTGAGCACATTTTTCTCCCACTTATTCTCCTTAAACTCTTCTAATTAAGGCTCTCATGTCATGGACATAGTGATGACTTGGGCTCTCAAACGAAGGGTGATACTTGAAAAGGTTATGAATGCCAAATTAATGTTGCCTTGTGAATTATGGACACGTAAATTTGCGGGTCGTTCTAATATACAGTGCCTGTATCTATACGCACCTTTTCATTCAAATCCTTAAACTTTTCTAAAAATTACAAAGTAAGACAAAGTTCAGAAACTTTATAAGGTCATGGCTCTGATACCATTTTTAGGAGGCTTACAATCCTTGGCTAGATCCTTATAGAAGTCTGCAACATAATTTAAGCTACCTAAAAACCTTTGCAATTGTTTTTTATCTTTGATTTCGTCGGGGAATTTTTCTGCAAAGTTAATTGATCTATCAATTGGTTTTATTGATCCTCTGAATATTATATGTCCTAAAAATCTTATTCTTGTCTGGAATAAATCTATTTTCTTTGCTGAAACTACTAAGCCTGCTCTTTCTATTATCTTGACAAATTCTTGAAGGTGCTTCCAGTGTTGATCTAGAGATTGAGAAAAGATTAGCACATCATCAATATAAACAATAGTAAAAGAATTATAAGAATTAAATATTCCATTCATTATTCTCTGAAATTCTGAAGGTGCATTCTTGAGACCGAAAGGCATGACATTCCATTCGTATTGACCGAATGGAACATTGAATCCAGTCTTATACTTTTCTTCTTCGGCAATCTGGATTTGCCAATATCCTGATTTCATGTCAAATTTTGAAAAAATTACTGAATTATAAAGTTTTGGATAGTAAGTCTTTCTTGTTAGGTATGGGATACCAACTTACAATTGCTACGCGACTTGGGTGATAGTCTGGAAAGAAATTTCAACAGTAATCCAATATTACTTAGGGAGAAAATATTTTAGAGTTAATCTTCTTCTTTCAAAGAACTAAGAATAGCAATTAACTATATGGACTAGAATGTTAAAAACTTCAAAATACTAAGTTTAGGGATTAAAAGAGAGTTCTTTTAAAAAGCTGTGGATAAAAAATGGGATTTTACCGAAACATAAACTTTTTAGATCCAACGGTGGAGAGAGGGGGTGTATTGGTACAAGTCTGTATTTTAGAACCTTCCTAAATTTGCAGGGCCAATTATCGATCGAGCCAGACGTGGCAGGCGAGGGCCCAGCTTCACGGGGCCGCTTTCCAGATGCTGCTCCCAAAATGCCACAGCCAGCAACTGAAGTAGTGAAGCACCGCCGAGTCTTATTGGCAAGTGGACAACGCCATCAACGTTTATGAAACAACCAAACCCGCTTACCCACCCATACAAGTACTATGACACAACGTTAACACAGGATTACTATAAATTCCAAGTATTTCTGAAAAAAATGAACCTGTTAACAATATATGAAAGAGTAAACTACACAAACCTTAAGGGATTAGTAACAACATTTGCCCTGCTCTTCTGAGATTTAGAAACAGTTTTATCTTGTGAGTTGGGAAAATTAGGAGGAACTATCTAATAGTCAGCAAAGCTCAAGAAGAATATTATAGTGTAATTGTCATCAAACTTGCACATATTTGTGCAAGTGGTTGTTTTTCTTTATGGTCAATGAGTGAGTTTATGTTAGGTTGTAGAATATCTCTAGTAACACTTATCTTGTGACATTCTGAATATCAAAAAATAAAAAAAAATCACTGATAGTACTAAAAATGTTACTCAATCCGTAATCCCTCATAATTATTTACAACATATTATATTTTTGTTATTTTAATTTTTTGTAACACTTTCATATTAAATAAATTATTTTACTATATTAGCTTTTATATTATCATTTCAATATTTACTTTTTAAAAATTTCTTAATTTACCTATAAAGTTAATAATAAAAATGAAAAAACACACAAATTTTTTTTCTTTCTTAATTTTTGTCCCAAACTCATATGTCTCAATTAGTTAGGACGAAAAGAGAAGTGAATGGATGAATTATTCAAATTATTTTTTAATAATATAGTGAATCGCTCTTCACATGTGAGGGCTATTTCACTTTTCAATTAACATCCATTTAATTTAAGAAAATTTTATTGTAAAAAAACATGAAAGAAGAAGCATTAAAATGGTGTCATAGCTCATTGTAACATGTTAACATGTTAAACAGGTAACACGTATGTGAAATATTTAAAAAATTAAATAATAAATAGAAAAAAATGCAAAAAATAATAAAAACACAATATTGTGAGGCAAAACTGGTTGCATGAATAAATAAGAAAATTTATCTTATGTGATTGTGTGTGTGTGTGTGTGCAAGCTTTTAAGAAAAGGAAGACACCGAAAAATATAAGAAAACAAAGTGGTGTATTACTTGGTTATATTATTATATATCTGAGTATTTTGAATACTAATAAAACATAGATGAAAAGTTTAAAGAGTAGAGAACTGAGAAGTAATGCACATGTCAAGAAATGAGATTAAGAAAATGACAAAAAAATGCTACTCTCTTCGTCTTAAATTTTTCGTACCATTTACTTTTCAGTAATTAATCTATAATTTTTTATTTTTAATATTTTAGTATATAAATAATAAATCTTTATATATGAATGATAAATCAAGACTTATGGTTTCTAAATATATATTTTTATTTTTTTTAAACAAATAATAATATGCATAAATTCAAGTCAAACTATTAAAAAAAGTCAAATGGAGAGGAAGTATTAATTTGTACAAAAGTACAAGATAAATATGAATTGTCTTATAATAGCATATAAATGGAAAGAGTAATACATGAGAATAATAGAATAATAAATTAGTGAAAGAATATTAGTCTTTCATAATTGGTACAATTCAAACGTAATATGTGAGTAACATACATAAGCAACTATAGGACTACTTTATTTAGAGTATTAGGTAATACATATAGTTTATAATATGAACACAATATAATTGTGATTTAAAGCTTGGATTACACATGAATCCAAGATAAAGAGAATTTAAAGGTGAACAAGGTGTGAGAATTAAAATTATTAGCACATATAGGAGGGACAAATATATAATACTATTATTTAGTTTGAGTTGGAAATGATGGAAATATGAAACAAAAAATTAATGTCTAATATATTGAAAAAAAATAATAATGAGAGAATGAATGAAGCATGTAGAGAAGTGAGGAAATTTTTTGAATTTAGGATTTAGAGTCAACAAAAAATAAATATTGCCATTATTGAACAAAAATGTCATATTCATATTAGATAACACTATTATTGTACAAAAAAAATGTCATTTATAAGATTCAAATTTAATGAATAATATCATTGTTCTGAAATCTGAAAACGTCATTTTGCTACTGAAAATTGTCATTATTGTGCACATAAATATACTTTTATCTTAAGAAAATGCCTTATATTTAATAGTGACTAAAATGTCATTTTTAAAAATCAGTGATATGTTTACACATTTTACATAAGATTAAGGACAAATAGTGTAATTTTGGAAGGACCATTTTGTAAATTTTTAAGAATTTTAAGGACTAAATGTGTAATTTTTTTGGGATAATTTTATCAACTTATAAAAGTTTAGGGACTAAGTATATAATTTTTAAAGATAATTTTGTAAGCTTTTAAAAAGTTTACAAACCAAAGCATATAAATTTTGAAAAATTTTCTTTCCAAGAGCCTCATTTTATATACTGATAGACTTAGATTGCGTATCAGCTATATCTTTATATATTGGTGATTTCAAGATGTTAAAAAAAATTATGTTATGCAAAACTAGCTTACTTGAAATGTAAATAAGGTCTCCTGATATGTGTATATTTTCTAATCATTACTCTCATTTTATATACCGGAAGCTTTAAATTACATTCAATTTGACATAACCTTTTTTGGCCCTGCCCAAAAAACCTATAAGAACAGTCTCATGTTGGTTGCAATTGGTTAGTTATTTATGTGCACAATTGTTAAAACTTTATGTCACTAGTTAATTAACCTAGAACTGCAAGTATACATGCATGTTTGCTTTGACTCACATAAGTGGAAATCCATAAAATATTCACATAGCCTAGGCATTTTCCATAAAAGCCAAGGTTTAAATAAGTCAAAGCACAACAATCCATCATTTGTGTAATCATTACTACACATAATAACCATGTGAGGGCATCCACAAAAGAAGACTATGCCCCTCACCTAAAGGCAACCCCAGAGCCCTTTACTCTATCCACAAACATTGGAGGCAATTAAGCATACTTTATATACAAGTCTTCATACTAAAATCCTCCTAATTAGCTCCCACCTTAGAGGTGAATCCTAGTGATGAGTCTCAAAAGTTCTTGCACGTGCTTATTAGCCTTTGCAGCCTAGAACACGATAATTTGTAACATGACTTAACCAGCAAGTAACTATAAGAACTAGAATTATGAGGATTCTCATAATAAAGAATCTGCAACAAAAGACTACCATGACAACCTTTAGTGGTTATCGGGCTTAACAACGTCAGAATCTGCATAACAAAAGATAAGAAAGTTAGAATTTGTAATTCTCAGTAAAGGATCTTCAACTTGCAAAGGAAAACAATAAGGACAGCATATATATATACATATGTATTCTACTGTGAGCTCATACAGTATGAGGTTAAACCTATGTGCATAGAGTTTTAGTCCCTTAGGACTTATCCTCCACCTAGTCCTTAACTACAATGCGAAGCCTTGCCTACTAGCAAGCATGGCTTACTAGCCTAACTAGTGAAGTTTGTCACTAGTTGAACCTCTTTTATGTTGTACAAGGGCACTATGATTAGACTGATTACAACTAGGTTCCGAAGAATCAACTAGGTGTACTAAGGTTTCCACAATGAAACCTCGCACCTGAAAGTACGACTAGGTCCTCAAAGGTACAAAGCCTCCTACCTAATGTAGTGATACTTCATTGTGGCCATTTATAACCAAGTTTCTTGTTTATGGTTAAAGTCACCACAACTCAAGGAAACTCCTAGGATTTGGAGGAGTTTTGGAAGTGTCATAGTACTATCGGGACACTTCGACTCTTAGGTACCTAAAGCACCTCTTCGGGTCTTCCCTCAAACCCTTTAGGAAAATCTGGTGTGTTATTGGTTTTGTTTGTGATGCTAAAGTGTCACAAGCAAAACCACTTTGGTTAGCTTATGGCAACCTAGTGCTGCAGCACCACCATTAACGCCGTGACGCCAACACCTGAGCTCTAGACACAAATTTCTTGCACAAAGCACCTATAAAACAAGTTCTTTAGGCCACAATGCCCTACCATAAACTCACTTGGAATGCATCAAAACATCATGCCAAGCTCAAATTCACAACTAGTCCACTATAAACATACTTGCCAATAAATCAATGCCATTGCCAATTCTACTTGTTTTTAACAAGCAACCATATTCAAATAACATCAATTATACTTGAAACTCTGAATCCCTTACCTTAATTCCAAGTCAAAAGTAAAGATCAAGCAACTTTCCACCAAAAACAAGGTTCTTCTAAGTTTTACCTAGGTTTCAAGCAATCCAAGACAAATGATACCAAATTAACACAATCTAAGCAAAATTCATGTCTTAAAACACCAAACAAACAAGAAATCAACAAGTAAATCAAGTTACCTCACAAACTAACCTAGCCCAAGCGAGAAAAATCTACCCATAGCTTGAAATAATATGAAAAAAAAAACCTTCCAAACCACCAAATCAGCTTGAAATAAGCTACCTATAGCTTATATACCCTTGGAGCCTCAAAATCCACCAAGAACTCTTGATTTTGTGCAAGAATTGATGAAGAAATGAAAAGGACAAGGTTGGACTCAGGTTTAAAAGGGAAAGGATGAACAATGGCAGCCACACCTTATTCTCTTACAAGTTATAAACCTTTAACTTCAACAGTCCTCAAACTTTCATAAGTTTGTCCAAAAAAACCCTTTTCAAAATAGTAACTCAAGGTCAAAATTTAGTCAAAACCTTTAACATTTAGGCAAATTTTTGTATTTTCAATAAGGGTTGGGTTTTAAAACATGTTTTTTACTAATGAGACTAGGCTCGACACCTTGGGATGCAAAATTACCATTTTACCCCTACTATTTTTGGTGCCATAAACTCCTCAGATCCTAATAAACCTTGCCTAACCTACTTGATCTTACCTAGTTAACTTAAAGTAAGGTATTAAACTAAGAATTTAATCAATTTACCTCCCTTAGCCGAACTTCCAGCTAAAAGGGCTGTAACACAAACTATTTCTTCATACATCAGTTTTTTCATTTCGGTACCCCTTGTTTTACATACCAAAAGCCGTAAATTATATACCAGCTATTTCTTTACATACCTATTATCTTCATTTCAATACCCTTATTTTACATATCGAGGACTCAAGTTATATATTAGCTATTTATTTACATATTGGTGATTTTCAAATGTACTAAGGTATGTAAAACTAGCTCACCTGGATTGTAAATAAAGTCTCCTGATATGTGCCTATTTTTATATCATTACCTTCATTTTAGGTACCAAGAGGCTTAACTTACATATCTGGTATTTTTTTCACATACCATTTTTTTATTTCAATACTCCTTATTTTACATACCAGGAGCCTTAAATTATATACCAGTTATTTCTTTACATACTCATCTCATGACCTTTATTTTGTTTTGCTCTTTTCTTTGGACCCCCTTTTTCTTTGAACTCGACAATTAGCCAAACCAACATCCAATAATATCGATGCAACATTTTTCTTTAGATGCTCAAATCACTCATTTGTTTTCTTATATGCAGTTTTTCAATTCAAGTTGCCTTCATAATTTACTATCTAAAATTCAAAAATTTCCTATCCTATCACTTCCACATTGATGTTGTCATCTATTTTTAAAAAACACATGTTATTAAATCCAAGAAAACAAAGACATAATATTTATACAAATAAAATGTTATATCACATCAAGAGATCGTCATTCTATAGTAAGAAGCATGCATACAAAATGCTATTCCTTTACATGAAATCGCCTCATTTAGCTAAAAGATTACGGTATCGAGATGAAAGATCACCACTGACGTTCCAGTTCAAATAAACATAGGCCAATCATATCCAAAAACCTATCATTCACTCTTTTAATTAGATTAAATAGATAAACATGAATGATACATGATAAAAAAAAACAAACTTAAAGCTTTAATAGAAAGTAATTAACATGAATTAGTATAACCAAATCATTTACCTTGTCCCAAACCCTAATTGTATCTTCACCAAAAAACTTCATGATTCCTTATCTTTTTTCGTTGATTCTAGATTAAAATAGGTTTGAACAAAGACAGATTTTCTGAGTTTGAAGTTTGTCTTCTTCATTGAAAATTGAAATTGAAGACCGCCGTTGATTTTTTTTCTTTTCCTTTCAATAGAATTTTATGTAACGATCCAAGTACAAAACCGGTCAGCGAAACACCTTCCCACACACATATGAGCTATTCTTTGAAAAATAATAAATGTTATATGCTTGTAGTTTGGAACTTGAGCCTATATATCCATATAAAGCTTTTCACATTTCTTTCATGTGGGATGTGGGGGTGTTATATTTTAAATATTTTTTTCTTCTTATTTTTCTTATTTTCCTATTTTACCTTGTAACCTCCAATATCTAAAATTAACATCATAAGATCTAATGGTTATCATTACTCCTCCACCAATAGAGAAGAAACTATGGTTCTTCACTATAAAAGGACACTTAATTTAATCAAACATTCTCTTAATTTAAAAAATACAAAAAGTTAAACTATTTTTAAAAAAAATTTAAAATTTAATTTATCTGAACTTTTATTACACAATTTTTTAAACAAAATTCTTTCTTGGGTCCTCATTTAAACTTTTATTACACATAACCTAAAAGAAATCTTTTATTTTTTTTAATCATCATCTAAAATCTCACTATCCAAAACTAAAAAAAAAAAAAATTTTTTTCAATTTTAGTTTTAGGAGTAAAAGCAGAAAAAGATAATATAAACTACACACATTTTAATATCTATACGTAAAGAAATAATTCATCATTTACGAGAATGCAGCGAGTGTAAAACTTCCAATAAGCAAGTATTTTGTTGAATGATTGAACAAGAAACTCCAAAATCACATTGAGAAACGAAATAATTGACTGAATAATAAATTTAAATTATGTGAGAAAAATGTTTTAGAAGAGTGGAAAGAAATTCTGTTACTTTCGGTTAATAAAATGAGTGGAAAATCTTATAGATGACTCCCACTCCCACCGAACTGAAAAAGAAAAAAAATCGATCTGATTATAGTTCAATCTGCTACTAATAAAGTTTATTTAATTTCGTTAATCAATTTTAGGTCAGTACTCGAACTGATCATACACGGGACCTGGCCCAGCCAAACATCAAGTGCGTGTCCCACGCGCTCAATGCGAGATTATGATTCGATTTAAGATGCTAGTACTTTGCGTATTTCTCTTTTCTATTGTGAAAACGCCACTGGTTCTAAATCTTTAGTCTTGCTGTAAATTAGTCCTCAACTTTCATGTTATTGTATATTGGCCTCAAATTTTTATAATTTGTTCTTTATTGTATATTTGTCTCTATAGTACAAAAATTCTGACTTACAAAAAGAAAAAACAGAATCTAAATTATTTATTGACTGTCAAAAAAATTATAATATATAATAAAATATTAAAAGACAGTTAACGTATTATAAAAATTTGGATCTAATGTGCAATAAAACGAAAATTGAGAACCAATTTATAATAAAAATTAAAGGTAGTAATGATGCAATTTGCCCTTCTTTTCTGTTAAGTTAGAAAGTGAAGAAAAAAGCTCCATGGCAAGGCAGCAGCTTCTCAGGCTCTCTGCTTTATTTTATTTTCACTTTACCTCTTTGTGATTCCTTCTCTTCCAAAACCAAGCTCCTCCTCTTCCTTCTCTTCCCACGGAAATGGAACCTCGCCGAAAAACCTCTCTTCCCGCTCTCCGAAACCTCCCCAGTCCGTTTGGTCTACCCAAACCCGCTCCCTGATTTTGCTTCCCCAATCCGCATTCTTTCTCCTGTCAATGGCGGTCAGTTCCGACGGTGTTGTTGCTGGTTTTATCTTCTTTTTCTGGGTCTGTTTCCTGAGTGGCGGCGCCGATTCCGAGCCGGTTGAGGACAAGCAAGCGCTGCTTGCTTTCTTTTCCAAGACCCCACACGCGAGGCGCCTGCAATGGAACGCCAACATCTCCGCCTGCAACTGGGTCGGCGTCGTTTGCGACGGCAACCGCTCCTACGTGTACGCCCTCCGTCTCCCTGGCGCCGACCTCGTGGGTCCCATTCCTCCCGAAACTCTGGGTCGACTCACTCAACTCCGAGTGCTCAGTCTCCGAGCTAACCGTCTGTCCGGCGGCATTCCATCCGATTTCTCCAATTTAACCCTCCTTCGGAATCTTTATTTACAGGGCAATAATTTCTCCGGCGACTTCCCGTCTAGTCTCACAGGATTGTCTCGCTTGACCCGATTAGATCTCTCTTCCAACAACTTCTCTGGCCCCATTCCTTTTTCGTTGAGCAATTTAACACGTCTAACCGGAATTTTCCTGCAGAATAACATGTTTTCCGGCAACCTGCCCAGTATCAATTCCGGGAACTTGGTAGCTTTTAATGTCTCGAACAACAACTTGAACGGCTCCATACCCGCGAACCTCTCAAACTTCCCGGCAACTGCATTCGCCGGGAACTTGGGTCTTTGCGGTGGTCCACTTCAACCGTGCAACCCCTTCTTTCCGTCGCCCGCGGCGTCGCCTTCCGCGCCGGTTCCAGCCAAGAAGAAGTCAAAGAAACTCTCCGCCGGTGCCATTGTGGGAATCGTGCTGGGGTCCGTGTTATTGGCGCTTCTATTACTGGTGGTGTGTCTACTTCTGTGCCTAAGACGACAGCGGCGGAGACCCGCGAAGGCGCAGAAGCCAGCGGCGGCGCCGAGGACCGCGGAGGCAGCTGGGGAGGCGGGGACGTCTTCCTCGAAGGACGACATAACAGGTGGGTCAACAGAGGAAAGAAACAAGCTGGTGTTCTTCGAAGGAGGGGTTTACAGCTTCGATTTGGAGGACCTGCTGAGAGCGTCGGCGGAGGTGCTGGGGAAAGGGAGCGTGGGGACGTCGTACAAGGCGGTGCTGGAGGAGGGGACAACGGTGGTGGTGAAGCGGCTCAAGGACGTGGCTGTGACGAAGAAAGAGTTCGAGATGCAGATGGAGGTTCTGGGGAAGATCAAGCACTACAATGTGGTTCCTCTCAGAGCCTTCTACTACTCCAAGGATGAGAAATTGCTCGTCTCTGATTATATGCGCGACGGCAGCTTGTCCGCTCTGCTTCACGGTATGTTGTGTTTTCTCGTCATGTTTACTTGATTTTATTGAATGATGTCAATACTATATTTGGCAAGGAGAAATTACCATCCTAATTTCTTCATTTGAAGTGTGGAAAAATTAGAATATGATAATTCTCTTGAAATAGAGAAATAAACAAGTGAGCATGTAAGTTCCGGTCAATGATTCCGATTTCTGAGCAGACATTCTTATAGTGAGAGCGAAGCAGCAAGCACTGAGAAGTGTCCTAAATTAAACCGCCCCGGGCCACAATCCACCGACACATAATGTTGGAATTCATCGGCATTATTCAACTTTTTGGAACTCACATTTCTATGTTTTTCTGGGGAATTTTTAAATCTGCACAATCTTGGTTACCGCGCTTTTGTCTAAGAATCCCCATACCGCAGTCAATTAAGGGCTGACTGGAGCTCGCCGGTGAATGTCTTGTTTTGCAGGAAGCAGAGGCTCCGGACGGACGCCACTAGACTGGGAGAGTCGGATGAGAATAGCGCTAGGCGCAGCGAGAGGCTTAGCCCACCTACACGTGTCGGGAAAAGTGGTCCATGGAAACATCAAAGCCTCCAACATCTTACTCCGACCCGACCACGACGCTTGCATCTCCGATTTCGGTCTCAATCCGCTCTTCGGCAACACCACTCCGCCGAACCGGATCGCGGGTTACCGGGCGCCTGAAGTTCTCGAGACCCGAAGGGTCACCTTCCAGTCGGACGTTTACAGTTTCGGGGTCCTGCTCCTGGAGCTGCTGACAGGGAAGTCGCCCAACCAGGCATCACTTGGGGATGAAGGGATCGACCTGCCGCGGTGGGTGCAGTCGGTGGTGCGGGAGGAGTGGACGGCGGAGGTTTTCGACTCGGAGCTGATGAGGTATCGGAACATTGAGGAAGAGATGGTTCAGTTGTTGCAGATTGCGATGGTGTGCGTGTCGACTGTGCCGGATCAGAGGCCGTCGATGCCGGAGGTGTTGCGGATGATGGAAGAGATGAATAGGGGAGAGACGGACGACGGGTTACGGCAGTCGTCGGATGACCCGTCGAAAGGATCCGAGGAGCATACCCCGCCAATACCCGCCGCATCGTAACCGAACTTCGAGTAAAAGAAGTACAAAAGAGGGAAAAAAAAAATACAGAGAGAGAGAGAGAGAGAGAGAGAGAGAAGAAAAGCCAGTGAAGAAAAAGAAGAGGAAAAGAAAAATTGGTGGGGGCGAACTGTGGACCGAGACCGGTAGGGTAAATAGGAGGGAAAAGGTGCGCAGTTGATTGGGGAGGACGGGAGAAATTGCTCCTAAAAATGCTTTTCCTTTCTCTTTTTCTGTTTCTTTTTATTATTTTGTCTGATTCTTATCTTTATTTTTCTTTATTTCATTGTGGAATTGTTTTTCAGATAAGGGAGTATAGGATGTGGGCATGATTTGGGGCGGACGAACTTGACCTCATGTTGATTGCGGTTGTGTTTTTCAATTTAATTGTTTCTAATCTAATCTAATTGATCAAGCTTAATTCTCCTACTACATGTATTAAAAGATCAATGTAGGTAGGGTTTGTCTAATATTATTGCAAGGGCCTGGGTTGAGATGCATCTAAGTTGTATAAATTTTAATCCACAAAAGGACACTTAATCAGCATGGAAGACAACAAAAATAATATCTAATTCTTTTTAACTTAAATTAATTTAATTAAAAATGAATTAGTGTTATTTATATATTTTTATTATTATGAATCAATTTTATTTGAAATTTAATATTATATTAATGTAATAATTCATTCAAAATGTTTTTTTGTTAAATTTTTATTATTCTTTTTAATTTTTAAAAAAATTATAAAAATTTAATAATATCAAAAAAAATTTACAATTAATAATTTATTATACATAAATAATTTTACCTTCAAATGACATAGGTTTCTGGTTCCAGCTAAAAAGATGGTAATATATATATATATATATATGCGCGCGCGCGCGCATGTGCAAAAATGGAACATACAGTAAATATTATTCAAACAAAAGTAATGTATTGTTACATGCGACATGCGACGAAACAACAAAAGTTTTTTCTAGGCTTAAATGCCTACTGCTTCCTTAAACTTTTGTAACTTGGATAGTTTGGACCATAAACTATGAAATGTATCAATTTGAACACAGAACTTAAGAAATTGATCATTTTGGTCCTTTAACTCAAAAACAACTTCACGTGAGTGCACGTGCTATGGACAGTGTCAGTAATTTAACGGAGGAGTAGGGCTCTTCACACATGCCCCCTCCCCGCCCTTCCTTCGTTTGTCTGGCAGCCTACTAGCTACAATCTGGCCTCCGCTTCCTCACCTTCACCGTCCTCTCCTCCCTCTCTCCTTCACCTCGATCTTCTCCCACCTTTACAACAGCAGCCCCCTCCCAGATGTCTCTTCCTTTGGCCCATCTTTGCCCTCCAGCTATCACGAAATGGTGCACATTAAATGGGGATTATACGTGTGGATGGAAGCGAAGCATCACAGAGCTGATGTGGCAGAGGCGGTTATCATATTTTGTTCATTTATTATTTCCTTACTTTGTAATTTTGTTCCACAAGTATCAGGTAGCCGATTTAAGCTGGGTTGTAGCTCAACAGAGGGTGTGTTGTGATTTGGTGTTTCCTCTTCTTCTTGCATTTGCTTCTCGTAATTCCTGGTTTGTGAGTCTTCCTTCATCTTGAGACCAATTCATTTCTATGGTCTTCTGATCTGGAAGCTGACCTTTATTCAATCATGATTGAATACCAATTATGATTTGAGCCCTTTTGCTTGTGATAACTATTACAGTGGTATTAGAGCTTGTTCCTGGCTCAACGATAGCGGAAGGTTTTAGGTTCTAGGAACTCCGTAAACGCTTGGAAGATCAGATGTTGAAGAGCCTTGTAGAATAAGCAAGCTGGCAAGAGAAGAAGATAGTTAGACTGGAGTGAAAGCAGGACGAATTGATAGCACGCTAGGATCAGCAATTTAATGCCTTTAGGTAGTTTATAAAAAATCTCCAAAAAGCATAGAATGCTACTAGTCATGATCGGGAAGCAAGCTCCAATTATGGTGGGATGGCTTGTTAGGATCAGGAGAGGGTAACAATGCAACTCGTGTTGGGCAGATTGATTTTCCACATTTTTAGAAAGAAGATGTGGAGGGATGATTGTTTTGTTGCAACCAAATCTTTGATCTCAATAGCATTCTGGAGGACCACAAGATCCAGATGGTGTCAATTCATATAGAGGGCCCTGCTCTGCAATGGCACTAATGATTCTTGCGGGATTAGCCAGCAATGGTGTGACTCACCTATAATCATTACTCGACAACCATCAGGGAGAGGTTTGGTGAAGGCACCATGATCCATCGACTGAGTTAAAGAATTTAAAGCAGGCAAGTACAATCTGTGAATATGAAAATAAGTTTGATACTCTGCTTAATCAAGTAGGACCCATTCCCAAGGACTTTCTGGGTGGTCAATTCTTGGGTGGATTACAGGATGAAATCCAGGCTATTATTAGGGATCTTTGGCCCAGGACCCTACTTGAAGTGCAATGTCTTGCCAAGTTACAAGAGTCAGTTAACTTGGTGCTAAAGAAAACTTAGAAGGTGTGGGAGGATTGAAGTAGGGGATTATTGTCAACGCACAAAACCTTTCCCTCTCAAGTGGTTAACTCCCAAAATTCACTTAACACAACTAAGAGGCTATCCGAAAAATAGATGAATGAGAGGAGAGCCAATAATCAATGTTATTGGTATGATGGAAAGTATCATTCGGGTCCTAAGTGTAAGCGGGGACAGGTGAACACGATTAAAGTGAACATGGATTCTGAGCATAAATAACAACAGAGGATGATGGATTGGAGCCAACAAAAAGATTATATGTCTCCACAGACTCTCCCTGTTTGTCCCTTAACACCCTCACAGGACTTCTTAACTATACCACCATGAGAGTGACAAAATATATTGGAAAACAATCAATTAATATCTTAATTGATTCGGGTAGTGCACACATTTTCTTGGATGAGTCCTTAGCCAAGAAATTGGGTTGCAGCATTGAGCCAATCACTCCACTAGGCATGTCAGTGGTAAATAGCCATGTGCTTTCTTCTTGCAACATTAGTGGAGGATTTAAGTGGAAAATACAAGGAGTTGAATTCTCTGCTGATGTGTTGCTCCTGACTTTTAGGGGTTGTGAAATGGTCCTTAGTATTCAATGGCTTAGATTATTTGGAGACATCAAGTGGAATTTCGATGCCTTGACTATGACCTTTAAATATCAAGGTCAAAAAATGCACTTGAAGGGTTCCCCTAAAGCCCAGCTGATGTCTAGTAATGCTCATTCTACTCAAAAGTTGTTACATCAAGTAACTAGAATGGAACGGGGACAAGCATTTGGTACCCAAATCCTGAGATATGACACTACTGTGACGCATTACACTGGCGTGGAAGGTATACCAACGGGAGATGGGCTTGGTGACCTTTTAGAGCAATGTGATCAGTTATTTGAAGAGCCTATATCCCTACCTCTTCCTCAGGATCATGATCAAAAGATATTATTAGCACCAGGGGTCCTTCCAGTTAACACTCACCCTTACAAGTATCCCTTCATCCAAAGGGACGTAATTGAAAGCATAATGGAAGAAATGTTACAAGTTGATATTATTAGGCCAAGCAAGAGCACCTTTTCTTCCCTCATTGTTATACTGAAAAAGAATGATAATAGCTGGAGAATCTATGTGGATTATAGAGACTTGAATAAGGTGACAGTTAAGGACAAATTTCCAATACCTATAATAGAAGAATTATTGGATGAATTACATGGTGCAAAATATTTTTCAAAGCTAGACTTCAGGCAGGCTATCATCAAATATGAATGTGTGGAGAGGATGTTCCAAAAATGGCATTTAGGACACATCATGGACACTTTGAGTTCTTAGTCATTCCCTTCAGTCTTACAAACGCACGCTCTCTACCTCTTAACGTCTCATGAACTTTATTTTTCAATCTTATTTGAGAAAGTTTGTGCTGGTATTTTTTTACGATATCTTAGTTTACAGTGGATTATGGGAAAGGTACTTGAAGCATCATAAGCTAGTGTTTGATGTGTTGAAGCAGCATACCTTATTCATTAAGAAGAGCAAATGCTCTTTTGGAGTTAGACAAGTGGAATACCTAGGCCATGTCATCAATCATCATGGTGTGGCAATCAATCCAAGCAAGATAGAACCATGTTGAGTTGGCCAACACCCATTATCATTAAATAGCTTAAGGATTTTCTAGGGTTTACGAGGTATTATCGTAGGTTTATCAAGAATTATGAATTGTTAAGTTGATCCCTTACTCAACTATTGAAAAGGAATCAATTTAAATCGAATGATTCAACACAGGAGGCCTTCAAATGTTTGAAAAGAGTAATGACTATAGTGCCAGTCTTGGCACTTCCAAATTTTAAGGAACATTTCATTATTGAAACTGATGCATGCCAAGATGGCATTAGCGCCATTTTACAGTAGGAAGGGTGACCCCTCACTTTTATTAACAAATCTTTGTCAACTAAGCATGTAGGCCTCTCAACTTATGAAAAAGAATTATTTGCTATAATGCATGTAGTTGAAAAATGGAGACCTTACTTCATTGGCAGACGTTTCATTATTAAAACGGAACAAAGGAGTCTCAAGTATTTGTTAGAGCAAAAGATAACAAACCCCTTGCAGTAGAAATTTTTTGTTAAGCTTTATCCTTATGATTTTAAAGTCCAACATAGGAAAGGTGAGAAAAATGTAGTTGCCAATGTTCTTTCTCGAGCAAGGAATTCTAACCTAATTATGATGGCTCTTATCACTATTACCACTCCTTTAATGCTAGACATAAAGAAGAGTGTTGCCTAAGATCCAAACTTGCAGTTGATAATTTGAGAAATCCAAGATGATCCTCAATCTCACCCTTAGTATACTTAGGATAGCCAGGGTTTAAAAAGAAGGGCAGATTAGTGGTTGGCCTGAATCATGACCTACACCATAAGTTAATCGAGATGATCCACTATAGAGCTATTAGGGGACATTCAGGTGCTCAAGTGACAAGGAAGAAGTTGTTGCAATTTTGTTGTTGGAAGGGCTTGGCTAAGGATGTTAGAAATTTCATAAGACAATGCCACATATGCCAGCAATATAAACATGAGACTGTGGCTTTTCCTGGGTTGCTCCAGCCTCTACTAGTTCTAAAGAAAGTATAGGAGCACATCACTATGGATTTTATAGATGCACTTTCAAAGTTTGAAGGTTTTAAAGTCATCCTAGTTGTTGTTGACAAACTTAGCAAGTATGCTCACTTTGTACCCTTATCTCATCCCTATACAGCTGCTAAGGTTACTAGAGTCTTTATGGTCCGTATCTATAAACTGCATGGCTTGCCTACTACTATCACGATGGATAGAGATGTCATTTTTATGAGTACATTTTGGCAGGAATTAATGAAGTGTTTGAAAGTGCAGCTCCAATTTTCAATTGCGTACCACCCAAAAATTGGCGGACAATTTAAGCTTGTAAACCAATGTTTGGAAACTTACTTATGTTGTATGATTGGTGACAAGCCCTGTGAGTGGTTTAAGTAGTTGTCCTTGGCGAAGTGGTGGTAAAATACTAATAATCACACCTCCACCAACTTCACTCCATATTAAGTTATGTATGGCCAACCTCTTCCTGTGCACATTCTATATATAGTTGGTGACTCTAAGGTGGACTCGGTGGATTGCAGCCTACGTGCTCTAGCAACTGTCATTAAGAAACTTAAGAAGCACTTGGAGAGAGCTCAACACGTCATGAAAAGAATGGTAGACAAGAACAAGACTAAAAAGAGTTTTAACATGGGGGAGTAGGTTTACTTGAAACTCTAGCCTTACCGACAACATTCATTAAGGACTTAAGGGAAACACAAGCTGGGGCTTAAATATTGTGGACCTTTTGAAATCACAGAAACTATTAGAGTTGTTGCTTATCATATAAGAATTCCTCCTACTGCTTGAATCCATAATGTGTTTCATGTTTCCCTGTTGAATATAAAAGTGGGCAACCAAGTGGTGCAAGTTACTTTGCCTGATGTAGAGGATGAGGTTATTCGATAGCCTATTGTTATTCTTAACCAAAAGATTAAATGGAAAGAGCATAGTGTTGTGATGAAGGTACTGGTTCTTTGGTCAAATTTATTGCCAGAATATGCTACCTAGGAAGTGTTTGCAGATCTTTGAAGGAAGTTTCCTTCTGTTGACACTCTTGGGGACAAGGGTGTTCCTTAAGGAAGGAGGATTGTCATGAGACGGTGTGTATTGGCTAGGGATTGTACGTGTGCATAAAAGTGAAGCATGACAGAGCTGACATGGCAGAGGTGGCCTATTTTGTTCATTTCTTACTTCGTAATTCCTTTCTGCAAGTATCGGGTGGCCTATTTAAGTTAGGTTGTAGCTCAACAGAGGGTGTGTTGTGATTTGGTGTTTCCTCTTTCTCTTACAATTGCTTTTCTTAATTCTTGGTTTGTAAGTTTTCTTTTGTCTCGAGACCAATTCATGTCTACTGTTAAACAACCCCTCCCAGTGTCCCTTTTTCTGTCCCATCTCTGCTCTCTAGCCTCCACCTCCACTGTAGCAGCCCCCTCCTAGCATCCCTTCATCTTCTCCCACTTCTACACTACCAGACACTCCAGCCTCCGATTCTTCACCATTTCTCCTCTTCTTTCTAGGCATCAACTATAGAGAAACGCTCGATCCAATGCCACCTTGAAGCACTCCAAGTTCATGCCCTCTTTCCCACCCCTTTTTTCTGAGCTTTAGTCCAATCATGCGAGGCTTGTACTTGGGTTCCATTAGGTGCGCGTTCTAATCGAGTCCAGTCAATATAACTGGTGGAAATTAAATAATTCCCAAATAGTAGTGGACAAGTTCTTCATTGATTGAGTGGAATCAAAACCCGGGAGCAAGTAATGTCGCGAATCACATTCTATGAATCAATATTCGATCAACAACACAGGGTGCAGTGATGGAAGAGATTGACGGATGCGTGGAGATAGTGGCCTGGGTGTTGGAGATAAAAGTTTAGGGTGAGAAAGGAAACAAATATAATTTGTGTGATTATTACATTTTTTTTCCTTTTTATCAATGAACAAACGTTAATCACAAATAGTAGATCCATTTTATAGTTCAGGGGCAAATTGTCCAAGTCACTAAAGCTCAGGGGAATAATAGACATTTAGGTCTTTTTTAATGTACATTAAACATGGAGAAAATTAAAAGAAAATAAAATAATTCTAACAATTTCCAAATCTCATCATGTTAACATCATTCATCAATTAAATTTTGTTTATAAACAAAAAAAATTTGATACTTTTGTATATTAATTATATTTTATCATTTTATATAGGCATAAACATACATTTGGCTCATTGGATAACTTGTGTGAGTTAGCTCACAACTTAGTACTTAGTAATTATTGGGCCCTAAACTTTGAATAAGCTTGTAACTTAGTCCATTTACTAAGACATATTGATGGAAAAAATTATATTAACTCTTTTTTATCTCTTTTAGTTTTTCATAAAAGTACCTTTATTTTAAAGTCATCCAAATAAATCTTTTGTACTCCTCATCCTCATCCTCTGCCTTCACAAAATTCGTCATGATCACAATTTGCTATCTAACACTAAAACAATCATTGCCTCTTTTTCACTTGATTGCATCCTTGGCCAAGGTGGCTCCGTCACCACCTCAACAGTCTTTAACAAGGCCATCACTAAACCTTGAACCCTTACAAAACCCATCAACAATTAATCCTCCCTAAAATTGACTCGTCGAAAGTAGTGGTTATACTCTTTGTTTCCATAATTGACTCATAATCCTCAACAACTTTTGCTTTACCCATTTAGGATTCTTCCATTTTCAACTTTACCAATCCAAAATTTGCAATCTTCGAAATAAACACTTATCCATCAAAACATTGCTTATGTTCACATCGTCTTGAATTATCGGCATATCCAACCCATGAAGATATTCGATTCCCTTGGTGACGCCTACTACAATAAAAATATCATCTTCCAAATCATTAATTTTAGGCATTTCAAGTGGATCAAAAGTCTTGTAAGTTTCCGTTAAGCATTAGCTCATAAAAGTAGGATCATACGGTGTTGTTTCTTGTTGAGGAGAAGCAGAGGATTGAGATGATGAATCGACTCTCGATGTGAAGAACAACTCATTCTGAAACTCAAGCTCCTTTTAAATGCCCATGTCCATGACCTTGACAACAACTTCTCGATACATCTCCTTGAAGGTGGCTTGGAAGATAGAGCCGAAGCTTCCTTGGCCAAGAAGGCAGTTAGGGGAAGAGTCAATGGCGTGCGAAGAGTAGAGTATGAAAATCAATATGGTGGTTTGGTGTCCGGCGGTGAAGTGAAGTCATAGTGAATTTTGTGAAGGCAAATGGATAAGACAAGGATGAAGGAAGACTTATTTAGATGATTCCAAAATAAAATTTCTACTTATGACAAATTAAAAAAGATCAAGTGGGCTTGTATAACTTTTCCTTCAACAGGTCTGAGTAAATGGACTAAGTCACAGGCTTTTGTAAAGTTGAGGGGTCAGTATTTACTGAGTATCGAGTTGTGGGCTAGCCACACGGATTGTCTAAGTTCAAAGGCCAAGGTATACTTAGGCCTTTTATATATGTATATATGATACTTTAAACGGAAAAAAAATAAACAACAACATCTGTGTGTAAAACATAAAAGATTATGGTGATTTACCGCACAAAAAATGACAATTTGTGAAAACTTTATATTGCGCAAAGCATATCCACCCTAAATGAAGCACTGCGCACAAAATTTCACGATTTAGCTCGAAATTAAATACCTTGGTGCAAATTAGGTCAACAGTCATTATGAATTCTATTACTTGAAATTTTTCAAAGGGAATCTCGATTGCTTATCAAGGAAAAATTAATGCTTGAATATTTTTTCAAATAAACCTAAAACCAATTTTTTTTAAAAAAAATCAGATCTATGAAATTAAAGATATTGAAGAGAAAGAAATTATGAGAAATCAGAGAGGAGGATAAGATAACCTGGGTTTCGGCGCACCAAAGTCTGCATTCCGATTTTTTTTTTATTTTTTGACGATGAAGCATTAAAACGTGAAAGTAACCTGTACGTGAAAATATCCTATCCGTAAATTAGATTAGTAATAGTTAGAGAATCATGTAAGTGTAAATTGGTTTATTTTTTCCGTTGTTGTCCTGCGGCCAACTGGAGGTTAGGAAAATGACATGTAAAATTGTAAATATTCCAAACTTCAACTACTTTTTAGACGGTATTTGTAAAATAGAACTCGTCAGTCATCACGTAAGACGGTAAGATTGAAGACTAGTAAATGGGTGGTATCGTAGTGCCAATTTTGTGGCTGTAATATGTCAAAGTACAGGTAGAGCCGGATCCAGCATTTCTATTTTTCTTTTAAATGAGTTACCAAAAATAATTTTTTTTAGGGTAAAGTTTATTGATGGTTTCATAATTTTAATGGATATCCTAAAGTGGTCACTTAATTGACATTGTGTCATCATAAAGTTTCATAACTCTAAAACTATGTTTTAAAGTAGTCTTATTCATTAATTTTTCCACTATCTTTTATGGAACTTTATGATGTGGCAATTAGGATATCAATGTGGCAGTGTGTGATGTCATGTGGCCTCATTTTTTATAATAAAAAATGACTATATTGAAAGAATAAAAAGCTTTAGACTAAAATTAACACAAACATATAATTATAGAGACTTAAAACAAAGATTAGTACAAGAGTAAACAATATTTGTCATCCCTGAACTAAAACCATGTTACAGATTCATCTCAGAACTATAAATATTATATCGTTTATCCTCTAACTATGAAAATACTACATGATTCATCCTATCATTAGGTTAGACTGTTAGAAAGTAAAAGAATGAGTATTTGGTGGAGGGAAAAGTGCATATTTAGTCACAAACTTAGTAATATTTTTTATTTGAGTCCTAAAACTATGAAAATGTATATATTTTCATTTTTTTTAATCTTTTTCCCATCCTCCCTAGTAAAATCCCCGTCATCGCTGTCCAATTGTCCCTACCAATCAACCCCTGCATGGCCTCCTTGTCCAGCCTAATGACCACTACTACAGCCGCTCTTCGAATCTCTGTAAACTCACATCTAGCACTGTTACCACCGTCGGCCGTGACACCATCATCATTAGACCTTTTCCTTTGGAGCCACAAGTGGATTGTTGTCTGGTGTTCTTCCTTAAAGCTACATATAATCATTCTTAGATCTCTTCCTTGTCGCCCAGATGGAGAAATCAAGATCTCTGATGCCAATGTTCGATTTTTTTGTTTAGAGCCACGTCCAATGCCTGTGTTTAATCTTTTTCCTTAGAGATGTGCATAAGTTGTTGTCCTCTGGCAAAATAGGCTGAAATATCGTTAGAACTCCTCAAAGGTCAAAGTTAATCCCATTGAAAGCATAACGAAACTCAGGCCAACTGTGAATAGATTTGTTTCTAAAGCATAAGGAAACCTAGGGCACGCAAATTGAATGTTGTTGGTGACAGAGGCCATCATAATGATCTTCTGCATTGAGGTCAAAGGTGGCTTGGTGTTGAAGAATAAGTTGTGGAACATTTGCCACAAATATAGTGCCAAATTTTTTTGAATTAGGGAGTATTAAATAAAGAATTAGGATAAACAATGATTGATAACAATATCTGGAATTCACAAAAGGATTTAGCCTTTTTATTTATAAAATGAATTAAAATCACTTCTCACCCTAAGTCTTCACGTGAAAACCTTCATGCAAATACTCTAAAGATAAATAAAATCCAAATCATATTTGTAAAAGGAGAATATTTGACAAACCTCAATACAGGTGAAATAAGCTTTTGACGGATGGTGGAGTCAAGAACTGGATGGGCAGGGAAGTGAGGGATAGTAGACAGTGAGGTTAACAGAAGGTGTTTTGATTGTGAAATGTAAAAATTTTGAAGTTTCTGAGGTGAATAAAAAAATTTTGAGGGTTAAAACTTATTGTTATTATTATTATTATTATTATTATTATTATTTATCTTTTTCTGTTTACTTTAATAGTTAGAGTTGATGGGAGGATGAATTGTATAATATTTTTATAATTAGATAATAAATTGTGTAATATTTTATAGTTTCAGAATAAATCCGAAATATAGATCTTAGTTTTTACCGCATAAAATTCATCTTCTTCCTTCCTTGAACCATCTATGCTAAAATCGATTCACACCCAGAATTCATGCTCAGATTCTTGATTTTTTTTCTTCTTCCTTCTCCGATTCGGACAATCAAGTGGAAAAAAAATAAGGGGACAAAACAGAGACAATAAAGATAGAAAGAGACAAAGCAAATTTTTTCTTCTTCCTTCTTCTATTCGCTCCGAACATGAGGGAAGAAAAATAAATCTGGGCACGGAAGAATCAGATTGAACAGAAGACAAAACAGATAAATTAAGACGATAAAATCAAATTGAAAAAGACGATAAAGAGAACTTTAGCCCTTGGAAGAAAATCGTAATTAACCCAGAAGATTAGATCTGAATTTGAAAATTGGAGTCGCATCTACGTCTTCTTTCTTTCACAGTATTACAATCTGTAACAGTGCTCACACTGAGGGTGGCGAGGGTTGATGGCGGAGAGGCCGAGCCCCGAGGGGACAAGGCCGTGCACGGCGGGAGGAGACGGCGGAGGAGGAACGTGAGTTCCGACGGGAGCGGCAGATTTAACGGGAGAAGAGAAAGAAGAGACCGATTAAGACAAGGATTGCGAATAGGACGATGACGACGACAAAGGTGGTCTGTGAGTCTGCAGGTGAGTTGGGTGGGAGGAGACGACGAAGCACCGACGTAGAGGAGGGCCTTGGCGTCCGAGTAGGCAATTAAGGTGGGGAGCCAACGAAATTGGGTGGGCATGGCATAAGGTTGGAAAAAGTAAGAGGAGAGAGTGAAGAAGCAGGGAGAGAGAGAGCGTTGATGGAGGATTTGGGAGAGAATTGAAATTTGGGTTGAATTTGATTTTAGCAGAGAGCATCGGGGAAGAACATGAACTTTAGGCAAATCTATGTTTTGAGTCCCTATAATCATATGTTTGTATCAACTTTAGCTTACCCTTTTTATTCTTTTAATATAGTCATTTGTTATTATAAAAAAACAGGTCACATAACATCACACACTGCTACATCAACATCTTAGCCGCTATGTCATCAAGTTTCATCCAAAATAACAAAAAAACTGATAAAAATAGCTACTTTGGGATGCATTTTTATAGTTAAGGGACTTTGTAATGACATTATGTCAAATAAATGACCACTTTAAGACACTCGTTAAAGTTATGGAATTGTGAAGAATTTTCCCCTTTTTTAACTCAAGTAATTATATAAATTTGACCAAATTTATAAGAACTGATAGTAGGGTTTTAATTTACCCTTATAAGAGATGTCTGCCCTCTTTAAGTCCGTCACCTAGTACAATCAATCAACAAATCAATAGGTTTGATATTCGATTCCCTCTTTAAGTCCATCTTTGGACGAGTGTTTGAATCCTCTTGGAGATGTTTGTCTCCAACTCCATCCAATTAGTTCAATCCTCCTAACAATTTGGTCAAAACTAAAGTATTTTCATTCCAGGGTTTTGCATGTGGGAAAAACTTTTAATTTTAAAAAAATGTCTTTCACTTCAAAAGTACCAAAGGATGCTCGGTGCAAGAGTAAAAAAAGAGAAAAGTAGACAACAACAAAAACAAGATAAGGACTCACTTGTTCCTTTTTCCGATAATATTACTTTGGTTATGAAAAATGGTGAGAATATTTGTCCGTTTGTTGAGAAGAGGTGGGTGGGAGACAGGCTGGCCGGCTTTTTGCTTTTCTTCTCCTTCTTTTTTTTCTTTTTCAGACCCAAATTATACTTTGAGCGATGGCTGCTTGACGTGGACGGTGGTCAGCCGTTAGATGAAGCCAAGCGTGAGCCCCATATTTTTTGGCAATTTTGTCCTTTAGCTTTTCCTCACTCTCTGGTCGCTGGCCCCCTTTCCCCACGCTCGGGAAAAATGAGACACATCAAAATTCAGACTTCACAAACTCATGTGGTGGTCTACACGTCATCAAAGTCAAACCGCTAGCATGTGCCAGTGCCAACTCTGGGATTAATTTTCCAAATAAAATATTAAACTTTGTGAAAAACGTCTATTGAAGGCTCAATCATTTTCAATATGTTCCATTGAGGGTTTAATCTTTTTTTCTCTCCAAGTAAGGACACATAATTTGGAAAATTAACAGAAAAATGCAAACTTAAATTCCTACTAACTTTTTAAATCTAAAAAGTTGAAAGCTTTTGAATGAATCAAACAAAACGCTTCAACCGCGAGGTTTAATGAAATTATAGTTTACCCCTCCTATTTAAAAAATATATATCTTACCTCTACTTTTCTTATATTGTGCAACAATATCTTCTAAAATTTTAACTAAACTATACGATATCTATGTATTCCAATAATTTATAGTTGAGGTAAATTTACCTGAAGTCCTTTAGTTTATTTTTTATTTTAAATAAGTATCGTACCTTAAAGCTATCGTATCAAAGTACTTTCTTTCATTGTACATATTTCAGTTGGGTCATTTTCATAAATTTTGTCATTAAATTGGGCATATGTTGTTGGTGTGACACTAATTAATATTAAAATAAATATAAATAATTATTTTGATCCTCAATTTTTACAATCAATAATTCTAAACCTTCAAAATTTATCAAAAATCAATAATAAACCCAAATTTTTAAAATTTCTCCTTTCAGCCATAAAATCATAGAGAACATAAACCCAAATTACAAAACAATTAAGTAGGTTCCTCATCAAACCCAAAGCAATTAACTGGGTTTTGACGGCTGCCATAAGTCCCTAGTGGTAGAACTGGAGGACGAATGCAACATCATCATGAGATAGAATCAGAGAAGAAGAACAGAGATCGAATTGGAGGTGAAGAGCAGAGATCGCATCCGATAGGTGAGGTTCGATTCCTTTTCTCAGTTGCGATATCCTCAGCTAATTATCATAACAGACGAACGTGAGATGTAGAGGCGAAGACCAGAGATGTGGCGGTGGCAACCCCGTTTGTGAAAAACTAGCTACGGCGACGACGCTGGGTTTAAGTCGTCAAGATTGGAGGAATGGCAGATTTGACCTTCCTAAGACGGACCAACTACCATCACGGCACCGAATTCGAGCTCTGATTGGCGGTTGGTGCAACTCATTCCAGATCTAGTGATTGGTCCGACAAATTCGAGCTTTGACTGCTGACTGGTCCGATGTCATTCTTATTTCCTTCATCGTCCGCCGTCCCATCATCAATTTCTTCCTCCGTCGATTCTAACCACTCCTCCGCCAACTAGATCCCTTCGTCTGTTAGGTCGATGATTTCTCCAAGCCTGACTCTTCTGATTCGAGACGGAGTGGAGATGGGTGACTTTGAACGGGTCGAGGCAGCTAGAGTTCTACAAGTTCGACCCTCCGGTGACTACGAATGGGGTGACTATAAGTCCGACTTACAATTTTGATGACAGTGGCCGAGTGAGGACAATTTGGACAAACAAACCCTAGTGCATCGCCGCTGGAGAGGGGCAGAAGGTGAGTTCTGGAAGACGAACAGATTTTGTGCCTAGAATGTGAGTTTAGGAAGACGAACAAACAAATTGTGTTGGAAGGATAAAATCAAAAGATTGGACTCATTCTTGATATTCAAGGAGTTTGGAAAACTTAAAATTATTTATTGAAGGAGTCTAAGGACCAAAATTATTATTTTATATTTATTTTAATATTAATTAATATTACATTAGCAAATTTTGTCCGATTTAATGGTCTAATTGATGAAAACTCAATTGAATGCAAAATATGAGATAGGAGATTTCGATAGGATAATATTAAGATAGAGTACTCGGTTAAGATAAAAAAAATAAGCTAATTGACTCATGGTAGAATTTACCCTTTATAATTGTACTGTACTTTTTTACACTAATTGGCATTTGAAAATACATTTTTATATTTACAAAGAGAAAAAATTGACTAAAATATTGATAACTTAAAATATCCATTAATTGTAAAAGAATTATTAAGTAGATTAAATTTAATAGAAGATGACTACCATATAGTTTAAATTATGATTTTAAAAATTATTATTAGATGGTGTAAACAAAAAGCATGGGAAAAAGTTTATATTTTTAAAATGGGGACAGTAAATTATAATTTTACATAAACCTTTGGAAAAAACTGAATTAGCCTCAATTTTCAGTTGTTTCTTATAGAAGTAAGAAAGTTGTTGTAGGTTTTAATTGACTAACGTCGATGATTAAAATCCTTGTTGTCCTATTTCTCCAAAGAAAATCCTTTTTGTGCCTTTAGTTGCAAAGTGCCCCTCTAAGATGTTTGGAACTACCATACCAATTGTAATACGGCTTCAATCCAATATCAAGCATAAAATATATGGAACAGTTCGAATATGTGTGTGTATCATGAAACTATTGGTTTTTTTTTTCCATAAATACTAGTACGATTAGTCTATTGCATATAAATAAGTGAAATTGTAGCAATATAGGTGTAATTTTTTGTTAATTTTATATATTTTTCTTATTTTTCATTTTCTAAGATTAAAAGGGTGCATCTACCAAATTTTGGAGTGTTCTTCTATGGGAATCTGAATCCTCTGTCCCCTATTTGCATGTCTTCTCCCTGTCCCCTTTACTCTCTAGCAACTCCAACGGCCCTTTGTGTCTCTATATTGTCGATAATGATGGTTGCTGGAGGCTCAAGACAGTCAAGTAGTTGCTCGAAGAGAGCTTGCATCTTCATCATCACAGCCTCATAGAATCCAGGAAAGTCAACGGCTTTGAGCCGTTCTGATGGCACGACGTTGGGGATAGTTTCGAAGCAAATCAAGTAAGGCTTAGAATCCGACCCGACGTAGCCAAACCACTCCTCAGTTACAACAACAGTGATAAGAATTTTGGGTCTTCTGGAGGTCAACAATGCTTTAGGAGGCTTCCTTATTCTACGGTGGGTATGGGCGAGATGGAAGGAAAGGAAGGAAAGAGGAGCAGCAAAATACATGGCAGCTGGGGAGTAAATGGGACAGGGAAGGGACACACAAACAGGGGATAGAGGATTCGGATTCCTTTTATAGTACCTGAGCAGGCAAGAACCTTGCCCTAGATGGTGTCAACGTTGTAATCCAAGTAGCCTGGTAACCAATTCTTCACACCTTTTGGTTAATGACACAGCAAGCCAATGAACTTTGCAATATGAGATTTTGACCAAGAACTTAATTTTTTTATTAAAAAAATTAATTCAATTTTTAAAACCATAATTTCTTTTATTTTTTAAAGAAAAAAAAACCAAAATTAAATAACAGTATGAGCTAAGTCAATTACAAAGAAAGAAACTTATAATCCAATTCAAACTAGTTGGTAGAAAATAATCATTTATGAAGACTAGCAATAAGTTTACTTGAGCAAAACTCATAAACAAAAACAAATTATAAGAAAAGCTTGAAGGTCGAGATAAGAAGTCACTAAATTGATTCTAAAACCATGCATCACTAGGAGAAGAACCCAAACTTGCCGAACTCAAACTTACAAACTAATCTTTACCATTTGAATCAGAATTGGACTCATTATCTGTCCCATCCTCTTCTCCCACTTTTGACCAAGGGAATGTTTCCAGAATCCCTTTTGGTAGCAATAATGAGAATGCAAACTCAAAGCCTTCTTAGCCTTTTCCAATTCATTTCTCCTCAAGAACTTAAGCATCATCTCAACCTTAGAAAGTGCCATAAATGAGAATTAAGCCCGGATGTGAAAGCTGATAAAGGATATATGAGAACATGTGTATTGGATGAATTGAGGATGGCAAAGTAGGAAAATTAAAAAGGTTGAACATCTTTAAGTCTCTACACACTTTGTTTACTTTCTATTCCTAGAAAAATTGTCGACGTTGTTTTCCCCCTTCTAAAGAGTTGGAGTTCTTCAAGATGGATTAGATGAACTCAACTTAACTTTTAAAATGACGCCAATTAAAACTTTCGCTTGAAAATAAAACATACTCAAAATTTTAGTGAAATGAAAATAAAACAAGAAAAGAACTTCAAGAAACATGGAAAAACATAAGCATTAGTTCTGACTAGGTAGCACAACTAGCTGCAAGGGCTTAGCGCAATAGGATGGGGAGGGGCCACTCTCCCCCTAGAATTTTTTAGCATTTGAAGTTAGGTGTTTTTATGTACCATTTGAAGTTAACAATGGGCAAGTGTATATTTTAGCCTTTATGTAAAAAACAAGATAACAAACAAAGAATAATATAGCGATGCTCGATTAGTACAAAAAATAAATTAGAAAAAAGGGCCCTATGTCCCTCATCCTGATTTTCATCACGCTGTTATTAAGCTACTAAGCTACGCCCTTAATCACCATTGATTCTGGACCAATTCACCAGAGCTTGTTTATTGGCTCACCAATCATAACAGAGTCTGTTTCAGTTCAGGAGATCCAATGCCATTGTTGGTAATGCTTGAACATCTGAATTAGGTTCTGGAATTCTAAATTTTTCCATATGATTTTGATTTTGATTCTAATTTTGATCATTTTGGTTTTAATTGTTTTAATTTTGATTTTGATTATGTTGAACATATGATTTTGATTTTGGTTTTGGTTTTTAATTGTTCATGAGTAATATTGCAGGTTAGTATATGATTTTCATGTTTAATAATTTCAATTATAAATTTGATTTTAGCACGTGATTGATATTTTACAGATATTGTAGGAGTATTACTCATTTCAGTTATGGATTCTTGCTTTCTGAACACAAGGGCAAAATGATCATGATTTGAAGAAGATAGCTGTACAAGAGCAAAGGCTCTTCTCTTACCAGGTGTTGGTTATTGCCACAAAAAAATTTCACCTAAATAACAAGTTGGGTTTGGGCGAGTTACATGGTGAGGCATTCATTTGGTGAAGATTATGTTTGGTTGCTCAAAAAGTTCATGAATTTATTTGGATTATATCAACCATTTGTTTTTCAAATATAGACTTTTGAATTTCATGAGTTTATGTGTAACATTATTTGTTATTTTCTATTATTGATTGTACTTTATATATGTTAACAATCCACCCTACCCAACCCCTGCTACCGCCCCATAGGCTTGGTTCTTAGATATGACTCTGGTGGGTTTGAATCCAACCATCCTTTATTCTATAAAGACAAGGGAAATTTTTAATCATAGCTTGTATGTCTTCTAGATTCTGAGAAACGAGCAAATTAACTTCTATCCTTACAACAACTCATAAATACTCTTACTTATAAATGTTTCTAAATAAGAAAAAAAAAAAGACAAACATAAGTATAACCAAAACAAAAGGCATAATAGTAACATGCACCTGGAACTATTTTAGAAATTATTAATTGTATTTAACTTTCATTTTGAAAAAAAAATAGTGAAAACTTTCTATTAATGTCCTTTTTCTTGATAAAATAATATGTGCAACAATGTTAAAACATACTAAAACTTGTTGCGTCAGACTTGCATGTGCCCGACACACATTTGCATTAGCACATGCGTACATTAATACTTATATTTAAAGCATCTAACCTGCTCAATCTTCAGAATTGTATGCACTGAACCAAACCAATCCAATGGCTATACAAGTTTATGTGAGTTATGGTGCGGTTTGAGTTCTAAAAATAAAAAATCAATATATATATGGTTTGGTTTGGGTTTTATTTTAAAATCCAATTAATTTGAACTGAATCACAGTCTTTCCTAACCCAAGAAGAAAGTTAAGTCCAATCCCTTTTTCTAGCCTAAGAAGATGAGCCCAACTCTCCACTACTAATGCCTTTGTTAAAACATAATTCTTGTTGGAGTTATTTTCAAAGTGCATAGTTACTGCAACTATGAGTCAACGTTAACAAATGTCATGATCTTATCAATATTTAGTGCATGAAGATAGAATGTAATATTAGAAGCTTACATTCATGATAAGTATTCTATCCTATCAAATGGTATACTATGCCTTTGTTAGCTAGTGCAGGTAAGTAAATATTGACCAAAATTATTTATGTAGAACTTGTTTGCTCACAAGGTTTCATATGTTACTTTTTTGGTGCTCACATGTTTCATACACTCAGTTTTTATTTTCTAAGTGGAAAAATATATGTAAAAAAGTGTACATGTTGGCATCTGCTCGGTGTTATGCTTCTATGTTACTATGTATCAGAAAATGTGTTCTTTCTTTTTATCTCAAGCTAACAATCCATGATAACAAATAAATGTACATGTTGTAAATAACTAATTTTGAAGCAAAAACCAAAACTTCTTCCACACTCCAACAATCGGGTAGCAATGCCCCAATGTAAAAACAAGATGATCATGTTGCAATTTGATAAAGGCCTACAGCTATTAAAGGTTTAAATCAATACTATATACTTTAAGTATAATTAATTTATCTAATTAGAGCAGTTATTTCACCGGGTTACTATTCATACATATTAACTGTTCACATGCGTGGTTACTGTTTACCACATTTCATTATTCATACAGCGGCTACTATTCATACGCATATTTACTATTCATACATGTGTTACTATTCATCCATATTAAATAAATTTTTTGTTGGTGAATAAAATCACGACATCTCATAATTCTTAAACCAATAATCAGGGCCTTAAATGTCTACAATTTTCAGTTTGTAGTCCAATCTAATTGAGAAATAGAGGAGGCTAAATCTGGATTGCAAACATGATTAGTTCCAACAAATTCGAGCCCTTGGTGACCCTTTACGAGAAAAATTATATTTAGAGCTGTGGATGTCAAAACTAATTGACTCTAAATTCATCTGAAATCCAACACATAGATCTTCAACTATACCTCACATGCTGAGAACCAGTTTGATCGTTTTCATTACCGAAATCTAATTATAAATGAGACCATCTGTGTGTGCTGCATGCTGAAAAGCAGTTTTGGTAGAAAAATCATAACTTGGGCTACAGATGTCAGTTTTGAATGATCAAGTTATCGTTTCAAAGATAAAGAAGAGATCTACAAATCTCATGCTTTGAAGAAGAGTTGAATTGACAAGTATAATGGTTGAAAAATTAAATGAAGTTTGAGCCGCATTGGTTGAATTGTCTTCACCTACCATTTACTATTCCAACTACCATTTACTATTTCACCTACCCCAAAACTCTATAAATATGCATCTTAGGGGGGAGGCCGAAATTAGGATGGTTCTTAGTCCATTTTAGAGTTCTTGCGTCAAAGTTAGCTTTCTTTTTTGATTTTGTTCTTGTTTTCAATTCCAAAACTCTGTTCAATGTATTTTCTTATTGTTCTTGATCTTTCAATATATATTTATTTCATTTTTATACATGTTGTTTACTCTTAACATGACTAACTAATCTTTCTTTTGCTAAGGTGAAAAGGTAAAACATTTGATATAAAGACTATGACTAATTTAAATAGATCGTAATGTTAATGGTATTTACTTTCTTAATCAATTTAATCACCCTCATTGTTAAGTGGTAGTCTTGATTCATCATAGTCAATCTTTGGCACAAAAGCTACTTTATTCCTTCTATAGAACATGACTCTGTCGGCTATATAGGAATTTTAAGTTATTGTGGACAAATATTGGCATGATAGATACCTGAACTCATTAGCAAGTATTGACATTATAAGATCAATAAAATTTAATATTAATTCATGCCTAACAATTCTGGAATTTGATTACTAAATTTTCCGATTGGGACCTCCTTTATATATGGATCCTAATTGAGTGGCAAAACGGGTTAAAATTAACTATAACTGATATATTAAAAATGGATCCTTTAACCTTAGCTATTTTATTTGAATTTGAGTTTTAATCAACATTTATTCACACCTTACGTAAATACTTTTTTTTGTCAAAAATTTGCAATTTGTATTTCTTAATTCACTTTCTTGTGGTAGGACACTCAGGCTCATGGGATTTTATTACTTGTGACAACTTACATTTGGGTTACAACTGCTTAAGTACAGCATGTTCTTAGCGCCATTGCCGGGAAAGTAAAATTAGAGTACAAGTTCATTTACTTTTAATTTTATTTATCTTTATTTTGTTTTATTTTTATTGTTATTCATATGGAAGGTTAAACTTCCTACATCTTCTTTTCTGTTAATCTTATTTTATTTTTAGTTTTATTATTGTTGAATGGAAGGCTAAGCCTTTTTTTTTTTTATTAATCTGGTGTTCTCTTTAATTTTTTATTATTGTTGAATGGAAAGCTAAACCTTTTTTTTGTTATTCATATTTTTTTCAGTTATTGTTTTGTGCATGCATAAAAGCTTGGTCACGCACATTAAGTGGTAGACTGGTAAAAGAATATTCATCTTCGTCAAACATGGCTGAATACATTAATAACCAAGAAGATAACCATTCTCTATATAATGATCAAAATCGACCTAAGACCCTTAGAGAACACATGAACCCCATAAGGCAATGTCAATATATCTTCTTTTCTTATATAGTTTTCTTTTAAGTTTCATTTTTTTTTCTTTTTCCGGTTAAGTGACGGATATGGTATTCCGTGGCTCTTAAGTCGGTTATCTCAATTTCTCATAATAACTAATTTCTTTCTCTTACCTATCTCAATTTCTTCTAAAAAATGGATTCCATTCTTTCTACTTTGAGAAAATATTTTCCTTCTTTATCAATAAATGTTCTTAAAAAGATTTACCAAACTAGATATGAAAGTTTAAGAGTTTTGATGCACAAAAGCATTCCTGAAGATGTACATTGGTTAATTGAAGCTAAGGTCCGTCTGGCTGGTGAAATTACAAATGCATTTGTGTCCTAAATGCCTAGCTTAGGCAAAAACTCTTATGCCAAAAAAATGAAAAGCAAAAAAGTTACGAGTCTATCACAAATGTGGTTAATAGGCTTGTAATACTAGATATGATTCTTTATGGATGGTGTTAGATAATCGAGAAGATAAAATACAATTCATTAAGAATGACTTGAGTAAGTACTCTTTGAATAATATCCGATTGACTCTTAAGACGCATTCTTGTGAATTAGTGTAAAACAAACTTCTTGGTTTATGGAGTATTTTCATAAAGAACGAGAGTGTTACAGCTTTAGGAATCTGACTTTAACAGAACTTGTTTGCCAGTTTGTAAGAAAACTAGATAGAAAGTAAATCCCCAACTCATAGATGGCGTTAAAACCATTACTGAACATAAAACCAGAGAAAGATTTGCTTCAACGCTTTCTATAAGTCAGGGATTTCCTTCCCATCTAGTTTTTGTATAAACTGGTAAATAGGGTCTTTTAAAGTCGGATTCCCAAAACTGTAATGCTCTCGTTCTTTATGAATAATACTTCATAAACCAAGAAGTTCGTTTTGTACTAATCCACAAGAATGCGCCTCAAAAGTCAATTGGATATTATTCAAAGAGTCCTTACTCAGGCCACTATTAATGAATTGTATTTTATCTTCTTGATTATCGGACATCATCCCTAAAGCACAATATCTAGTATTACAAGTCCATCGACCACATTTGTAACAGACTCGTGACCTTTTTGCTCTTTATTTTTTGGCATAAAAGATTTTGCCTAAGCCAGACATGTGAGACATAAATGATTTTGAGATTTCACCAGTTAAATGAACCTTAGCTTCAATTAACCAACGTACATTTTCAGGAATACCTTTGTGCATCAAAAGTCTTAATCTTTCACATATAGTTTGGTAAATTTTTTTAAGAACATTTATTGGTAGAGAAGGAAAGTATTTTATCAAAATAGAAATAATAGAATCCATTTTTTAGAAGAAAATTGAGAAAGGTAGGAGAAAGAAATTAGTTATTATGAAAAATGAGATACCCGACTTGAGAGCCACAGAGTACCGTATGTACCACTTAACAAAAAAAAAGAAAATAAAAAAAAATAAGAAAAAGAAAAGGAAATGAAACTTAAAAGAAAACTATATATATAAAAAAGATATATTCACATTTTCTTATGAGGTTCATGTGTTCTCTAAAGGTCCTAGGTCGATCTTGATAATTATGTAAAGAATGATTATCCTCTTGGTTATTAATGTGTACAGCCATGTTTGAAGAAGATGAAGATGTTTGAAGAAGATGAAGATTCTCTTATCATTTTACCACTTGATGTGCATGACTAAGCTTTCATGTATACATAAAACAATAACAGGAAAAAAAATATGAATAACAAAAAAAAAGAGCCTTAGCGTTCCATATGATGAAAATAAAAGATAGGAGGCTTAGCCTTCCATTCAAAAATAATAAAAATTAAAAAAATTAATAAAAAATAAAACATAGGAGGTTTAACCTTTCATATGAATAACAATAAAAATAAAAAAATAAAGATAAACAAAAAGAAAAGTAAATGAACTTGTACTATAATTTTACTTCCCCGGCAACAGCACCAAGAATAAACTACACTTTAGCAGTTGTAACCCAAGTATAGGTTGTCGCAAGCAAAAAAATTATAGGAGTCCAAGTGCTAAACCACAGGGAAATGAATTAAGAAATACAAATTATAGATTTTTAACAAAGAAAATATTTGTGTAAGATATGAACAAATGTTTATTAAAACTCAAATTTAAATAAAATAGTTAAGGTTAGATGATTCACTTTTAGTATATCAATTATGGTTAGTTTTAGCCCGTTTTGTCACTCAATTGAGATCTACACATAAAGAAGGTCATAATCGAGGAATTTAGTAATCAAATTTTAGAATTTTTTGGCATGAGTAAGTGTTAGTTTTCATTGATTTTATAATGCCAACATTTGCTAATGGGTTCAAGTATCCATCATGTCAATATTTGTCCACAATAATTCAAGATTCCCATATAGCTGGCAGAGTCATGTTCTATAAAAGGAATCAAGTAGCTTTTATGTCATGATTAACTATGATGAATCAAGACTCTCACTTAACAAGGAGGGTGGTTAAATCGATTAAGAAAGTAAATACTGCTAACGTTATAAGCAATTCAAATCAGCTATAACCTTTATGCCAAAAACTTCACTCTTTTATCTAAGCAAAAGAAATATTAGTTAGTCATGATAAGAGTAAACAACATGTATGGAAATGAAATGAACATATATTGAAAGATCAAATGAAGAACAAGAAGAAAACATGTTGAACAGAGTTTTGGGATTGAAAATAAGAATCAAACCAAAGAAGACAAGCTAACTTTGATAAAAGAACTCTAAAATAGCCTAAGAACTAGCCTAATTTTGTCTTCCCCACCAATGTGCCTATTTATAGAGCTTTGAGGTAGGTGAAATAGTAAATGGTAGTGGGAATAATAAATGGTAGGTGAATACAACTAAACCAAGATGGCTCAAATTTTGTTTATTTTTTCAACTACCATACACATCGATTCAGCTCTTCTTCAACGCACAAGATTTGTAGATCTCTTATTTAGCTTCAAAATGATAGCTTGATCATTCAAAATCGATATTCATAGCTCAAGTTATAATTTTTCTACCAAAACTGCTCTTTAGCACACGACAGCACAAATAGTCTCATTTATAATCAGATTTCGGGAATGAAAATGATCAAACTGGTTCCCAACATGTAAAATAGAGTTGAATATCTATGTGTTGGTTTTCGTATTTTGTATGAATTTGGAATCAATCAGTTCCAACATCCACAGCTCTAAATATGATTTTTTTTTGTAAAGGGTTGCCAAGTGTGGGAATTTTTTTTTGAACTAATTGTGTTTGCAATCCAAATTTGGCCTCCTTTACCTCTCAATTAGGCTGGATCACGAACTAAAAATTGTAGATGTTTAAGGCCCTTATTATTAGTCTAAGAATTGTGGGATGTCATAATTTTATTATTCTATAAAAAAAATTATTTAATATAGATGAATAGTAACCCACGTATGAACAGTGACCCTACATATGAACAATAAATATGCATGAATAGTAACATGGTGGAATAACTACTCAAATTAGATAAATGAATCATATTGAAAGTGTATAATGATGATTTAAACCCGTAATAGTTGTATACTTATAAGTATTCATCAGACTTAAACCCATGATTCACCTCCAAACTTTACTAACTCAGACATTTAGCCCCTTCAACTATGACTCAATGCAATTGAGCCCCTAAACTTTGCAAACTATGACACATAATCCTCTCTAACTGATGAAAATATTCTTTTTGGCTTTTTAGGGGCTTAAATGATAGTAACACTGAATAAGTAGGCCAAATTTAGCATTTTAGCATATTACTATTTGACATGACGTCTTCCTCAGCAGCTCCAATTGGCTTGCTGAAGATACTCCCAATTTTCCAAGTAATTCTCCGACCTCTCACATGTGAAGCTGCGGAGGAAGACGGCATCTCAAATAGTAATATGCTAAAATACCAAGTTCGGTCTTATTGTTCAACGTTATTGTCATTTAAGTCCCATGGAAATAAAAAGGGACATTGTCGTTAGATAAAAGGGGTTATGTGTCTTAGTTTACAAAGTTTAGGGGCTGAGTTACCCGGAGTAATAGTTGAAGAGGTTAAATGTCCAAGTCAACAAAGTTTAGGGGTGAATTGTGGATTTAGGCCTTTGATAAACAGGTTATACTGAATCGAACTGAATCGCATTTTATGTGGTTCAAATTTTAATCCAGTTTTGTGGTATATGGTACCATTTAAGTTTATATTTGGCAACCCGACCACCTTTGTGGGGTGGTTTATATTTAAGGTGAGCCTAGTCAAACCTGAATCATGAACACCCCTGCTTATATTTGTCTTGTTGGATTTATACAAGAGTTTAGATTAGGTTGAGTAGCTAAAAAACATCAAGAAAAAGCAAGCTGGGCCATGCTTCAACTCCCAACACCTCCCATTTTATTTTTTTTATTTGCATTTTCTACCTCCATTTTTATTTTTTATTTTCATTTTTTTTCTTTTTCAATTTTTTTCATTTTCTCCTAGTTTTTCCTTACACCTCTTCACGTTTTAGTTTTTTTTTTTCAAGTTATTTATTTTATTTTTCTCATTTTTTTCCAAATTTTTTTAATTTTTTGTACTATTTTCGGTTTTAACTATTGTTTTGTTTCTAGTTTTTCTTCAATTTTTTTATTATTATAATTTCTATATCCTTTATTTTCAATTTTATTTCAATGTTTATTTTTATATTAAATTGTTTTTAAATTTATCTATTTTTATTTATTTTATTTCAAATTTATTAATTAATAAAAGAATAAATAACTAGTTGAACCAAAAGAATAACTACTACTAGAAGAACATTTAATTTCTGAAAAGAACAAATAGATATTGATAAAAAGATAATTAATTTCTATCAAAATCTAGTAGAAACTCACAAAAGATCAAAAAAATAATAATAAAAGGACAAAAAATAGTTTATCTAAAAAATATTTAAAAAATTATAGGAGAAAAATATATTAAGCCAAAAGAACAAATGGCTACTAATAAAAATAGCTATTTTTTGGTAAAAGAATAGATAGCTGAAAATAAAATAAAAACAAACAACAATAAATGACAAAAATAACTATTTTATTTGCAAGAGAAAATAGGAACCAATAAAAAATAATAAACTCATTTATGTGATATAAATAGATTTTTTTAAAATATAGAAAAATATGAAAAATGAAAAAGTAAGAACAAAGATGAAAAATGAACATGTAAAAACTGATAAAAGAGCAGATAATATTTATAAAAGAATAAAATTAATAAAAATAAATAAGAACTAATAAAAAATATATAAAACTGATAAAAGCAACCAGACAAAAGAAATAGAATTAGTAAAAGAATAAAGATGTGAGTGTGAGTGAGACGCACACAAAACTTACTAAAATTTTTTACATTTTGAATGTTACATGCTAGGGTAAATTGCACGTGTTAACCTCAATCTTTTAGTTGTATTCCAATTCTAATCCCAACCTTCATTTTGTTTGCTGTGTCACGCTAACGTGGTTAAAATGTTCCATTTTAAACCTTTTTTTTTATTTATGAAATCTGTTAACTTGGATGGAAAATGACATGTCAGTATATGATTATAGGGATAAATATTACTTCTAGCCACTGAAAATATTTTCTTTTAATAAAACAACTTTGAAACTTTGAAATTTAATGATTAAACCACCATGTTCACTTACGTAACATTCTAGCCTTTTCCGACCACCACCTACTCACCATCAGTGCCAAACTGCATCTTTCTGCTGCCTCTCCTACTTCTCCTCCCTCTCCGGTGCCCCATCTCCAGCCTATCTCTCCTCTCTCTCCTCATATCTCCAGCCCCCCAAACTACTGATTCGCCAAAAACAACATTCGGCCTAATTACCCATAGGAATTGCTTCTTGTTGTTGGCCAATCCCTACGCGAATTCCACTAGTTGCTCCGAACTCATCATCAGGATGCTCTTGAAACTCACAAAAACCATTGAATTTGTTTTTTTTTTTTTGTAGCCAACCATTCAAGGCATCCAGATGCTTATTTCCAAATATTAGAATTAATTGCGCTCAATTGGTCAGAACTCATTCTACCGACGAGCAAGTTTAAAGGGTTGATCTGATACAGAGGAGGAAGATTAAAAGAAAAGGGATGCTCCAAAGCTTCGCATTTAAAAGGAGCAAATGAATTGAAAATGATGGCTGAGATGCTATGGTGGCTTCGAATCAGCTGGTCACACGATGGTGGCTTTGATTCAACTGGAGATCAATGAGGGAAAGGGACCGTGATTTGGTTGGAGATTGATAAGTAAGAAGGACAGACGGTGGCTCCAATGTCACGACAAAGAAAAGCGGCTGATATCTCGCTAGCGGTTTCATGATAAAGAGATGCGGCAGAGCATATCAATTTAGTGCTAGTTGAAGTAGGAGTTGGTGACATATCAATTTAGTGGAGATGGAGGTCGAAGATAAGGCTGTTGTAAAGCGGGGAGAGGTAGGAGAGAGGAAATTTTTGTTAGATTTGAAAGTTTTTGGCTTTTTTCGGCAAAGAGAATTTTTATAGGGGTTAAAAATGCATTTTCCCATACAAGCCTATGATGAGATGGCATTTTCTATCCAAAATAACAGATTCCATCCAAAAAAAGATAAAAAATGGAACATTTTAAACATGTTAGGAATACGCAACGAACAAAATGAAGGTTGAGGTTAATGCATGCAATTTACTCATTACATGTTGAGCAGGTTCCATAAACATAGGTAAAGAGCCAATTAACTTTCATGTATTTGATTATAGTATTATGTGTTGGACATGATTTTTATAAATGAGTTATTAGTCACTATTTTGATTTATAGTGGTTATTCGCTTAACTTGTATGTTAATTGAAGTTTACACATAAAGAAGTTCACAAGTATTTGTTAGTCCTTTTTTTTTTTTGGAAAACTTATGTATTTTTATTGATTTTTCTTTTCCTTTTTGGTTGGGCATGAAAAATCTTTTTAAAAAAATCATTGAAATAATTATTAATTGGATAAGAGTTTTGGCTTTTAAATGACATTAATTTTAGATAAAAAGTCAACAAACATAAAAATAATGCATTAAATTTGAAAAATTTATAGAAACCCCTTCGGGTTTACCCTAACCTACCATTACCTCTTGCATATTCAAAGACCTACACTCATCCCCAATTTTGTTAACTCTATCAGCTCATCAGTTAAGAGAAAAAGGAAAAAAGTTAACATTACTTTTTTACCTTTATTTTTCTAACCCCAAACACTCAGAGCTTTTGGATTTAGCAAAAAAAAAAAGCGCAATTATAGGTCCAATCTAGACAAACAAAGAGCATGGCTATACTTCTGTTTCAAGATTTTTTTATGGTAATAGTCTAAGTAAGAGAACGGGATAACTAAGACAAGTCAGTATTCCTAAACACCATATGCAGGTGAAAGGCATCCTCAGATGTCCTAGTAGTCAAAACTAATGTTGTTTTCATGCACCATCTCACTTTTGCTCCAAAAAAGGTTATGATTTGACTGTTTTCATAATATGAACAAAGCAATTTATTTCTTTAAAAGAAGTCAACTGTTTGATTCCTGAAAAGAATAAGAATCAAGACTTTATCTCTCTATATATACACCCACAAATTGAAACCTCACAAGCATGATACTTTGTGAAATTTAAAAAATGTTTAGGACCAAAATTCTAAAACATAACCAGGTTTAGGTTATAATATTCAATGGTCAAAAACCAAAATTCAAGCTAAGATATGATATAAGATTATCCAAGACCTAAGAAAATGGAAACAGAGAATTCCCCTTATCAGGCTAAAAAACTAAACAAAAATGAAACAATATCAATCCAGGATTCATGGAACATGTACAATAAAAATAAGAAGGGGATCGATGAACTTAAAAAGGGAAAGGCCAAGGGGTGGACTTGGGGACCTCAACCTTGCCGTCAATGCGTTTGATTTTCTTCTCCTTCTTGGGTGTAACATCTTCATATGTTGTATGGAAAGCTTTATGTGGATATATATACACAAGTTCTAGAACATAAGCACTTAATGCTTATCCTTTTCACTAAGGATAACTCATGTAGTGTGGGCAGATATATGTTCTGTTGACCAGTTCTTGACATGGGTCATTACAAATGGTATTAAGTGTGGCATACTAGGTGTACACATGCATTGTCTACCGGGGCTGATCCTGGATTGGATAGCTAGCCAAGCACTCCAATTAGAGAAATTATTGGTTTAGGGACCAAGTAATCTAAGTGATCCTAACAAGAAAGGTGGGTACATAAGAGGGAAGTTTCTAACACCCCATATTTCATAAGGAAGAAATGTTGGAAGCATTATGTAGATATATAAATACATGTCCTAGAACATAAACACATACTGTTTATCTTTTTTATAAAGGATAGCCCATATAGTATGGGTAGGTGTTGTGTAGACTGGTTCTGGACTTTGGTCACTACAAATGGTATCAGAGCTAACCTAATACCGTAATGATATGACATACTAGGTGTGCACATGCATTGTTTATGGGGGTTGATTCTGAATTAGAGAGGTTATTTCGTCAGGGGCCAAATAATTTGATTATGAAGGTTATTGGTCTAGGGGGCTGTAATCCGAGTAACCCCTAATGATGACATTGGGTGCATAAGTGAGGAGTTTGTAACACCCCTATATCTCACATGGAAGAAATGTAGAAAGTCTTATGTAGATATATAGGCTCAAGTTATAGAATATAAGCACTTAGCGTTTATCTTTATCTAAAAGATAACTTATGTGGTGTGGGTAGGTGTTTCATTGACCAATTCTAGACTTAGGTCGTTACACCAACGAAAACATTGAGTACAGAAGGGGGAGTTTGTGACATCCTCATATCGTACATGAGAGAAATGTGGGAAGCCTTATGTGTATATATAGATACAAGTTTCAAAATACTTTGGTCAAGTAATTCGACTAGAGAAGTTAATGGTCCAGGGGACCATGTTGGTGGCCTAAGTGCAATCAAAATGTGGGAGAGTTAATTGCTTTTAATTTTTTTTTGTAAAATCAAATTTTGCAACTAAATTCATTCAATCAAAGATAAAAAAAAATGAACCAAGCAAGTATAAGGAAAATATAAAGCAAAATAGAAAAAGAGAGAAAAAAAGAGTACACTAGGATTTATATATGTTCAACTCCACCAACAAAAGTCAACGTCCCCTCCTTAAGTTTGCCCATTTAAAAGTTCTTCAACTATGTTTTGATTAAGATTACAATGGTATTTTCTTCAAGGTTCACACCCAACCAAACTTTAGTTTTTTTCTAAGGCTAACTAGAAACCACTCTCTAGTTTTCTTCAAGACTCACTAGAAATCACTCTCTAGTTTTCTTTAAGGCTCATTAGAAACCACTCTATACTCAAAAGATTCTAAGAATTGAAGAGTTTATAAGCTCACAAGCTTACACAATAGCACTCTTACTAGATATACACGTGAAAGTACAAGAATACTAATAATTTTCTCAAGATAAGCTCTTTCTCTTGGATTTGATGTTGAATTTTCACTTCTAATGGCCAAGAGTTGTTCTCAAATTGTTTCTTGATGTATTTATACTCATTTTTGTCCATTGGAATGTTAAAGAGCCATTGTAAAGTAGCTAGAGAGGTAAAAAAAACTCCTAAGAAATCCAATGAACGTTATTATCAAATCTGACAGTTTTTTGTTTCTGTCCAGCATTTTCAACCGATTGGAAATTTTCAACCTGTTAAAAACTGAGTCTCAAACCAAAAAGTGAACTTTTTCCTGTAACGGCTAGAATTTTGACTGGGCTTGTGTTAAATCCATGTGGCAATCTGAGTTGACATCAATTTAATTTGGATTTTTAAAGATTTCTAGACAATTTTTTCATGTGGAAGACTTTTATGGCAACTTCTAACCCGTTAATGCATTTCAACTGGTTGTTCTTCACTTCCAGTAGCTATGGCAGGTTTTGCCTCCAAAATTCACCCGGTTGGTTTGTTCCAACTTGTTGCTTTGAAGCCTCTTGAAGCTAGAACGTCTTGGGTGCCAAAAACTACTCCAATTTCAACAAGTTGAAAGTTTTAACCCTATTGGAATTACACCTCCAGGAAATTTCAACCTCCAAAACTATTAAATTTCAATGTTGATTTCTTCCAATGAATTTCTTCTTTTACAAACAGCACTTAGAATACTTCAAACTACTTGAGAAACAATAAACACCATTCAAAAAACATGTAAATTTGTCTAAATACCTTGCACACTAACAATAAACACATTAGTCTTTCATAAATATTTTGTTATTGTCAAAATTCTAAGTTAATTGATTGGAACAAATCTAACACAAGTAATCCGAGTGACCCTAATGAAGACATTGGGTACATAAGGGGAGTGGTTTGTAACACCCCCATATCTGATATAAAAGAAATTTAGGAAGCATTTTGTGAATATATAAATATAAGTTTCAAAACATAATGATAGCCCATATAGTATGAGCAGATGTTTTGTTGACCAATTATGGACTTGAGTTATTACATTGGGTTTGGCATTCCCGTATTATCCCTTGAATTGCTTCTTCCTAATGCCAGAGCCCCTAATGGTGGTCATGTTAGTGTCATCAATCTCCTTGCCACTACGTTAAACCATTACATCATCGACATTTTTCACGCCTCCATATTGCCCAACAATTATATTTCAAGAAAAATTACATACTAGATGAACTAAGAGTGGTATAAGAACTAAACGAGGATTTGCTGGGTCTCATATCTTGCTTTGCAGGGAGATTAAAGTTTGGGATTCTGGAAAGTGTGAAAATATAGAAATGTGGCACAGTTGTTGAGGGAAGGGAAGTTTGGGACACTAAGAAATAAGCGCTCCTGGTTCTTCTACCCCCTATTGGACGGCAATCAGACTGTTATTGGCAATTCTACAATGACAAGATCTCTCGATCAAACGGGACCATCATTATATTCTTCTTGGTTTTCGAGAGAAATATTGATGTCATTGAGTTGGTTCAATTCAACGACGTCACTTGTGGACTCTAGAAGCCCATTGGAAATCCCTTGGAGTCTTAAGAGCAACGACATAAATGGTGCTACTTATGCATAATCGAAGAAGATACTTATTTTGTTATATTCAAAAGGTCTAGGTGTTTGAGGATAGGAAAAGAAAATGAAAGTGTAGTGTAGGCTTTTTTTTTTTTTTTAGATGATGAGCAATCGGAGCTAGTAAAAGAGAAGGTTAAGTATAAGTTTTTGAATATACATGAAAATAAATGTACGTTTGGGCAAACACTTCTATACATTTCCCGATCAAAATTTAGGATGATGATATGCTCATAGTCCATGATAGCGCATATGACCCCCACGCATGAGAAGATACTCTTGCATCCGTCATTATTAAAGGCTGTAGTAGTTTCTTTCATTCATCAATGAACAGGTCAGCGTCCGATATCAGAGGCTCACTTCATCTCCATATATCGTCCAACCACCCAGAACAAGACACGTGCATCGATAATAAATACTTTTTAGGCTAATCGAAAGGAACATAATAGGGAAGCTTCAGGTTCAGGTGGGCCGTTCCGTCGGGACACAAAACGAAATTGCTCGGGCTCAATTTGCTTACACTGCCCTGCCTTTTCTTTCCAGTCTCCTTTTATCCCATGGCTCTTTTCCATTCGCAAAAATATATAGATACAGACCATCTCATTTCATTTCTATTTGTATTCTTTATTATGGTTTTCTTCTTGTTTCTTTTTTTATTTTTTTTTTCTCGTGCCTAGCGGGTAAAGGCAAGGATTTACCGCCGTGGTAAAAGATGATTCATTTTGGTATTTGCATCGCTAGGATGTATCTTGACAGAGTTTATTAACCCCCTCCTTAATCTGCCTGCTGACCCTGCATTCTTTGGAGCACAGTCACAGAGACAGAATGGGGATTTCGGTAGAAAACATTTGCAATTAATAATATGTCCCTTTAACTTAATAACTCCATGACATTATTATGTTACATGCCTATCTTTCCGTACGCAGGGGAACTCTGGCCGTCTTTGTTCAACCATTAGGTAGATTAACTAATTTGACAAATTGTTAATTTTCAAGAAGTAAATTAACTATCTCCTGCATTTGGTTCTAGTTACACATGGTCTTTAATACAATGGTATACCACATATCATACTGCCTATCGCATGTAAGTAGTATGTGATACAAATATTTTTATATTTTATCTTTCTTTTTCGTGTAGAATACTGTAGTACATTTTACATAATCGTTGTATACTAGACATATTGCTTAAGTTTTATGTATGCTTTATCAAAATATCACTGTATACTATGAAATATCGCTTCACGATAAGTATCATGGCATCCTATTTTTCACGTCCCATGTCAAAGATATTTTTTTTTTTTATTTTACATCAAAATACCATACATAAACAGGTAAAATGAAATAATATATAATTAATACAAATATTTTGACATAAATTTCAATTCATTTTTTATTTGCAAACAAATTTAATTTGCAAATGATATTAACATAATTTATCTTAGAAAATTATTATAATTCTTACAAAATACAGCCCCTATTTTCTGGAATGATTCTGTAAAAGACATGTAATTCATGCATAACCTAAATTTATTTTGTTCTATATATTTCATGTTTAGTGTTTTTGTATAAAAAATATCATCTTTCACATATATATTATTTATATTTAGGAAATTACTATAATAAATTAGAAAACATATAAAAATGTGTAAAAATTTTTATTTAATATATTCAATGCGGTATTTCATACAGTATACCTAGAACTTACATGATGCGGTATTTTCAAAGGTTGTAGTATTTAATACCTTTGTTAGGTGTGCCAACAACCGTCCAAATAACTACATTTATATCTACTTGGTACAAATTGCCAGATATTTATGATTCTATTAATAAAAAAGACTAGATTTTATCACTAATATATGATATGTTTTTTAGTTAATTATGAGTTATTTCTTCATGATTATTCTGATTTATCTGGAAGGTTTTGGTTTGATTTGATTTTCCTTCCTTCATTCTGTGTCTCAAAGATGTGTAGCATTTTATTGTCCAATTTATATGTCTTTATTGTTCTTTAGTATTCTATGTCATTAGTTTGTAAGACACTGTTTGACTTACATGTAATTGAAATGAAGTACCCTTCCATATATATATATATATATATATATATATATATATATATTGTACAGACAAGATATAATCTCACCTCTCCTGCCTCAAATAATAAACATGTTGTCTAACATTTTTCTTGACATTATAATTACTAGCACATAATTTCTGTTAGTTCCAATTCAGTACTTTCCATTCTTCTATTAGCTATAAACGATACAGTAACGTCAAACTTGAAAGGCAGAAATATCAAATTTACAACTAATGTTTTGGGTAGAGAGCAGATATGCAACTGTAGTTTTTTTTTTCCAATCTCCCACTAATATTTTAAAATAGGCCGAATATGCCATTGCCAGTTAGAAAATAATGAAAAAAGGTAAAAATAGCACGTTTTGAAATATTGAGGTTATTATGCATTTTAAAAAAAAAAATATCAGGACCTTTAAGATTTTTGCGAAAGGAGGGTTAAATCTCTGCCATCAGCGCTTCAACTTTGTTGCTGTCTCCATTACCAGCGTCCCAACTCCATCCATTCTTTCTGTCTCTACAGTCTAAGCTCCTCGCTTGCATTCTTGAAAGAGAGAAAAAGTTTAATTACAAAAAGCCTTTAAAGTTTGTTAAAACTTACATTAGCACCCTAAAATTTCAAATTTTGTTATTTTTAACATTTTTCATTGGTTTTTAACGTTTTCCATTATATTTTTAATAGTCAGTGATATATCCATTCTTAATATAAAATTTAAGTGACATATCCAGTCCATTTTAAAATATTAGTAAGAGATTGGGCAAAAAAAAAAAAACTATAATAGCATATTCACTCTGAACCCAAAACTTTACTGATAAATTTGATATTTTTGTCAACTTGAAAAATACTATGATGTGGTTACTTTTAAAGAAAAAAAAGAATCATTGGTGGGTAAAAAGAATACAAAAATTTCTGGATGACAGATGGCAAGTGTGATAAGGGGGAAATCGGTGTGCACGGACCAAATTTATTTTAATGAACTAAAATTTCAAAAGGTAAAATTATTCATAAAATAGTAAACTATCAACTAACTTAGCTATGAAGGTATTTGATAATCAAATCAAAGTTCTGGCGGGCTGTATTTGTTTGAATTCGTTAACTAGATTTTGCTTTTTGAGTCATCCCATGTTTTTGTAATATATTCATCCCAAGTTTTTGTAATATTTTTATATTTAATAACTTTAACATACACTTCAAACAATTGTTTTATTATTTTTTTTATGGTGAGTACTTCATTTTAGCCATTCAGCCTTGACTCCAACAGAGGTAGATGAGTTAGGGGATGGGAGATATAACTACCTATCCCACGATTGGAAAAAACCAACTTAGCTCATTAAGTCTTATATGCCAAAAAATAAAAAATAATAATAATAAAGAAATTACAAACGATTAAGTGTCTTCCACAAACAGTATGGTTAAAATTGGACCAGATCTATCAGTTCAATCGTGAAACAATAACTCTCTTAGCTAGTTATTGCCCCATTTTAGTATTTAGTCAAAGCCGCCTAAAACCATCGAATCAGTGAACTTTCAAACTTTAACAAACAAAGCGTATGAAACAATTATATAAGAATTGTAAAAATTTTGAAAAAAGAAAAAAGTAAAACTGAAAACTTAAAGGAAGAAGGCTAGCCGTCGTGGGAGTGAGATTGAGAGAGGCACCATCTATAGGCTCTTTTTTTTTTTTTGGTTGTGTTCTTTGTGTTACACGGTAATGAATGTCCTACAAAGAAAACAAATCCATTGATCAAGGATTCTATACAAAAAGAGAGTAATTAAGCAAAACAAAAATTGAAAAAAAAAAAAAAAAGGAAGCTGGTTGGTGCAACCAGCGCTAAAGAGAAGAAACAAGTCTGGGGAGGCTGAAGAAAAGAAACTACGTCTGGAATTACGTTCTGTGTCTTTAGAGTTAGATATTTATGTAAGGATTGGGAAAATTCAAAGTCGGTCCTTGTGCTTTCAATACTTGTAGTTTTCACTCTGTTCATTTTAAAATGAGCAAGGAAACCTTTGCCTAATCCTTAGACATGAAGTAACAAAACCATTAGAAAGGTTTTTGACTCAATGGTATAACCTAAAGTTGTTAAGATCAAGATCTTACCTAAGATCATTTTTCATTATACAAAATCAGAATCATAAAATCGGATCGTAGATTATAAGATCATATTAAAAGATCAAAATTCCTAATAATAAATAACATAATTCACATAGAAGATCAATTATATTATAAACTTAATAAAGTTCAAGTATCATAACAATGATAAAACACAATTAATGTTATAGTACAAGTAAAGCTCGAGCCTAGTAGAGCATACATCAACATAACTAACTCAATAACCAACACATGTTTAAAAAAAATTTATAAACAAATATAACAAAGACAATAACGGCAAATATATAAAAGTGCTTTCAAAGTTTCGAGTTTTGTCTTCTAAATGAGAGAAAGACCAACCTTTTTTTTATTTACTTCATAATTCAAGTTATATAACCACTAGTTTGGATAGCCAAACTTTAGTAACAATGGCTCAATCACCTAAACTTTTTAATTTGAGTTAAAATGCAAGTGTAACTAACAAAAATCAATACTAAGTAAGATCGATACAATCAGTGGCAGAGCCACATAGGGGCGAGGGTGCTGTTGCCCCTTGAAAATTTTGAAAGTTTGTAAATATTATGTACTAAGTTTGTTGTTTTGTAAGAAGTCAAAGACCAATTGCGAATTTTGCCCCCCCGAAATGGTGAAGAATATTGAAAAAGTAAATAATACCAATAGTCCTAAACCTTTACTTTTCATTTCAAGTTTGTACCTTAATCTCTCAATTATTGCACATTCATCCCAACCACTGTCTGGCATTGCAAATTTACCTTTTAACCAATAGTTAATGTTGGGAATTGAGACAAATATATAATAGTTGAGAACTTATGAATGAATTTACAATAAAAAAGCAAACATTTTAAATAACTTTTTTATAAAAGTTAATTTTTATAAATAATTATTTAAATAAATTTTTTCTCATAAGTTTTGGTCGTATCTGCCTAGCCCCTCCAAGCCTAAAAACCTGGTTCTGCCATTGGATACAATCGAAAAATTCTACTTATCTTAAGATCTCAATTGGCATCTTATCTGATCCTACTATATCACCAGTTTTATTATTTTTTAATAAATTTTTATGATATTAGATTGTAAGATCACGGAATCCTAAAATTCGGACCAAGGCCTCAACAACCTTGACCGGTTGAACCGATTGATCCGTTAACCGAACACTCACGTTGTTTTGATGATCGGTTTGATTTTAAAAACATATCGCACAGACACAAAGCAAGAGCCTTTTTTTGGTTATGATTGCGTCAGGCATGTAGGTTAACTTTCTATCTCCATCCCTTAGTTGTGTGACTGTGACCCCTTTATCAACCGAACCAAATTTCCTCACACTACTTCCCTTTTTGTCGGCTTTGTATCAATCATGATCACCGGGCACTAGTGGGTATAAATCTTATAAAACAAGCCAGCTCTTTATTTTCTTCCAGGTTAATTATAAACCTCAGAAACTAGTCTCTTACTTCAAATGTCTTGCCTATGGTTCTAATTTCTCATTCTATTCAATGGAAATAGAAACATGAATCAACCCATAGCTAGATATGGATGCAGCTCTTTAATTAACTCGATATCATCAAATTTTCCAACCATAATCATCATCTTTAGCATCGAAATCAAATTGATGAGGTAGGATCAGTTCTGTTCTTTCCGCAAGATTTGCTTTTATTTTTACCTTTTTCTCTCCGAGGAGTTTTGGCAACATATGCGTGACCCCCACGCTGGCTTTAGATCGTCAAACAAGGCCTCGCATTCTCTAAAGCTAATAATTGACATTTGATTAGCAAATCAATTAGGCAAGTAGTTGTATTTAACAAGCTATATTCTGGAAATGACATTTCTTTTATATTTTCATATAACAGTTTACGAAATTAAACCTGCCACTCATTAGTGGGCAAGCAAACATGTCAACAAGAAATTGAAACTTAAAAAAAGAGAATTCCATGAACTATAATTCTCAGACTCCTTCCATTCGCTGCTCATACTGAAACAAGCACATGAACTGAAATTTTACAGCCCCGGCACAAGGCAAAGCTTTAATTTCCCATCACATGCTATCCCTCCACTTTATGAGGTAGGGTATGGATATTTCATACAGTATCATTTTCTTTACCCCGAGTAATCATACACTACCCATTTTTATGAAACAAAGTCCATTATGTGTAGACAAAATATTACTATTCTTTTGGCCTTGGTTACAGTCACTTTGGTATATATGTTTAATTAATGGGGAAAAAACCTTGTCCTTGATGATTTGTGTCCAATGAAAAGACGAAAAAAGGGCCATCCAATTAATGGGGGGAGCCCGTCTTTATGCTTCTTATCGACTTTTTATTTTTATTTTTTTAAAAAAAAACTATTTGAAGATTCTGATAGGATAGCCACGTTACCACGTAACGTTTATCCAACAATTCTTTAAGAGAACCACAGAAAGACTGGTCCCCAAATAGTTTTCCCCAATTGATGTCAAATTTACAGTAAACTTGATGACTGAGAAACATTTTCATGTTGCGACGAAGGATTGAAGTCTTCACTTGTACAAGGAAATTTATTCCTTTTAGTGGATTGGTCAAATAAAAGTGTTCTAACTGTTCACGAAAGAAAAAGGGAGAGATTATATTAGATAGTAAAATTTCTTATGTATTATTGACTCTAATGTGACTTATAAATATAAAAATTAAAGAGAAAACAGCCAATAAAGAACAACAGTACTCAAAAGCATACCAGATTGGTCCATCTTAGTTTCTTTTTTCCATTGTCCTCTCTTCTTTTTCTTTTTTCAAAAATATTCACAGGAAAAGTACCTCTCCCAAACATGAAGCACACTTAAAGGAAAAAAAAAAGTAAAAAAAAAAAATTCTTCAGAATAATAATTAGAAGTCATACTATACAACATCTATAGTTGAAACATATAATTATTTAAATAAACATTCCATATGCCTGCATTGTCAAGAAAAACGATTGCTTTATACAACAGAAGGAAACAAAAATGATCATTAATTGAGCAGAAATACGAACCAAACTGAATCTAGAGGAACCCAAAGTATCTCTTCCATTGATCTCCCATGAGTGTGAACTGAGAACTTTATCTTTGCCTGGACATTGTCTCACCTTCCTTCGGAATTAAGCGTGCCAAATGAGTATGTTTGCGACTGTCCTTCGCTTTGAAGCCCTGTCAAGTGAGTAGAAATGGAAGAAAATGGTGAGGAGAAGATGAGTCAAGAATTCAAAGCCAAAACACACTTATCTGATTTTTCAAACAGACCATTCAAGCACTTCTAATGTCTTCACTTCCACGAAAAGCTAAGCACAATTGAGGTTCTTTACGCTACAAGAAAAGAGGGGAATAATCCACAAGTTAATGCCAGGTGTCCGCTTTCTAAAGTGGTTCTTTTGAAGTAATTGGTACAGATCCATCATACAATTTTTCTTTTGTGCTTACGAAATGTTATACCATGATAAACCGAAATTCCATGGTGAATGCCTTCTAATGTTTCTGTAATTCCATGGACAGTTCTCATGTGGTTCAATATGGAATCGCCTTTAAAGCTATTTCTGGAGTGCCATAGTCCCAACTTCCTGATCTTCAGGTTGAAGATGCAGTGTCATCCCCCACAAATTTGATTGCAGGTTCACCTCTCTGAACTTCTTTCAGAACCCCATCTAAATCAACCTTACTCAGTTCTCAGGAGCAAAGAATTTCAGCATGGCAGTTCATATGGGTTCTCAACCAAATCAATGCTTCACTTATCGCTTTGGCTTTTGGGTGTGATCTATCACCAGCTACAAACACCTGAAGTTTCCCTTCTATTTGGATCCAGCTACAACCGGGATCCTTTTTCAGCCCCTTTTCCTTCATTAGATTTCTTATTTCCATCACCTCCTCCCACCTCCCTGCAGCAGCAAATGTATTTGAAATAGACACATAATTTCCAGAATTATCTGGTTCCAAAGATAACAATTTTTCTGACAAGTACTCCCCAAGTTCGACCTCACTGTGCTCTCTACAAGCTGCAAGCAGCGATCCTATCATTTGTGGATCTGGTTCATAGGGCATTCTATCAATAAGCCTAAAAGCTTCATCAAAGTTGCCACTCCTTGAAAGAAGATTGATCATGCAGCAATAATGTTCCATGCTTGGTTCAAAATGATGGTTAGAGAGCATTCCAAGGAAAATTTCCAAGCCTTCCTTCACCATTCCGGAATGGCTGAATGCAGATAAAACATTAGTAAAGGTTATGCCATCTGGTTTTGTACCCGACCCTAGCAGATAATTATAAAGGGAAAAAGCTTCTCCTGCCTGCCCATGTAACCCATAAGCAGAGATCATGGCATTATAAACAGCCAACTCCTTACTTGGGGTCAGATCAAACACCTTTTTTGCCTGATTTACAAATCCAGATTTAGCATACATTTCCACTAAGGAAGTAGCAATAGGAATTTGAGAGTAAAAGCCAAGTCGTATAGTGTATCCATGAACGGCTCTTCCATAATGTAACAATGCCAGACCTGTGCAAACTGACAGTAAGCAGGTAATATATATGGTGCACGGTTTTACACCAGCGTCTTGCATTTGCATGAAATGTTGAATTACATCAGTTACAGAGCCATTCTTAGCCAGACCAGAGATAATAATTGACCAAGTGACATTATTAGGAGAGGTTCCTAGAGATTGCATCTGAAAGAACATGTCTTTAGCCTCAGTTAACTGCCCTTTCCTAACAAATCCCAAAATCACAGAATTCCACGATACTATATTTGGTGGAACATTCTCTAGTTGCATTTGATAAAACAACTTCAAGGTCTCACCACTGAGACCGGCTTCTGCATAAGCTCCCAACAATGTATTCCACAAAATAACATCTTTGTCAGCTGTGGAATCAAATAATTGTCTGCCAACATGAATTTTGCCACATTTGGAATACATATCTACCATGCTACTAGCAATAACGACATCAGATTGTAGGTTATTCCGAATACAATAACAATGACATTCTTTTCCAAGCCTTATATCACTTAAACCGGCAGCTATGCCTAGTATATATACTAATGTTAGTGAGTCAAACCTCAAATGTTGTGATCTCATTGAATGGCACAGATTCAGTGCCCTCTCAAACAATCTGTGCTGCAAATAGCAGGAAATGAACAAATTCCATGTTACTACATCCTTTTCAACAATTCTAGCAAAGATCAGCTCAGCATCCTCGATCAAACCAACTTTGGAATAAAAATTTATGATCGAACTGCCCAAAACGTTATTTAGTTCTAATCCACCTAAGACCACTAGTGCATGCCCTTGCTTCCCCTCTTCAGTTGCACCTAAACTAGCTGAAGCAGATAAAAAACCTGATATCGAAACTTGAGTGGGTTCAAAACCTTCTACTCTCATGTCATAGAACACATCCACTGCTTCTTCATTCAATCCATTTTGCACGTACCCTGTAATCATCGAATTCCATGTTATTATATTGGTGTCACTCATCCCATCAAACACCTTCTTTGCATCCTCCAAAGCCCCACACTTACCATACATATCAACCAAACTACTCATCACAAAAACACACCCATCAAACCCCACCTTCACCACGTACCCATGAACCCCTCTCCCGAACCCAACCCAGCCCAAAGCTCCACAAGCTTTCAACGCATTTGGCACCACAAAATTGTCGGGCAAAACCCCATTTTCTTGCATCTCACGGAATCCCAGCAGAGCCTCCTCGCTGTACCCCATCCTACAGTGCAACCCAATAACAGCGGCCCAGGAAAACACATTCTGCGATCTCAACCTACCGAACAAACGAGTCGCAGCATCAAAAGCGTCGCATTTTGCATAGAAAATCAATAACTTGGTCTCGATGAACTCATTTCTCGCGAAGGAATCGCCTTTCTTGAGAATGTAAGCGTGGATTTGCTTACCCGTGAAAAGAGCTCGCTTATAGACGCACCCCTGAAGGATTTCGCCATAAACATCGTGCCCAATTTCGAGTCCTTTGTAGCCCATTTGAGTGAGCAAGTCCAATGCTTCATCAAGCTGGCCATCTTTGCAGAGGGACGATATAGTTTGAGAGTAAGTGCCGTGCAAGGTTTGACTATTATGGGAATTTCCGTTCTGAATCGCTATCTGGGCCGGTAAGTTGGATTCAAGAGTAGCTACTCCGGTTGAGGTTTTCAAACGAGGGAATTGCTGGTTTGGTCGGGATGTACAAGGAAGAGATGCCATTTGTGAAGCTGAAGAAGGGAAATTGGTTCCCCTTATCGGGGTGAGGGTATTGATCGAATTTTCAATGTTTATATTTTATAAGCTTAACAAATTCAACAGCCTCAACAAGCGTTTGTAGTCCAACGGTTAGGATAATTGCCTTCCAAGCAATAGACCCGGGTTCGACTCCCGGCAAACGCAGCGTTATCTTTTCAGGCATTTTGTTGGGATGATTCTACGGCTTTTCTGTTCTTTGGATTTTTTACTACTCTTTTTTTTGGATAAATTCTATGTTTTTTTAATTATTTAGAATTTGCATCAGCAACGATCTTCCATTTAAATTTGAATCAAATTAAGAGCAGAATTCCCAAAACACATGCAAATGTTTAATTTGTGAGATTATATAATTCTTGCATGTAAAAGCTATTAATTGTATCTTACATGAAATGCGCTTCCTGTTCTGATGAATACACAGAATTAGAGCAAAGACTTCCAATAAGGCAGTAAGGTTTCCTTCAAGCATTTGACACGTGATCGACGAAGCAGATTGTTTCAGTTCCAGCCACAGCTACCTTTATCTGCTTTACATTTAACAAGTTTGAAAACAAGCTTAATCCTATCAATACCTACACCAACATCCTAATTAATCTCATCACCAAGCCTGAAATTAAAGGACCAACTTTACGGTAGTTTAAGGTTTCAAAATTTCTAGCACTGAAGTTGTAATTCGGGGATATATATCCTTAATTAAGAAAATGATCAGAAACTTTATTGAGCACCACAAATGGGTCTGCAGACATTTGGACATCTTCTTCAATTGGCTCATTTGGTTGTGAATCAAAAGTTGTGGACTTCGTTAATCCTGCAGGAGCAAAACCATACTGCGGAAAAATACCAAGTGTGATGATATTATATACATTTTATCAAAATATCTAAGGCTTAAATGTGAAATAGTATCCTGAACCTTACCTACTGGTTCATTTAAGGGTCTAAATTAAGAACTAGCATAACTCAAAACTTATACCTCTGAGTTTGAGATGGTTCAGCCCAGAAAGTGAGTTGGTTAGTCAGATAAAGTCATATGTTTGGACACTGTTTGCCATAGTTTGTATACCTTCATAAGCAACGACATGACTAAGTCTATCAGCTTAATCAGATGGTGGCAAATGACGTCCGAACACATAATTTTACCTGACTGACCAACTTATTTTGTGGACTGAACTGCCCTAAATTTAGAAGTATGAATCCTGAGTTGTACCAGTTCATAATTCGAACCCTAAAGTGATCCAATAGGTGAAGTTCGAATACTATTCCATATTTAAGCCAATACTTGACGTGTGTTGGGTCATTAATCAAACTCGTCACTCCCCCTATGATTGCCCTTGAAGTCACGTTGGAAAAATCTTGGGTAATTAACGATGGATCATCAAAATCCTATCATCTTCCAGGAAGACAAGATTTTCACGGTCAACAGATTCATACCTTGGTTCTAGAGAGGAAAATGGATAATGAATTCCCCAGCAAACACATCAGTCATTGCCCACCGCATTTTCAATTATCTCCATATAAATCCCTTCAAAGGCAGCAAAAACTACAGAAGAACCAGGTTGTGATGTGTTCTTGGACAAGCCTAGGTGCAAAAAACGCCAACAAGACCAAATGTGTTCTAGGAACCATCTATTAAAAAGACCTTGTACCAATTAGTCGTCGCTTTGTTTGACTCGATAAACACCACCAAGCTAATTTCCTTTCGGTCTATCTCTGCTTGTTTGTTTCTTTTATATACTTAATGAACTTGCCCAAATCAAAATCAATTTAATTTGTTAGTACGCAAACATGTGACTAACGCTTGCAGCCTTGGATAATATATTTTAGACATCGGGTCACGAACTTACAAATGACCAGAAATGAACTCGAATGGCATTACATGTCCCACAAAAAAAAAAAAAAAAAAGGTTCTTCATCCCAGATAGAGAGAAACAAAAATCACATTGATAAACAACCGGATCTTGCATTGTTTTGTACAATGTAAGAATTATCTATATATCACCAATTGATTTTAAACTAAACGCCTGAATCGAAGATGATGGCATAACATCTGAGTGGTCTTGATCAGGATACTTGAAAAGGCCAAAGGTGTGATTGGCGATGGAGAAACCCCCATCTATGACCAGATTTTGTCCACTAACGTACCTAGCCTCATCACTTGCCAAATAAAGCACCGCATTCGCCACATCTTCCGCCTTAAGCGTCACCCCATGAAGATTAGCACAAGCGTCCATAGAATTCTCTAGCTCCTCGTTGCTAATCCCCACAAAGTTGGTCGCCAGCGGTGTCGCTACACCGTACGGCGACACGCAGTTGACCCGAACCCCAAACTGGCCCAGCTCAGCGGCTGCATTTCTCGTGAGCCCAACAACCGCGTGCTTTGATGCCGTGTAGGCGTGTGTGGAGCACGCTGCTATCGCCGACGCCGTGCTGGAGGTACAGATTATAACGCCATTCCTGTTTGGGATCATGACCCTTGCCGCCTGCTTGATCCCAAGGAACACGCCGGTGACGTTAATGCTTATGACGCGCTCGAAGTCGTGCTTTTCCACGTCAACGATCCGGGGCTTGTTCGGGTCCAAAATGCCGGCGTTGCAGTACATGATGTCGAGCTTGCCGTAGGTGGCCACCGCCGTGTCCACAGCTTGTTGGACTTGGGCCTCGTCTGTGACATCGCAGTGGACATAGATGCTGCCGGGTAGGGCTTTGCACACGGCTCGCCCCGTTTCGTCTTGGATATCCGCGATGACCACTTTGGCCCCGTGGAAGGCAAAAACTTTCGCCGTGAACTCACCCAGGCCGCTAGCTCCTCCGGTTATGAGGGCAACCTTCCCGTCCAGTCTGCCAAAAAGAGTTCGATCAGTGAAATGATCAACTAATCCCTATATGTATTACAATTTATCACCAGAACCCCTGAAGTTTGGATCTGAACTTTTACTTACCGTTTTGTGGCTGCTGAAATGAAGGAAGAAGAAGCTGCCATTTTTGTTGGTTTTCTTGAGCACATTAAGGGGCAAGGTCGGTGAGCCAATTGCCAAGCGTGGACCAAGTTTGGGGCTTAAATAGACGACGAGCAGGAGCGGTCAGATTAAGTGGAAAAATTACAAAGAAAAGGATTACTTGTTAGAGCAAATTTATCGATGCTGTAGCTGTTTATAAACATTGATCACGAAAGTTTCTGTAAAGACAAAAAATATTGGTCAAGAGTGGCGAGCTTGAGAGTTGTACATAAATAATAAGCATGTTGATAATTACCAAAAAAGGGGTAAAAAAAGTGAACAAATAAGAGTACCAGAGTGTTGACTTGATGATGTTAGTTTCCAGAATTATTGAGGAGGCAGAAGGTGGCGAGGCTGCTAGAATTCAAGAATGAATAAAAATGTAGATGGTCGACTTTGGCTGGCGCTCGCCACGTGATGTGAACTCAATATAGGTTGATGTGTTTCCCATTAAAAGTTAATACCCTACCCTATTCGTGTGTGTGTGTGTGTATTTAGAATCATCACACATGTTATAAGGGATGTAATAAGGGCGTGGGGATATCCCTCCCAGTCTTTAACCACTAGATCAAAGAAAAAAAATTATTTTATGCATTAAATATCACTTATCATATGTAATTTTTTTATAAAAAAAAATCCGACTCAATTTAGAAAATAAAACCAATAAAAAATACTTGATTTTTGTGAAAGACATATATTTTAAAAGTAATTTTTGGCTTCTAAAAATGTAATGTTTCAATTAAGGAACAAGTTTAGCATATAATCGCTATTATATAAATATAATTACTATCAATAATCTACTTCAAATACCCTTAAGGCAACCTTGATATACTTGAAATGACCATTTAATCAAACTTTCAAGTACACCCATGGGAAGTTCTTAAGCAATTGCTTTTGCATTGGTAACTTAGGGAGTAAATTCCACATAAGGTCCATTAACTTATTTTCAAATCATAAATTTGTACCCGAGCTTAATGCTATTTTATCAAAGTTCTTTATCTCATATTATGAATCTACTTTAGTCCCTTTTTTTTTTTTCACCCTCCTCCCAACACCTTAAAACTTAGAGATCTATTTCTTCAACTCTTATCTTCACCTAAGGCCTTCTCCCTCTGCCTATGACATGGAGGTAATGCCTCCTCCATAGCTATAAGTATCTACCCTTTAAAGAAATCCTTCTAATATTGGCATGACATACTAGCAAATACAAGTCACATTATCATAACCGACCGGCCAAAGAACACCAAAAACAACTAAAACCCTAACTGATGATTAGATTGCCCATTACTTCACCACTGCCACCACTTCTCTTTCCCCCATCACCTTCTCGAACTCTTTATAAACGAACCCATCTCCATTTTTTGGTTTCCACCTAGATTTTTCTGGCCCAAAAACCTTGACCCTAGTTTCTAGCAACCCATTATAGGATTCAAAACAACCCCACTCCCTAACCCAATCAACCTTCCTCTTCTAATTCAATGGCAACATCATTATTAGTTGTCGTGCCCTAAACTGCCCCTGGCCCATTTGGGCCTGATTTTTTAAAACATGCAGCGGAAGTTTTCATTACACAGAAGGGGCTTTTAAAACTCACTAAGACTTATGGGCACGAACCCCAGGATACTTATCGGTACTAGCTCGTTAAGTTCTTTAATTAAGGTTAAGTTGATGTGCTCTAAAAAACAAGCTAGTACCTATGTGGATTTCATGTGTTCATTTTCATGGTCTTTACCGAGCTTAGCCAAGAATATGCATGGCAACTAAAACACCAACTTAAGTTTAAAAACTTATTTTCATGCATATGCTTTGCATTCTTATGCGTTTTGGAGTTCACTAGTGCACATAATCACTTAATGCCTTTAAATGCAACTAATGCTTAGGCATGTATTTATTCACATACGTGCACTTAAATTTCTTATTAGCCAAACTTTACACAAGCATCCAATTTCATGCTTTTTCTAAGTTTACTTGCATGTTCTTTACTAAGTGAGCATACATAGCCAAACATTGCATGCTTTCAACATAGACATGGGCTTATGGGCCTTTTAGTACTTAACATGCATATGGCCCAAAATTAACCAAGAATAAAATCAAATTTTTCAAGTTCTTATTTAAGCCCAAAATGTACATTTAAGCCCAATTTCAACATGCTTCAAGTTTCATGAAAACATAACCCATAAATTCATGCATGGGCCTTGGTAAGTCCACCAAGCAATAAAAATACCCAAAAATGTCCAAGTCCATAATACAAGCCCAAAGCCAAGTTTGGCCAAATTTTAGCTAAGTCCATAATTTGGTCACTAAAGTTAGACCAACAAAAACATGCTTAAAAGCAAGCCATAAATCCACAAAGCCATGGAACACAAATTTCCACCTTAATAGACCTTGTTCCCACAATTCTAAGACTTCAAGTCCTGCACAGAAAGTCCACATTTTTTTTTTGCTTGTTTACAAGCAACTTATATACTTAGAATACTTAGAATATTTTGAGCAATACCATACACAAATCCAACCTTAGAATACAGAAAGAGTACTCAAGACTCTTAGCTTGATCTTTCAAGCAAACCTTTACCTACAAAAGTAGAGTAGGGCGGGTGAGTTATAAAACTCAATAAGGATTCCGTGGCATCCAATGCCTAACTTATGGCCTCCAAGGCCTAACATATGCCAAGAATGTAATGGCAAAATAATCCTTATTCCTGCAAAGAAAACATAAAGACAAAGAAAACAAAAAGATACATGCATATAGCAATAATATCATAATCGGGGGTTAGCATGCACAACAAATCAAAGAAGCACACAAACACACACCACTTAACACTTTGTTCACAGAAGGGCAGCAAGCATCCCTCAAGTTTTAATTCATTAATTTCATATACTTAATGTTTTCGGAGAGCTCACTTAGCATAGGAATTAAGGTGGCCGCCTTAACTCCTAGCCCATAATGCTTGCTTACTTAACTTAGCTCATGAGCAAAACAGAATTGCCGAAGCAATAACATAACTTAAGCCCTCTTAGCACTCCTAGGATCACATGGTTCTTTGACCATCACCTAAGGGCCCGAATACTCACACAAAAAATCCATGGAACTATGCCATGCAATAAAGTGAGTATAGGAATCCTTACCCACAACACCGAAAGCTTTAGAAGCTTATTTTCCTTCGTTTTCCTTGCTTGTTGACTCTAGAAATTGTTTTCTAGCATAAGAACCAAGATGGGCCAAATTTTATTAGTAACCATAAGGTACCAAGAACACTTGGTGATTAACTCAAATAACACAAAATACCAAGAACACTTGGTGTACACTTACAGAACCTCACAGAAGAGGTAAGACCAATTTCTTGTGCTTGATGTTCTTCAAGCTTCTTCTTGATTTCTTGCTTCTAATGAACTTAGAAACTCAATCACACAAAGAGCTCATTGAGTAGAGCTTAAAACCTCCAAGAAATGGAAATGGCAGAATTTTCCTCGTTGGTTTTCTTTGAATTCTTCACCTGATTCTTGCTCTTTATGGTCTTAGAGCTTGAATTCAACCAAGAATACTTGGTTTTAATTTGAGGAAGGATTATTTCTAGCTATGGATGAATATTTAGATGAGGAAAAGAGTTGGAAATGTGTTTGGAATGGTGAGACTTGGTATGGAAAAAATGGAGAGAGAAGGAGAGAGTTTAAGAGCAAATGGCTTTGAATGGGTGGATTGATTATGTTTTACTGTGTGGGAAGGTGATGGCCAGCCATATGGGAAGGAAAATGAGTGTATAATGTGCTTGGAAGAGTGGGAGACAAGGTTTAATGGAAGGAAGACTAATTGGAAGACTTTTGTGTAAGTTGGTAGAAAAAGTCAAAAGTAGGAGACATGTAGGTGAAGAAAGAATCCAAAGTCTTGACTAAGGATGGGAGGTGGATTAAAATAGTAGGAAATTAATAATGTGTTTGAAATGAGTGGGAGACAAGATTAAAAGAAATGAAGACTAATTGGAAGACTTTTGGGTAAGTTTGGTATAAAAAGTCAAAAGTAGGTGAAGAAAGAATCCAAGGTGATGACTAAGGGTGGGAGGTGGATTAAAATAATAGGATTTGGAGGGAGGTGACATAAAATATTGGGAATTGGAGGGGCATGGCTGGCCAAGGCATCCTAGGCCATTAAAATGGCCTAATTCCCCCTTTAGTCCTCCAACTTTCTAATTTTTGGGCAATTGAGCCCAACCACTAAAAGTCCCTTTGTTCAATTGAGTCCATTATCTTTAAAAACCACCATTTTCATTACTATTTCTCTTGGCCTAGGCCAAGCTTATTTTTAAGATGTTCAACACTCAATTAGGCACATGCCATATTGTCTCCTCAATTTAATTGAGCTAAATTCCCGATTAAGGAAAAATTCTTATGCTTCAAATCCATTTAACCCGGGACCTAATCACTTTGGATTGTCCGGGCATTACATTAGTCGTGAACCCTAATCTCAATCCATTTGTCCTTGTATTCTCTTTGGTCCCTCCAACAATTGCCTCCTTGATTTCTAGTGTCACACTTGTGTTCTAAATGGTGCCACAGTTTAATTTTCAATCCTCAAGCCTTTACCTTTTCCTATCAAATATGTCTCATATGACAAGTCCCCAAATAGCCTCAGATTTCAGAGACCATAAACTAGAGTTGCAATGGGTGGAACCAGCCCTATTGTTATAGTTCCTTTGCTTATCCAAGAACCCTATGAAGTATGGCCCTTGTTCTCCCTTAATTTGTTCCCAAACACCAACTTTCTTGTTGTTTGGTATGAAGAAGTTGAAGAAAAGATGTTTTCGTTGCTTAGAAAGTTAAAGAAACTATCAAAGTGTTGAAAAATGCAAACAATACAAGAAAAATTCCAAATAATTATGACCACATTTATGATCAAGAATGCCAAACTTGACCCCCCAAAGAGAAGGCTTGTCAAATGTGGCAAGCAGAGCTTGATTTGCATAGAGCCTAACCTGATGGAGCCTATTCTGCCACCTATATATAGCTGTGGAGGCAGCTATAGTGGAAGAGTCGGTGGAGTTGCCATCATGCTGTAAGTAGAGGGAGAAGGCCTCAAGAGAAGATAGTAGATTAAAGTGTTAGATCCATGATTGGGATGGAAGTACCTAATTAGGATGCACAATATATGTAAAGAACTTTGATAAGATCACCTTAAGTTCGGATATTAATATAGGATTAAGGAGATACAAATCAAATTGGTGACTAATTAGCAACCAAAATTATTGGTTGCCATAAAATAGTTACTTGCCTAGTCATTTGCTCGGTCATTAACACTACTTTCCTTGTTTTCCCTTGTTATTTATTTTCTCACCAATTCGAGTGATCTCATTCTTTTCTTCATTAAGCTCATGGGACTCCCATGGCAACTCAACCATTTGTAGAAGATCATTCTTATGTGTTTTTCTCTCAAGGGTGAGCATTTGTTGGTTTAGTTTGAAACTAATCCGAACACAATAAATAATCTGATTGATTTTTAATTTTTACAAAATGTATTCAAATTGTTTGAATTATAGGTAAGGACTGATCCGAACCATCCAAATTACATTTCTGTTTATTCAGTTCACTTTATTCTATTCGTCTTTCTGAGACCTAGATACATAGTAAATAAAAAAATGAAAATAAATATCAAAATTATACCTATCATACCCAAAATTAAAGAATGATAAATAATATATAGTCTAAAATTAGTAGTAAATAGCTTTATATATGCAGGGTCAATATGGATAATGATAAAATATTTATTACTATTTAGTATATTTAGTTTATTCGGTTTCAAGTGTATGATCCAATATTGATCCTATAACCAAAAATGAAATTCACTTTGGGTTTAGATCATTCAAGCTAGAAAAGCAACTGAAACATTTGATAATGATTTTTTTTAATTCTTTTTGTTTGACCCAAATAATGCTCACCCCTATTTTTTCTATTAATTTGTTGTTTTTTTATAATTGGTATGTGTTAAAACTGATCTAGTGTTGTAGAAGTCCAACGTGGTGGGAGTGATTCTCAAATTGCTAAAAAAACAAATGAAGGAGGAGGAAGGAGAGAGTTCAATAAAAAACTTCATAGGATAGATAGGATTTCAAGGGCATGGGTTATTGCGGTGCTACTTGGGGCTTTGGATTCACCATCGATATGTTAAAGGCAACAAAATGGTAAAGATCATCTAGTGCTAGAAAAAGCAAGTAAAGGTTATGGTCATCAGTCATGTCCATATACAACGTCGAATCTAGCTTCCATGGGGATGAATCTCCTTGCTAACTTGGTGGTGGAGTATTGTTTTTGGGCGGCGAATGGGGAGAATGCTAAAGGCAATAGGAGTGGAAGTAACCGTGTGGAAGGGGAGAGCGAAAGTGGAGGGGCGACAGAGCTGGGGACGTTGTGACCGTCGATACCTCGTAGAACAAGTGCTAAAAGGTTGAAGCTTGCAAGGAGACAGAAAATGTTTGAAAATAGGTTCAAGACGGGGAAGAACGAGTGGTTCTTCACCATGCTTTTATTTTGATTCTGTTTTAGATTTTCATTTTTTGGGTATCTTTGACTTGAGACTTGATCTTTGTAGTAGCTTTAAAGGCGCCATTTGAATTTTGTTTTTTGTAGTTTCTTCAGTTCTTGTGTCAAGGTTGGATCTGAATTTTGAGTTTGTTTACTATCTACTTTAATGTTAGATCAATTTTACCTTCAAGGCAAAAAAAAAAAAGAATGGTTGGTGTTAAGGTTTTATGTTTCTGACGCCGTAAAAACTGCCCGCACATGAACTCACTTATTTTCTGCCGCAGCTAGCAGCTTTATGTCACTTTCCTATGCTATTGAATCTATTAGCCTTGCCGACTAAAGGAGACCGATAATTTTGGTTGCTAGCTTTAGTTATTATTCGGTAATCATTACTTGGCGATCAATATTTTGGTAACTGATTGGTGATTGACTATTTCGGTCATAGTTTGCCATAGAAAGCAAAATAGTGATCAATTGACGACTGAGTTATTGGTTGATTTTTTTTACATTTCTCTTATAATTAGGTAATTGCTTTCCTATTAAAGGAATTGTTTTTTATTACAGGAATAGATCAGTTTATATATGGTCTCAAAAGAGATAGCTCATGTATATATAGCATCAATTGCTTTTGTATAAGTGCATTATCCATGGCATTCTTAAACCTACGGGTCCCCGTTAAACCGTTACGTTGTTTTTCACTTGACATAAAAATTACTCCATTAAAAACTTTCGTAAAAAGTGATGCAACTCACTTGTATTTTTCTTGTTTAATAATTTTCCTCCTAATTGCAATCCATTTTGGTTTTAAAATTTTTGTTTTAGAGAGGTTCTTATTTTAACATCCAACTGTACATTGAGGAGATTAAAGTTTTGGTCCATCAGTTAGAGAATATGATCTAGATGATGATGACAATGGTGATGATGATAATAATAATAATAATAATAATAATAATAATAATAATAATAATAGGAAGAAGATCTCCATTTTTATTATTTTAATGTTTTATGATACTTTATTCAGAACCAAGATCATTTGGAATTTAATACTTCACCTTTCTCATAATCACTTGAATAATTTTTTAAAAAAGTAATTAATTTTTTTATGTTTTTTTTTGTGCCCAACCTAATTAAATAAAAATAAATTAAAACACTTAATTCTTTCAAAATAATGCTTATTAAAGTGAGGCTTTTCCACTGACATATAAAGTGAGTAAATAATCTTTGAAAATATAAATAACGAGGTACACTTGCCCATACGATGTAGCGGATATTTTTTACAATAAATTTAGTACAAAAAAATTAAATGATAAATAGTTAAAAAATATGAAAAAAAAATGATTAAAGCCGAACTACCTTAACAATAACTGAAATTAGGTAAATAGAAACATAACCTAACTAAAAATTTTCCTCTTTTATCAAATTAAATTCTAATTTTTAATATCAATAAAAAATTTATTTAGAAAAATTTACTTTCAATTTTAGTAATTATAGACCAGATTATTTTATTAAACCATAAAGAAACAATTCATACTACAATACGCAATCATGAATAATAAAATAATATGATTGAAACATAGAATTGTGCTTAATTTATGTTAATAAATTTATAATTTAACCATTAATTTAATAAAGATAAAAATAAAAAATTTAATTAAAGCCGAATCAATCCAGACCATAGCTAGAAGGATGTAAATTATAATGATTAAATTTTTATTTTGAAAAAAAAAATTAAAGAAAAGCAACAAAAAAAAAGTTTGAACCAAGATTGAAAATGAAAAAATATTAGGTATTAAAGGCTTAACAATTGATTTCATGAATGTTCAAAAATGGCTTAACACAAAAACAAATAAATTATGATAACTAATGTCTTACTTTAGAATATAGTACATAAAAACAATAAAAATGTTAGGGACCAAGAGAATAAATAGAAATAATCTAGTTAAATATTTATTAAATTTGAGGACCAAAATAAAAGATGGATGGAAAATAGGGATGAACGTGGAAAAGAGTAGAAGCATGGGGATTAAATTGACATTTAACTAGATAACCTGAAACTGGAGAAATTACAAAATTGGCCCTAAAAAATGTGACTACCTTGTGAAAAGAGAATCTAACTTAAGGAAGAGTCAATTGTGTTTGAAAAAATAAAAAAAACCATTCATCTTCAATGATGAACATTAAAAACCCCATGACTTTTATAAGTAAGCGAGGCATGTAAGTTAGCAGTAATATAATCAATATAAGTCATTAATGGAACAATGTAAAAGTGTAAGACTTACCTTGATATTAAGTAAAATCTGAATATAAATAATTATAAGCACATAGAGTAGTAAACTGAAGATGTGTTTATATAGTATAAAAAAAGCATTAAAGATAATAGATGAAAAATAATTAAAGTAATTCTATTAATCAATTCAATTAAACTATTAAGAGAAAGAAAGTTTCTGATGTTCATAGTGTAAAATAACATTGCATAATATACATGCATAGGTTTTCTAGACTTTTTGCTCACTAATGAATTAGTGATAAAATAAAACCTTTAAAGAATTGTGCATTTATACATAATATAAATTATTCACTTATTTCAACAAATCAAAACTATAAATCAAATCTGTGTAAAGCGCTCATACATTATGAAAGGCGTGCATTTGTTTCAACTAATTAAAACTTTGAATCAAACCTATATAATTAAAACTCTGAGTCAAACCATGCAAAAAAAAGCTTTTGGTATTTAACATGGTTAATAAAAGCATGTCATTCATTTTCATTTAAGATTTTATCATTTTGAATTAAATATGTCATAAAAATTTTTATTTTCCTAAAAGTTCATTTTGTGTATCTAAAAGCTTGCCACGCCTACGATCAGGGATTAAGATAGCCCTCTTCCTATCTCTTTAAAAACCTTTGACTTTTAGTATATACAAAAATTTTGATTAGCAAAAAAGAAAAAAATTTATAACAAATCATGAAAGTTGGGGATCATTATAACAGAAATGTTATATCCAGGGACTAAAGAAGAGATTTGACCATTTTGCAGAAATGTAAAACAAAACTAGAATGGTGGGCGGACGTTTTTCACAAAAAGGGACAAAAAAATGTTGGGTCTCTGTAATGTTTACTATATCAATAATGTTTCCTCAATTTTTATGATTTGACAATTAGGTCACCATCAGCAAATGGTCTACCCTCTAGCTGGCGATAAAATGCTAAAATGGGGGAGCATTATGGCAGATGTGAAAAATCTTGGGATCAAAATAGGTATTTTGACCATAAGTTAGAGGAAGAAAAAAAAAAAGGGCAACGTAAATTCTACTGTTGATGAACAGTAAAACTCACTTCTTCTTTAGAATATAATATAATATATTAAACAATTCATAATTTAATTATGAACAAAGGAAAGGGTGCTATTAACTCGCAAACTTGCACAAAATGGACGAGTTAGTCCTTAAACTTAGACTCAGTGAAAAGAAGCCCTCAAACTGGCAATAATTGTGCAACTTAGTCCATTTTGGATGGAAGACGCGCGCGTGCCATGTCCTCCATGATGGAATTGAATGAAAGCAGCAACCAAGTCTCTGCTTAGTGGGGAGAGGGGTAAGAAGAAAATTGTAAAATTACATTAAATGGCTATATATAAAATTTGTTGAATAATTTCATTAATTTAAGAAAATAAGTAAAATGAAATAAAAATGAATAATTAAAATTATTTTTTGTAAATATATTACAGTTAAATTAAATTTTCATTTTTTATTTTTTAAGTATGTAATATATAAAAAATTAACATTTAATTTATTTTAACTTAAGTCAAATTAATTCAAATTAACTTATTTTTATTTATACATTTTTTTCCTAAAACCAATTTCATTTGAAAGGAAATATTATATGAGTGTAATAATCTATTATGTAGCTAATATCATGTAGGTGTAATGGAACCAATTCCATTAATTGCATTAATAATCTATTGAAAGTAAATTATCAAAGTTTTTACCTTCAATTGATTATTACAACTATATAATATTGACTTGCAAATGAATTTATTTTCAAGTAAAGAATGTTAAATACAAATAAACTATTTTGGATCAAATTGAATTAAATTAAAATGAATTTAGTGTACATATGTATGGGAAAAATATCGATGGAGCCAAACATATAAATGGCACATAGGATCATCTTGGCAAAATAAAAATAGTATGATATATATATATATATGTAAACTTGCACAACAAGGAAAAAGTTGTGGATAATCAACTGGTGCAAACAGCCATTAAGGGCCAATTCGTTTTAACTTAAGTCAGCTGACTTATTTTTAGTTTTACATCTATTTTGCAAAAAATAAATTTCATTTGAAGACTAATGTTATGTAGATGCAATAATCTATTTGAAAATAAATTTTTATAATGTTGTTAAATTTTTATGAATTTTTCTTTTTTAACGCCTTAAACTAAAAAAAAATTACATAAAAATTAGTAAGATCACAAAAATTGAATTTTCAATGGATCATTATAACTACATAACATTGACTTTTAATTAAAATTAATTTTAGGTAAAAAATGTATAAAAATAAAAATAAATTATTTTAAAATTAATTAATTTAAATTAAAACGAATTAGGTGTAAAACATGAAGCCTTCAGGCTGACATCGTCTGTCTCGTGAAGCACAAGCGCGCGTCTTCCAATTAAAATGGACTGAGTCGCGCTATTATTGCAAGTTTAGGGGCTTCTCTTCACTGAGTCTGAGCTAAGAGATTAACTCGTCTGTTTCGTACAAATGTGGGGGTCAAAGCGCACTTTGGCCTACGAACAAACAACAAGCCACGCATGTATGTCTCTCTTAATAGAAGTTGTCGGGCATGAGCCCAATAAATGATAACGAACTCGATCGGACCCAAACACCAAATCGATGACCAAAGCCGAAATGATCCAAAGTTACGATAAGGTATGACGCATGGCCCAAAAAGACCTGAAATGACCGAGCCGATCACTTTAGCTATTCAATTATATTGCCCTTACCCTTATTTTATTCGGCCTTATTAAAATTGATTCGTGCCAAAACTTTTTAGCTCTTTTAACCCGGGACCGCATCTTTATCACCCATTTTATGGAGTATTATCTTTCTCTATATATTCACTAAGAATATCAGTACTAACATTAATTATACTATATTCTAACAAAGAAGAGATTTAACAATTCATCAGCAGTGAAAACTGTTCTTTTACAGTTTTGTGTTTTTTTTTTTTTGCTTTTGTGTTGGATGCAATTTGATTCTTTTTGAGTTGGATCCTCTTTTTTGTAACGTGCTTGCCTTTTTGAGAGCCTATATTGTAATTTTCTTGGTTTTAGCCTGTTTCAAGTTTTGTTTCGATCAAAACACGATTTCAATTTTTAACTTTCCAATCTTTTCATTTTAGGCCCTAAATTACATCCGTGTTACATTTTGATCTGTAAATTTTATAACTATTTAACTATATCTTCTATTTGCACTCAAGTTGTTTTTTGTTGTTGTTTTATGTGCTATCTTCTAAAGCAAGATATTAATGGCCATAATTTGTTTATTTTTTAGTTAAACTATTTTTAATTTTTGTTAAGTCAATTTGTTAAATCTTTCATACATAAAGTTTTTCCTTTTTTTTTTCTTGATCCTAACTTTTTTTGTTGAGTTTCTTTATCATTCTTTTCTAAAATAAAACTTTAATCATTATAATTTACCTACTTTTGACCTTGTTCTAATTGATTCGGCTTTAGTCAGTTTTTTCTTTTACTTTCTTTTTTTTTTTAATCTTTATTAAGACCCAGTTCGTTTAGACTTAATCTAACTTCATCTTCTCTACTTTTTTCACTGTTCATTGACCACACTACACAAGGTTTTGAACTATTCCTGGTTTTATTTACTAGTTACAACTTATGCCATTGTACTTAATTTCCACCTTGCCCACAACACCATTGCCGACTCCATCTCCTCCTCCTTCTAACTGACAGCCACAATTGACCAATATTCTCTTTCATCGCACATCTTCTTCATCTCCATGATGAATCAAAGATCAAGATCGGAACAAATCGATTTCAAATTTCTTACACCAGGTTCACGAATCACCTCTCGAAATTCCCCAATAACCTATACTTCTTTTACTCTTAATTTGATACGAGTTTATGCAGTCAAACCTTGCCCAGATTTGATTGGACCCATTAACTCGATCAACCCATCGCAAATTGCATCTAATTCCCTTTTGCTACTTTCTTCGCCACACCATTGACCATCTTATTTGCTGCTAGACAGTCTATAAGCACTGAAACAGTGCTGGACGGAATCAACCGCAACAATCACAAGAAGCCTTCATGCTCGATCTCGATTTGTGCGCGTGTGGATCTAGCGGCAAATTAGGGGATCCAATTGATTGGCCGCAAACGGTTCTCTAACAATCTCCTTTTTAGAGGCAGTTGGAGGAAACAGGAGGATAGGGCGGCGGCTGGAGGAAGCGGGAGGACAAGGTAGTGGCTAGATGAAACGGGAGCACTGGATGGCAGCTGTGAAAGTGGTCGGTGGGGGTGAAATGGGGAGGGTAAGTACAATGGCAAAGTTCATAAATAGCTTCCAAAAGCATAGCCTAATGCAAATTTAGTGGGCCATAGTCGGTGAACAGTTTAAAAAAAGCGAAGAACTTAATTTGGATTTAGCCTAAATGAATTGGTTGTAAGTTAATGGCTAGACTGTTAATTAATTAACATATATTAAATATAGTTTTGTATTTCAGTCATTTTTTTATTATTATTGATGATTAAATTTTGTAGAATCAAATATTTACTTCAAGATCTATAGTTTAATAAAGTAATTTGGTTTATAATTGTTAAAATTGAAAGTGAATTTTTTTTAATAAATTTCTCGTTGATACTAAAAATCAGAGTTTTAGTTAATAAGAGATTGAATTGCCACAACGTGCAGTTATCATAAACCTTGTATTATTGCTATATGCGATTAAAGCTACGATCAATAGATATCTACGTTAACACCATCGTTGTCAAGTGAGCTAGCGGTTAGGGATAATGTAATTTTTTTTCATACGACTTACATATTTGACAAATTCGATACTTTTATATTATGCATTCTATGATTGACTTAACAACATCAATTAATTTAAGAGATCATATGATTAATTGTTGTTTCTAGGATTGTGATATGACCCTCACATTTTGTGACAAAAAAATGTTCAGTGGAGGCATCTGCTGTTTATTATGCTCTGCTTGAAGCATGGATAGTTGAAGGTGGCACCATGTTGTTAGTGAGTCAGAGTTTCATAGTATTATAATTTCAACTCTTTGCTATGACCATGTTGCTATTGTTTATAGGAATAGAAGGTGTAATATGATAATTCATCGTTTGTTTGCAAGATGGGAGATTTTTTTACTAATCCTTTACTGGATTGGTTGATTGATGTACTTCATCAGATCTTCATTGCTATATGTTGCGAGATTACATTTCAGAAAAGAAAATGTATCAGGGACGTGTGAGGGTTGTTAAATTTGGCATGGTCCCCTAACATACGCATGTTGTGTCCTTCCTTGACATGTCACCGTTTAAGTTGGCCTCGTGGATTGAAGACGAGCGGGATCCCTTAGCGTTCATGTCTATGACCTCGAATTCAATCCCATGCCATTCAATTAATGAATACATAGTTACCAGATGTACGTACCTGGGAATGGTAATTTTGGGGAGTGTCAAAAGGTAAAGAAAAAAGGATGGAGGCGGGCGGGGAGGGGGGGTAAGTGACTGTGAGAGGGAAGAGTATAATTAAAGAGAGGGGGAGGAAGATTTTGGGGTTGGTGAGACATGTGAGGACAGCTACCTACCTGGTCCCGGTCCTGAGGTGTGCCCGGAAGGATTGCTATATCAATATGTGATGGCCTTGGTGAAGGGGTTGGGGTCCCCTCTCCCCTGCCCTTAATTTCATGCCCTATCGTTCTCTTTGATTCGGTTCAGCAACTCACATGCACCGCAATCCATACATAGATCACAGCCTCTGCCTATTTCTGCCTAGGCCAACCCACATCATTTCGATTTTGGGTCACCCAAGTTTATACATACATGTATATGCAACAACTAACAATGAGGGTTTCAGCTCCAGCCCCACTCTCTAAGCGAGCTATATATAGATCTTCAAACTAGGAACTTAATTGACCCCGCATCATCATTTTGCTGTGTATCAGTTATAATTATGAGCCAAATAAGTTCACCAATCAAATTCTACAAAGAGTAACAAAATTTGGCATGCGCTCATATTGAAAATTGTCTGAAATATAATCCACATCAAGTGTGAAATAGCAGTAGAACACAAGTAGACCATTTGGACCTCATTTGTTCGATGACTGATCGATGTGCGTAAGTTTAAAATGTAACCGGGGGGATCTCACAATCGAGACTAATATTTCACGTCAAATAGTCCAGAACTTCGTACGGTAAAAAACAAAAAATGTTAACCAGGGTGATCCATATAGAGGGAAGCGCCGTCCGTATATTAGATCTATCTCCTTCACGTGCAGCCTTTGTTGATTCTCTACCCTCACACTACCACATGCACGATTTGCTAGAACAAAATATATACATGTGGAATTAAGGATAATATGTTATTCCAGTGAATAATTAAAGCAGGTGGGTGCTTTTTATTTTTCAGAAAATAAAAAGGAAGCTCAAGTGTGGCCAAATTGCTTTTCAAGTTGTTAACATTATGGGGAAGAAGGATAAGGATTGAAAAGAATTCTGGAGCTTTTGAAAATGATCGTACTATAGAAATCTTATCAATCTGACTAAACACTAAATTGTCAAAGCAAATTAATTACACATCTAAATCAACCCTCTTTTGCAAATTTCTTCTTTCATTTGCAAACTTATTAAACGTGGTCTATTGGAGGAAAAAAAGAAACTAAGGAAAAGCATCACGGTGGTTGAGGGGAGAAATTTTCATGTATGGTCACAAGTAGCACTCAGATTTCAAGATACAACCCCCCAGAGAATTCCTAGTTTAGCCTTTTTGACCTCAAAATTATTATATTTTAAATTCCATCTCCTAAACACTGGAGTAGATGTAGCCATCACCCTATACGAGTAGAACCAACCTTGTGCCCGTAGCCCCTTCTCCTATCTTAAACATGCCAATCGTTTTCAACCTCAAAATCTCATTTTCACCGTTCTTTTCTTAATATATTCCGTTTTACATCAATTGATTTTGACCCTTTTGTTTTCCTTTCCTTTGAATAATAAATAAGAAAAATGAACACATCATTGAAATTTTGAATCAATTAAGTTAATATAGCATCTAATTATTATTATAACAAAGTTTTAGGCTGACGGTTAAAATTCATTATGGTTAGGATTAGCCTCAATAAAGAAAAAAGTCCATGGTTAATTAATTTCACCTGATTATCTTTTTTTTTTTTTGTTAACTCCGACGACGGCAGGCACCAAATATAGAGGCATCGATAGGAAAAATAACTCCCGGAATTAGAAGCATATAAATCTCAGTCAACTTAAACTTATGAAGCTGTAAAAATTTTCGAAACAAAATTTACCCGAGATCAAATATTACCGCTACTTCCACTCTCATTATTGATTACGACGAGCTCCGAGCCGGCTTCTGCCGCCGCTTGCCAAGCCGAAGCGGCAATCAGCGGCCGGCTGTGCCACCCTAGCGTCAAACACCCTTCGCTCTCCTCCACGCAGTAGCCCTCCGCCGAGAACAGCGTCAAGAGCATGCTCGCTTGCTTGAACGCGTTCGAACCCAAATGTAGCGGCCGGAACCCGGCCCCGGCTAGCCGGCTCCGCCACTTAGCCAGCGGCTCGTGCCGCTCCACCCGAGCCGAGCCTTCGCAGCTCACCACATTGCAAATCTCTCTCTGTATGTACAACTCCGCCAGCGTCTTCTCCGGCTGGACCGTGCAAGCTTCGAGGGAATCGAACATGGTGGAGTAGTAATACAGAGCTTCCGTGAATCGCTCTAAGAACCCGGTTTGGTTATGGTTCGATTCTTGTTCCACGACCGTCATGATTTTCGGATTAAGATTCCGGATCCAGCCAAGGACGGAATTAATCGGCGGGCTCTGGTTCGGCTCGGATCCTAGCAGGCGGTGGAGCTGCATGATGGAATTAATGGCCACCGCTTCTTTCGGACTGACCTGAAGCATCCATGGCTTAACGTCCTCTAGCCTTGAGGCTGCGACGCCTCGGAAGGCGAAACGGACGTTAACGGAGCGTGCGAGCTCCGCCAGCCGAAGCCCGATTTCCCTGAGAGAATCACGGCCATCTGGTGATGGGGGACCAATACCTGTCAGCCGAAGTAGCGGTGGGCCGCCGGGTCGGAGAGCCAGTGCTTGAATCAGAGCCGGCCATTGCAAGCCGTGCATCAAATTGAAATCCACTACGTGCACGTAATCGTGGCCGTCGAAAGCTTCGAGAATCGCTTGATTAGCAGTGAAATGAGCAAATTTCAAGTACGGACACGCCTCGTAGAAGTTGTGATACAGAATCTCATTCTCGTACGCGAGTCCGCTGGGGATGACGGAAACACCTTGGAAAATCCGACGGCTGAGGGAGTCGATAAAATAGCCGGCAACTTTTCCGATGCCGCAGGCGGTGTTGACACGCGCAAGAAGCGCCTGCATGTCCTCGATTAAAGAGCCGGCAAGGGCGAGGTTGCCACGTTGGACGGATTCGGCACACGTCAGGAGCGTGTGCACCAGCCGAATCCCAGAATCCTCGGCCTCCTCCGCATCCGTTACAACCGTCAGCTGATTGGGTTTCGGAATTTGGGGATTGTCGAAGGAGACGTTATGATCGATCCACACGGGCGGATTGACGGAGGGATCGAGGACGAAATCAGAAGGATCGGACGGCGGATGAGGGAACTCAGAGAGCAGCGAGTCAACCCAGGAGGCTAAATCGGTGGGATTATAATGAACCGCGTCGGAAGCGAGCTGGGAAAAGCCGGTGGGGGAGTTGACCATGGCGGTCTCGAGGCGCTCGAGACGCTGGGCGACATGGCGGAGATCTGACTGGCGGACCTTGTAGCCGGCACCGGCGAGGAGGCCGTCGATGTCTGGAAATGGCGGCGGCGGCGGGAGTTTGTTGGAGGAGGAGGAAGAGCTGCTGCTGCTGCTGCCAGCTGAGGAGGCAGAAACAGAATCATAGCGAACCATGATTCGAATTGGGATTTTCGTTTCCTTCCTAAGTAATTAAACGGAGGAAAAGAAGATGTTTGGTTATGTAGGAATGTTGTGGAATTTGAAGCTCATGAGAGAGTGAGTGAGGGGAGTGAAGAGGCGAGGACTGAAGCAGCAGACAATTGGAGGAGGAGGAGGAGGAGGAGGAGGAGGAAGCAAAGAAAAGGGGAGGGTTTTGATTTCCGCGAAACAAATGTAGATGACGTGCGCACTGTGGGATGAGGTGTAAACATCTATTGGACAATGATTTTTTTTTCCTTTTTTTCTTTGAAAAAATTCTCTTACAATTTTGGAAATGGCTTCATAAAAAAAAAAATAAAAACTATAGGAATTTGTGTTGGAATTAACATCTTACCAATTAATTATCAATATGCTTAATTAACAGAATAAAATGAGTTTATTATGATTATAGCTTTAATCGCATAGTTGCACTGTGACATGGCATATCTGGTTGTTTGTCTACTGACACATTACACATACTTTGGATGAGTTAATTTTTCTATTTTCTATTTCTACTAAGCTTATTATTATTATTATTATCTATATTATTATTATTATTATTATTATTTATTTAATGTCTATATCAACAAGTTCTACAAATAAAATTATGCAAATTGATATACATTATTAAAATATTAAACAAACATTTAATTTCATCCAATAGTAAAATCAAAGATCCCGTAAAAATGTAGTATTTATTTTTTGAAAAAAAAATAAATTGTAGTAAAACTTTGTAAGATCACCATCTAATCTAATTTTGTCAACTTTCCCCATAAATTTTTCTTTTCTGTGCTTATTTCCCCAATAAACTTCCAGCTAATTTGTTTTAACTTAAGTTAACCTAATTTAAAATAATTTTTTTTTATTTATATATTTTTTTTCCTAAAATTAAGTTTATTTGAAAGTCAATATTATGCAGATGTAATAATGCATTTGAAAGTAAATTTTTATGATATTATAAAATTTTTATAAATTTTTCTTTTTGAATGTATAAAACTAAAAAATTCATAAAAATATTAATAAGATTATAAAAACTATATTTTCAATTGATTATTACATCTACTTAATATTAACTTTTAAATAAAATTAATGTAAAGTAAAAAAGATATAAAAATAAAAATAAATTATTTTTAATTAATTTAATTTAAATTAAAATGAATTAATTGTTCAATTCTACGTACTTCCAAATCTCAATATACATAATAGGCTTAATAGCGGACATATTCGCATTGATTCTTTTGAATATTGTATAGAAAAGGGTTGATGAGCTGCTTTTCTCCTTATCATGCCGCCTTACTGATCATGACCATTTTCTAATCCACCTGAACAAAGAAAAGATCAAAGAAAAATAAAAATTTGGCAGATCCAGGTCGCAAAAATGGTTAAAACTACATGAGTGATCTAAACTTTTTAAGGGTAATTTCGAACTGCGCCACTAACATTTTATTACTTTTCAATTCTTATCACCCAATTTCAGAAATTCCATGGTTCGATCTCTCTATCTCGCTTTTGTCTGTCATATGTTAAAAGTGCCCTCACAATATTTATACTTATTTGATTTACATTCTCCTCTCACTCTATTTGAAAGTATCAAATTTCTTACTAGGGTTTTAATGTGACAAAGTCTCCGAAAAATATTTTCTTAAAAAATAAAAAACTACATGCAGTTTATTTGATGCAGAGTCAGTGTGAGCAGAATAGTTAAACCAATAATTAAGATTCTAGAATTATCATTGTTTACTGTTTGGAGGACTGAAAATATATATGACACCGTAATATTGACACTCAGGAATGTAATTGAAGAAAACGGGTTATCAATATTTAGTAATTAACAGTTTACTTTCACCAATTAATAGCCTTTTGTTAATTCAAGTGAAAAATAAATAAATATTGATGTTTGGATGCCAAATAATATCTAATGTTTCCATACGAATTCAAAAGTAAGTATGAAAATAAAAGTTTAAATTTGAAAATTGTGGAAATGTTTGGGGTCCGAAAAGCTTTCACATGACCGGCAGTCAGTATCATCATATGTCAAGATCAACCGAAGTAGGATGGAATTAAGATGGTCAAACTATGTATTTCGCCCCTAAACTTGCAACTCGAACGAGTTGCTCAATAATTTACTACTCACTGACTATTGGCCCTTAATTTTGTAAAAATTTGCGAGTTCTCAAATTGAGGTGGTTGTGGTTGGCACTCTTTGCTGCTCTCTAAGCCCAGATTTGCCTCTCGGTGGAGCAGCTTAGGGATCAAGCAATCGAGAATGAGCTTCAAGACCTATGAAGGGTGGCAACCCTTGAATAAGAAGGTTTTGAATTCAACACTGCAACAAAGGAAAGCATCAAGAAGCTTGCTTTGGAAGAGAAGAGCAATGGGAGAGTGTTTGGTGTTAATTTTATGATCTAAAATGTTGACTTTTTGTCAATTTTAACCACCATTTTCTACATTATCATCCGATATTTTTTGCCAATTCTTGCTTCATTCTTTCATAGTGTAGGTTGGAAAAAAAATCAAAGTATCACAATGGTACCGGGATGAGTAGAACGAAAAACAAGCATGTGAAAATCAAAGCTAAAATATAACTGTAAGGCCTATGCGCCAGAAATGGTGCCACAGTTCATTTTGCCCCTGCCTAAAAATGCACCCTTTAGGGCATAGGTGCGGGACATCTCAAGCCTAGGTGTTGAGGTGCCAATTCTGCCCCTTTCTAGTGCCTAGTCTCCCCTGCACCTTAAAGAAAAGTGGTCTCCTACCTCCAATTTGAATCTAAGCATACTATTGGATATGTGATTTTATTCAAATAGGTAGGTGACTGAAAAAAACACCTCCAAGACCAAGAAAAATCTGGAACCAAGCTTAGAGACATGAGACATTCTTCATCTTCAAAAGCCAGAGATAGGTTTTCTTGACCATCACATCTTGCATTTCTTTATCTTTTTGTGGAGCACTTGTGGATTCTTATTTGGAGAAGGCTTGGAGGACTTGAAGACTTGTGAAAGCCTTGAGGAATCAAGCATCTAGAGTTTATTGAGTTCTTTCTTTCCTTCCTTCTTCTTGTATCTAGATATAGATGCGCTTTTATGTATTTTCATGATTATATTTAGTTTCATTATGGAGTAGTCTTTCTTGACACTTTTTTATGGTTGTAGCTACTTAAATTGATCTGTTGGTTGGATTATTGGTATTTGACTTGGGTTTTCCTTCAAATGCTTGTTTACTTTTCTCTTAAGCTTATTGTTGTGCTAGCTAGTTGATGGCTACAATTGCTTGCACCATAAATTGCTTTTAAATTCTTAAAGAAGATTAAAAGTGATTAGAACTAAGAGAATAGTGTACTGACTATGGACTTGTTGGGAGAATAGTCTAAGTCATTAGATAAAGGTAAATTAAGCTTGATAACACCTCTCTTGAAATAGCAATTTGGATGCGAGTCTATTGTAGTTAAGCTTAGGATAGTGGCCCTTTCACTTAGGAGAGTCAGGGCCCAATTAGTTAACTTTACCAACAAATAGGACAACTAAACTATTAGCCTTAATTCACTAACTAACCAAGTCAAGTAGTAAAAATCATAAGAAATGTGTTTCATAAATTCATTAGAAAACCCCAATTTGCATTGTGTTTGTTGTTCTTGTTTAGTAGTAATTTAAGTAGAGTTACAAACTTGGTTATTTTCATAGTGAGCAAATCATTAATTGTTGTTTGTTTAGCTAAAATGAGTTTCAAGGCAGTAGTAACTGCAAAGTAATACAAATCAATCCTTATGGAAATGATATCTTGCTCACCTCATCTACACGCACCTCGTATGCTTACAAATTGAGGTTTTAAGACTTCACACCAAAAAGTGAGTGAGACAGTTGGTGACAAGGGGAAGCAGTGGATTTAGGCTTGAAGTATGGCTGGAGAATGCCAGTCACAGCCACCTCAGCTTGAGAACTAATGTCATCAGTCATATTCAATAAAGGCTAAGTCACAAACTTTTACAAAGTTGAAGGGTCAATATTTAATAAGTGTTGAGTTTTGGATTAACTCACTTAAGTTATACAAGTTTAATAGCCAAATGTATAGTTTGGCCAATTAAGAAATGTATTGGTTTGCATTATTGAGATAATGAAAGATTATTAGTAATTAACTAACCCTTTTATCTTCTCAACTGTTCTTTCAATAAGAAATACAATCCCTCCGTTCTAAAAAGGATAAAACATATTCATTTTTGAGTTGTCCAAAAAATATTGGAACATTTCCCTTTTTAGAAAACTTTTAACTTCAAATTTATCTTAATACCCTTTTTTAAACTCTCAATACACAAAATCCAATAATTTTTTTTAATCTTTACATAAACTTGCACTACATAAAACCAAATAAGGAATCTTTTCTTTTTTAATCATCATTTAGATTCCCATTATACAAAATTGAAAAGAAAATTTTTTAATTTTAGTTTCATAGCCAAAATTGGAAAAATATAACAAATTATATACATCTTAACCTCCATCCTCAAAGAAATGTCTATTTCTTTATGGGATAGAGAAAGTAGTATTAAAGATTTCTTATAGCAACCAATATACAATGTAAAAAAAGCTGTGCATCTCATCAGAAAGCTAATACTAGCAACTAATAGAAATGTAAATGAAGCTAAGCATCTCATCATGTAATTGGAAGATCAAATTTTCCATTTCTTCAAGAGATGGCCAAAGTAAATAAATAGCAAAAAGTTTGAGCTACCGTTACAACAAGAACTAGCAGACTTATAAAGCAAGATTCAAATTTAGATGAAGAATTATAAATGCTCTGAAATGAGTCACCAAATAGAAGTACCACTCACATGACCAACTTGGACATTGAATAATTCTACCAAGATTGTTAGAGCTTACAAGGTTATTATTTTTGCTGCTTTTTTCTAAGATGATGAATATCAGTTGGTTTTTCATCAAGATAAGAAGGATTTTATTTTTGTATGAAGGCTCACAATGTGCGACACAATGGCTTTATTTCATAAGGTTTTATCTAACAGTGCAATATGTGAATAAGTTACCTTCTAAAACAGATACATACTAGCATTTAAATAAGGAAGAATGTTAGCTTGAACATTGACAAGCAACGACTCATATTTAGCTTGAACATTGACAAACAAAAACTTATATTTATCCTGGTGGCTAGTTGAAGTTGGACTAAGATTGCTCTAAGAATCCTTTACAGTCCTTGAAAGATAAGACAAAAGGAAGCCACATTTTGTAAGAGATTGCTAATAAAATCATACATCTTGACATTGTTGATAAATCATCCGTTTCAAAAATGTCTTCTCCCTTTGTCCTTTGAAGGCCCTAAAGACATTCAAGACAAGAAATATTACATATTGTTTGAAAGCTAATTCACGCCCAAGTTAATGTTCTTGATGATAATGTTCAAATTGCAAGTTCAGGTCTTAACAAATCCACCATGCATTGTGAAGCCATTTGAAAAAAGTGCATGCATTTTTGTAAAAACCATTATAGTACTAGCAAAAGGACATGTTTGTTTGTGTAAAATCTCAATAGAAACCACTAATTTATTTCAATTATATCAAAGGTAGATATGGTCTCAAACTAGTCAAATGGCGCACAAGTTCTTTCCAAATCTTGTGAATCCTTGAGTTGTCCTTGGTTTCTTAGTCATTATACTTTTCCCTTGTTTTTTATTTATCTTATTCTAATTATTTAAAAAAACACACATGAAGGGAGTAAAGTGTAAAATTTTAAAATAAAATGGGTAAACTATATTTTTAGACAAATCTTATAAGGGTTTTCAAATTTACCCTTATAATTTATCATCGAGTTGCTATTGTTAAACATTTTAATGTTCCATGTGTAGTTTGTAAGTTCCACCTAAATGAAAAATGTACTTTGGTTATTTGACTTTAATTAATCTCATAAATTAATTCAAATTCAAAAAGTTGACTCCTCTAATAATGGCGTCCTTTGCAAGGAACACATTTCTTCATGAACAATTATATCAATTCAAAGAGTTATGACTCTTCTAACAATTGTTTCCTTTGTAAGGAACACATTTCTTCATAAATAATTATGCTTATTATAAGAGACACATATTTATGAATAGTTGTGTCAATTAAGAGATAGGTAGTATTTTCCATTTTTTATATAAATTAGTTATTTTCATAATTTGAAAGAGATTTTTCATGGAGCTTTGTTGTATTCTAAAGGCATATTTCTTGTATTTTATAATTGAAAAGTAATTATTTTTAGAAAAGTGAAATTATTTTAGGCTTTAAAAGCTGTATTCATCTCCATCATCGCTTACTTTTCTAACAGCTATTTCATTGATATGAAAACTATCACATGTAAGATTGGTCTTCAAACCCAAACCTGTGTATAAAAAACCAATTGTTTTAGAATTCATTTCATTTAATGTCTATAGGTGGATTAAGCTTAGATAAACTAGATACCAGCAAAATATCACTTGTATCGTTACCGCTTGCAATAAAATTTTGAATAACAATAAGAAAAGGAAAAGAAAAGTGTAAAATAAAATGGGAAGTGGGGGAAACGAGAAGGCCAATCAAGGCAAAAACGAAAGGGGTACCACCAACCGCAATAATTAAAAAATAATGAGATTAATCAAGTACATGAGATTGAATGGTCCAATATTTGGTCAAAACAAGGCCAAGCACAATTTCAAAGGAACCTTGTGGGATCGTGATGCTCAGATATAAATTGTTGTGCTAGCGCATTACTCTATGTCTTAATTTAAGAGCATATCTTCACATTAATTTGCTTCACCAATCACCTCTCTCTCCTTGCATCTAAGCGCCAAACACCAAAATGACTACTAACTTTAATACAAATGTCTTCCAATATGGTATTAAATAATTTCATCGATTATGTGTATGTATTCAATTTGACAAATTGGTGTGCCTAACCAATAATATTCTAGTGTCAACTTGGACAAGCATATTGTGTACTTTTGTGGGGAGTTGGAATTTTTTTTTTTTTACTAGTATAGGAAGCAATTCAAAAATACAAAAACAGTAGCATAATTTGGCATTAATTGGACATCTGCACACGTGCATGTGTTTAGTTATGCTGTGAGTCTGTTTTCTTTGTTTTTTTTTAACACATAATTACAACAAACACTATATATACACACACAACACTTCATTTGTTTTACAAAAATTATCTTTTTTACTATTTATAATAAATAATTTATAAATTTATTTTTTTAAAAAATATATCATAAAAATATAAACTTTCTATATGAAAAAAATTAAATATTTATATTTTTTAAATATAATTTTTAATTTTTTTAATAGAAATCAATATAAATATAGTTAGGTTAAACTTTAGTATAAAAAAATAAAACAATCAACTAAAGCGATACAATTTGAGCCTAAATGTAGGCACACACACACACTTCATCTACTTAAGAGGATTGTTCATAAATTTGGGCCTAAATTAGTCTCATCTTCTTAACTTTTGTTGCTTCACTATTTCAACAATTTGCTTAATTCAACTGGAATAATCAGACCTGTAAAAGGGGGAATAGTTTCATTATTCAATAATACGGTATTATGAAAATCTTTTATCAAGAACGGTACTATTAAATGAACTACCGAATTTATTGTAGAAATTAGGAACTAAACAAAAGAACGATTAGGAATTTTTAACGTAGTAAATAAGTGATTAGACGCAATTGGATCTCATTATCAACATAAAGTACAATCAATTAGAACCAACAGTAAGGTGCTGTTTGTGTGTGTGTGTGTGTAAAGGAGAAGTCTACGTATAATATGATTAAATATGATGGCGCGATGTGGTCCACACTTTTCAACAAACGACTGGACCATTGTACTGTATAACGGAAAAGCTCAATTTCACATCAATAATTAACTTAATTTGAAGAGGATAACTTTTTTAATATATAGCATTTAATACAATATAGGCCAAAATGCGTGGCTGGTCCTCCAATTTGACAAACTCGCACGAGTTAGCATTTATCTTTAACTCAGTGCAAGTTAGTCCCTCAACTTTGAAAAAGTTAGCAAGTTAGACCAAAATGGATGGTAGGCCAGACGGTGTTAAATTTTTGCTGATGTGGCAGGGGCATCTCCGTTTTCCTTTCCTGCCTCCACCGACATCACCATCTCTCTTCCCCTCCGCCGAATCGGATCTCCGACGGATCCTATTTGCCTTATCACCTCCATCGAATCTAGCTCATTCGTCAAATCAGGCCTCCATCGAACCCAATTCCCCTCCTCGCCTCCATGAAATTTGACTCCTCCGTTGAATCTAATTCGTCTCCTCTCCTCCATGAAATCTGATCGCCTCTTTGCCTCCATAGAATCCGATTCGCTCCACACCTTCGTCGAGTCCTCCACCGTCGGATCGCCCTCCTTGGCGATTCGCCACTTCTCACCCCTCGCTGATTCACCAGCACCCTCCAATTCGCCGCCGCTCGCATTGCAATCCCGTCTCACCCCTTGTTGATTTGCCGCCGCTCGCCGCTCGCCACTCGCCAAATCCGGAAATTTTCGATTCTGGGAAACTAGGACTTTTGATAACCCCCCACACGGCGTTACCTCACACGGACGCTTTCCATCCCACATAGGACTAACTCGCTTAATTTAGCAAAGTTGAGGGACCAAAATGCTTAATCTGCCAAGTTAGAGGGCTAACTCGCACTGAGTTAAAGATAAAGGACTAACTCACGCGAGTTTGCCAAGTTGGAGGACTAACAACGCATTTTGGCCTACAATATAATATAAGAGAAAGGAACTAAGGATGAGGGTAGAGATGGGACTTGCGCCGGTCAGACCCAGCGCAAACTGAGCTTGGCTCTACATCAAACTCGGCACGGCCTGGTCAAGGACCGATTTGGTACAGGGCTAGGTAAGACCTGGATTTAGGCAGGGTGTGTATGGGCCTTTTATGGGGTAGTGAAATGGGCTTACCTGATAAGGCCCAACCTGGATGGTTGGCACGAGCTAAGGCCGGTTTGGCCCAGGCACGTTGGTCCCATGCCAATCCTGGCATGATTGCTAGCCCCAAACGGTCACCTACAAAATGGAAAAAATTACATATGCAGCCACCAATGGTTTTATGCTCCATTTTGACCCCATATTTTCACTTTTATCTCTCCCCACAACAATTAGAATTTAAGGTTGTTTTGGTCCAAAAAATTGTTGGCTCTCCCCTATAAATAGGGAGGCCATTACCACTATTTATCACACAAATTTACAATCTATCTTCTTCCTCTACTACATTCTTTCTTGATTTCTCAAGCATTTTTGTTTATTTCTTCCTAATCACTACTACTATTCTTTCACTCATGGCTTCAAGAGTAAAAGCCAAGTCTGCGAAGATTTCCTCATCCTGCACCACCAGCCTTAGAAGCTTATTCCATCGTTAATCCCAACTGGCCGATAAAGGTATCCTCATCAAGGAGTTTCACGACGATGACCAAATTGACATGAAAATTTACTATTTGGGTCTCTACGGTCAGTTATCCATGATGTGAACAGGTAGAGGCAACGCCATCCAATATTGGCATACTGGAGGGGACGAGAGACCTAATTGATGCCAATGAGCTGTCAACCTAATGCTGATGATACACAAGTACAAGGTAAATTTTTAAGACTAACTGCTTGAGTTTGGGAGCATTATAATTATGGCTGTAAATTTCAGGTTAGGGTCGGAACACGAAAATTTCAGGTAATTTCGCCATCCAGAAAATGTAACCCAACCTGATCCAATTTATTACCTCAATCCGAACCGACCCTAACCCGAAAAATATAGGGTTAGTGTCAGGTCACCCAACAACCCACCGCCGGCCACCATTTCCTCTGCCTCTTCGTCTTCGATCCCATTCGTTCTCATCTTCTCCGTCATTTCCATGTTGATTTGACAACTATCTAAAGCAGTGAAGCCACGGCGAAAAGCACGCCGCGACAAGGAGGGAAGGTGGGCTAACAACGAGACGATCAATCAAGACGGAGGAGTTCGAATCGGTGGTCCGACGCGACATGTGGTCTTGGTGACGATAACACGATCAATCAAAGGAAAGGGGAAGGGCAGAGCTACGGTGGGCTGTGGATGAGCGGATGACAGAGAACAGGAACCAAACAAGACGTAACGCGAGTCGCGACGATGCTGATGACCAGACCAAGCGGCGGGGAGACAAGTAAAAGAAGGAGAGAAGCAGCAGCAAAGTAGGTGAGAGGGAGGCTGCGTGGGAATGGTATAACTATAGGCTTAGTGGGCTGGGCTGGGAAATAGGGAAAAGGTCTTAGGCCCCAGGGGAGTAGCTGGGCCTAATATTTCGGGTTTGTTCGGATGAATTCGGGTTCAACCCAAACCAACCCGTTTTCTCCTTTTTAAGTCTGGTCGGTTTCGGGTTAACCCAAATAGGCTTAATTTACCTCTTTAACCCGACCTTAACCCAAAAATTTGGTTCGGGTTTCGGGTTCCGATAAATGCTTTCACCCCTAATTATAATGTCATTTGGGAATGACATTTGAGGTACAAGAAGTGCTCTGATGATGAGGTATTTTTTATGACGAGGCTTGAATTTTTTTCCCTCCTACTTTCTCATAGTTTGTGTTTGATTTGATAGATCATAGGTTTTAATTTCTAGTGATTTTTGGAACATTTTGTCATTTTATTTTGTAAGGCACATTCTACTTAATTGTAAATACTGTTTGGATTTTTAATTAATAAAAATTACACTAGTGGTGGTGTTTTTCTTAAAACAAAAAGCCTAAATTAATTTCAAATACATTTTTTTTCTATGGCACAACTCAAACTCGGCACGGCCCAAGCCCAAGGCAAGGCCACTTTTACCCCAGCTGTGCCTGAGCCTGACCAACCCAGGCCCAAAGCAAGTCGGGCCACTGCCCATCACTAGATGAGAGTGAACAATCCTAAACTTAGGAGGTGAAAGAGTTTGCCATACTAACTCTGAAGGACCTCGGCTATAATTAACCTACTTCTTGGTATTTGTTTTGTATAGAGTGCGGCATCACTTCTCATACCTGACTTTACCTATAAGTTTCTTTTTTGTGCTGTTATTTTACTGGCTAACACAGGACTAAAAGAATAATTATATATAGGTGAACAAGGTTGATCTGACATTTCTCACGCGACATAACCATTAAATGATCAGTGATTCAATTAAAATCTGCATTTGGTAAGTGTCAATTAAGTCTCCATAGAAATTGAATGACATTTATTATAACAAAACCATCAAGGTATCACACGATATTTTTTGAAAAATCATTTGTGAAAATTCAAGAGATTTCATAATAGAGTGGTGGCGGGCAGGAATTGGATTAAGACCACAGAGTGACTCCCAAAACACTTGTTATTTGATAAAGGAAAAGGGGTGGGGGCTTCCACAAATAGAATACCTGATTTGGTGGTCCAGCAGATAACATTGAAATTGGGGCCATTTTGATTTGCAAAACCCAAAAGGGTCTCAAGAATTCAGTAATTACTTTAAAGAAAGTGATGAAAGAAAATGAAAGGCTTGAAGCTAGGCATCAATGCATCTTATGCGCGTGTTCTTGCTAGCTTGTGTGTTTATTTTTCTTTTCTTTTACTTTTTTTTTTCGGGTTGAATCCTGATAATTTCTCTCATTTTATATAATTATTATGGTCCGAAATCAATTTTGATTCTAGAACTTTCATGTTTCTCCCAAACTCACCCCTCAACTTATATTGTTTCTAACGACCTCTGAAGTTTCATCTTTAGTTACCGCATGAACTTGCGGATATCGTTGATCGACGTGTGGTTTTAAAGAAGAACAGGTCATTACAATGCTGGGAAAAAAGAAGAGAGTTATGCACTTGGCGTCCTATATGTATGCTACTCTTCAAGGTCAAAATGTCACCAATTAACCTTACTTGTAATGCTTGTTAAGTACAAAAAAAAAAGTGCCACCAAGCCTAAGGGTAAGCATTATTTGTAAAAAAACTGAAAAAAAAAACTGAAACGATCAATCACATCTCTATAAAATGGTTCAATCAAATATACTAAATATTAATAAATATTTGGCCATTATTCATGTTGGCCCCATATATATAAACCTATTGTTACTAATTTTGAATATATGTTAATGATTTTGATCAATTTTGATATAAAATTCAGATTTTTATATACATTTTGTAAAAATGAAAAACCAATCAGATTATTATATTCAAATTAATTTTAAACTAAATTAACCGAATGCTCACCCTAACCAAGTCTATGCTTTCTACAGTCAGCCCTCTTTTATGGTTTAGCAGGATGTATATACTTAATCTTATTTTGTTCTCTAATAATATTTTTAGCATTTTTTAACCGTAAGATGGAATTTAGATAAACTTTTAGGACTCAATTGAACATTTTGTCAAACATTTGGGACTCGGATGAATATATATAGCTCATGTGCCTAATTTCCTTCGCTTTGTAACATTTTAGATCTAAAATTTATCTGCGATAACTCAAACCATTAACGGTCTTACTATTCACAATGTTGTGTTGACCTGCATGTCGTACAGGGTATTTTTAATAATAAATTTAGTATTAAAAATAAATTTTAATAATGAATAATTAAATTAATTAAAATTTTATTTTATTTCAATTTTAAGTTTGACTATTTTTATGTTATGTTCTTATCGTTAAAATAAATAATTATGATTACAATATAAGACTATGAAACAAAACATTATACATGCTTTAAAACTATGGAGGGTATAATTAAAATATGATCCCCTTACTTTAAAAGTTATCATAAAACGGTCTTGTACCTTTAAAGGCGTCTCTTCAAGTCTCATATCTCCCTTAATATATCCTATTTTAGTTCATTTTGTCAATTGAGCTGCTATCTTTGATGAAAAAAGCCTACGAGGCACTCACTCTGCCACGTAGCATTCTATGTCATAACAATAAGTAACTAGTATGAAAAAACAATAAATGTGAGGGTAAAATTGATAGAAACACAAAATCTTAAAGACTTATGACGTACATTAACCCAAATTTCTACTTCGCCAAATCCACGACCACCTCCACTATCCACACCATCGCCCACCTCTGCCCTTTTGCCGCCCACTCTCCCGCTGGCCTTCCCTTGACCTCGATACCCAAATCCCTGACCGTCTCCCTGGATTATCAGTTCTTGGTCCTTGATAAAAAAAAAAACCCATGGTATTTGGTTCAAAATCAAGTTTTGATCACTTCGCTGGAGAACGAGCTCAACTTGCAACTCGAATCAGAGCAAGCCTATCCGCGAATTCTTTCTGCTTGAAGGAGCTCCTCGCCTTCATCGTCGCCCTTTCTGGTTCAGTTCCTTCATCGAACTCATGAGTTCTATGATTCCTCACCTCTCCGCCACATTTCATTGCTTCCTTTTGCTCACTTGACCTTTTTTTCGATTCAATGAGACACTGCTGCAATTATGGCTTCCGCTCCTTCCATGTCAGGTCCACCTCATTTTAAGTTAAATTTCTGGCCAACAGCAGAGCCCACATCATGATTTTCGCCGGTGACCTGGTGTTGACAACGGAGAATCGAGGTGGGTGTTAAGCGAGGGTACTGGGTCAGTGGAAAGAAACAGCAAGAAAGAAAGATGAGGGGTCGAGGATTTGGTGGACGGCAAGGGAGCAGATATCAATAGGGGCTTTGGGGAAAGTGGGCAGCGGAGAGGCGGAGGTGGGTTCCGGTGTGGATGGTAGGGGTGGAATATTTTGGGAAGAAGAAGATTATAGGTTAATTTACGTCTTAATTCCTTAAGATTATGCGTTTCTATCAATTTTAGTCTGATATTTATTATTCTTCCATACTAGTTACTTGTTGTCATAACATAGAATGGCACGTGGATGTTACATAGGCATCTTCCATCTAAGATAATGGCTTAATTGATGGAATAGACCAAAATAAGGCATGTTAAAAGAGATAGGGGACTTTAAAAAATACTTTTGAAGGTAAGGGAGCACTTTAGAACAATCCTTAACGTAAGGGGATTATATTTAGATTTTACCCAAACTATGGATATTTTTTATTATTAAAAAAAATTCACTAAAAAATTCCATTTCTTATGACTCATATTCCAATTCTTAATATTTAGGAGAATCCTTAGCCTTTTGACCTAATGGCTAAGGGTTTTAAGAGATATGGAGGGGAGGTCCAGGGTTCGAAACTTGACACCCTTACTTTCTTTAATATGCCACACAAAAGTTGGTTTTGTTGATATTCTAGTCTCAAAAAAGCAGACATGCCTCTTTTCTTAATTAATAGTATATCTCTCATTGTATACATATATGATGCTTCTGAATATAAATAATAATAATAATATTTAGGAGAAATTTATTTAGAATAACTCATTTTTAATTTTAACAATTATGTATGGCCAAAAAAACAAATTTAGTAATTATGGACTAAATTGTTTTTATCAAACTATAGAGCTTTCAAAGTAAATAACTCAAGCTACAAAACTCAGTCATCAATAATGAAAAGATATGACTAAAACACAAAATTATGTTTACATGTTTATAAATTAAAGACTTAGCCATGAACATAATAAAGGCAAACAAAAAGAAAATAAATAAATTGACAAAAGTTGAATTAATCAGAATCATACCCAAAGTAGATAAATCATAATGACTAAAGTTTTTTTTTAGAAAATAATAATGAACAAAAGCAATAAAAATAGTTTGGAGACTGAGAGAGAATATAGAAAAACTTTATGTATTAAGGATTTAATAATTGACTTAATAAAGTTTAGAGAGAGAGGGAGAGAGAGATAGAGAGAGAGAGAGAGAGAGAGAGCTTTTGCTAAAAACAAACAAATCATGTAACCAATGTTTTACTTTAAAAGATGGTACTTAAAAATTAAATAACAAAAAAAATGGAAACTAAGAGAACAAATGAAAAGGCTATAGTTAAGTAGTTATTAAGTTTAGTGACCAAAACTTTTAAACGGATTAAATGTAGGGATTAAAAAGGAAAATATAAACAATTCAAGGACCGGAAGCGTGTTTTAATAAAAAGAAATTGGAACAAAATGAAAGTGGTAGTGGCACAAGTCGTAAAAAAGCTATTGTCTTTTAAAAACACTTACCAGCCTGTGAAAGAAGCAATGGCATCTTAATTTTTTTTAAAAAATAAAAACAACAAGAAGGGAAAAAAACAGATGCACACTGTTTATTACTGTAAATGAACATTTGCACGCCTCAGTGTAGACCAACATTAAAGGGCAAAACAGAAAACAAAATGTAATTCACGATTATATGAACAGTACCTCTTTTTCGGTAATTAGAATATAGTTATAATATGTATTTGTAGAAGATAATAAACCAATAATCCCATAAACTTAAAAGGTAGGAAATGAGGATGAAACAAAAGAACAATGACAAGGTACGGTAAATAATTGTGGAAATTTCTTGCAGTGGTAGAAAAAAAAAAAAAGGAAACCCAAAAGCTCACATAGTTGCACCCAATGTTGTTAAGATTTTAATCTGGATCTTAGGATCCTGCGAACTTATGATATAATATCATAAAAAAATTAAAAAAGTAATAGGATTGATAATATGGTAGGATCCTGATTAAGATATTAAGATTATTAGAATCTTTTGATCCTAGCGATCCTTACTTGGTATTGATTTTTGTTAGTTACACTTGTATTTTAGTTAAAATTAGAAAGTTTAATTGATTAAACCCTTATTTCTCAAGTTGGGCTACTCAAGTTAGTGATTATATGACTTAACTTATGAAATAAACCCGAAAAGAAAAAGAGCTTATCTCTCTTTCATTCAGGAGATAAAACTCAAAACTTTGAAAGTATCTCTATGAGTTTGCCGTTATTGTGTTAGTTATATTTATTTATGAATTTCTTTTATACTTGTGTTTGTTATTATATTAGTTATGTTGATGTATGCTCTACTAGTGCTCTAGCTTTATTTGTATTATGACACAAAAATTACTGTATAATTGTTATGACACATGAACTTTATTAAATTTATAAAATAATTGGTCTTTTATATGAATTATATTATTTATTGAAGAAATTTTAATTTTTTAATATAATCTTGTGATCTATGATCCGATTTTACGATCTCGATCCTGTATAATGAAAAATGATATTGGGTAGGATATCAATCTTAACAACCTTGGTTGCACCTCTTGTAACCATATGTATGCTTCTAGGCATTATAAAGCAGACGTATCAATACAGATTTGTATGAGGGAAAGAGATTTATTTAGATTCTGTAAGTAAGAAATCTTGAGTTCGATTAAAGATCTTGTATATAGAGAAGATTTAATTGGGGAAAGATTAGTATTTGTCAATCGAGTGAGAATATTCTCCTAAGTGCACACAAAATATTATATTTGAGACATTAAAAAAAAAAACAGAGACTAATAGGGAAAAGAGTTAAAGAGACATATACACAATACAAGTCCATAGACCAAACTTTCGTTTTTGCTCTACCCAGCTGCCATTTTTCCCCAAATTTGCATATAAGTTATTTGTGACTGAATTAAAAAGTCAGGACGACCTATTGAAAGCGTTTCCTACCTGGCTTCAATGGTGCTACTATTTAAAATTGAGTGTTAAAATGAAGTTTCAATATACGGCAGCCTTTTGTTTTTCTAACGCGCAAAATTCCTTCATTCTTAAGTTGCATTCTTCCTTCAGGTAGAAACTGGTTAAGACTTATTGGAAGTAACAACCCTTGAACAACCTCTTCTAAAGTTTGTCAAACAATGTCTTTTTTTTTTTTTTTGCTATACTTAATCATATTAGAAATTCATTATCAAATTTTATTAGAAAGGATAATGCATCCGATGATATTTCAACCCACCTTAATTAACTCTTGGCTTGTCAAAAGTCAATGTGGTTACCCAGTAATAGAGATATTGTGCTAGAGAAATTTATTATTAGTATTATTATTATTACACTCAAAAGCATATTTTACAAGTATAATAGGGTATAAGAGATTACCTATAAAAATTATAGTTCTCTAAAAATTGAAGGGCGTCAAGCTATAATTTGATAATATTAAATTACAATACACCTGATAAAATTTGATCCTCGATTAGGGCCATGAATGTCCTAACTTTTATCTGTTTGGCCAAGTGCTACAGATAAAAAAAAAAAAAGACAGAGAAAAGAACATTATTAGACGGATGGTTTGTGAAAACAGCCGAAACAGTTTTCCCACTTTTGTTCTTGAGCTGACATAAATTTCAATCAAATAAGTTGGAATTAAAGTCCAGGTGAAAAATAAAGAGGAGTTGGATAGAAAGGAATCACTTAGATTACTATATCTGTATATGCAGCAGCAGGAAACCTGATACGATCAGTTGGTGGGCTGTTAGATGGGAAGGGTCATGGGAAGCAGCAGCAGGCCAGGCTAGCAAGCAGTACTCTTTGCCCTCTCTTGCATCAGGCCAGGCCAGCTGCTCCTTTCTCAAGCGACACCTCACCGGGCTGTCCCTCCCCTTCCCTTCTCTCTCGCCCAACTGCACCAAATAACAATAACTTGTTGTACTCGTGCCATTTATAATAACAATAATCATTATAAAAGATGGAGCTGCGGTTGGTTGTGATCGTCAGCATTAAAGACTACCATTTCCCTGATCCATGGATCCTGGGCGTGTTTCAGTCCGGACATCTCCTACATGCGACGCGTTGCATCGGGCCCAAGGTGTGTGGTAGTGAGTAGGCAACCTTTCTATGACCATCATATGACTATGAGTTTGCTCTCAACCGCGTTGAATGAAAATATCGAATTTATGTAGCCGATCCTAAGTAGTTAAAATTAAGACTTTATTGATTGATTGATTGAAGTATATCTTTAAAATAAAATTTATGTCTGATAAATTTTAGTGGATGATGATTATATAAGAGCTTGTAACTATAAAAATGAGTTACACACATACGAGTTTAGATTTGAAGAAGAGAATACGCCAATGATGTGATATTATATCTTTGAATATTATCAAATTAAGATAATTATGTCATTATTTTTCAAGCAAGTGGCGAAGGCATGATTTTTGTTTTTTTGTTAGTATCTAAAGGCATATTGAAAAAAGGTTTTTATGATAATTTGTAAAAGCGTAAACGTTTTTTTTTTTAAACATATTTCTCGAAACCTAACAGTTTCGAGCGACATTTTTTACTATGTAAGTGAGAAAAGGGTTTTGAACAGGCCCGGGTCACGCCACGCATCCCTTTGAAGAACTGGTCTACAACTAAACAAGGCACAAAGACATAGCAAATTCTTCCTTTTTCGCCTTTAACATAAGATCAAACTTTCATAAATAGAAAAAAAGAACATGTACAATAGTCTCAAATTCAGAAGGGAAATAATTTTTTGAATAACTATATCATGGGCTGTGCATAGGGCATGAGCCGTATGCATGTCATAAGTTATGATAAATTACAATAATATTACAGTACAACAACTCCTTGTTCCAGTCTGTTTAACAATTTCCTATAAATTATAATAATACCATTGTACAATAATTTATTGCTATATTATTTGTTTCCTTTTTGCTTTTTTATGTTGTATTACCGATTATGTTTGTTTTATGGAAATATATACATTTTCTCTTTGTGATTTAATAATTTATTGCTTCCTACTTTTTTGTTGTTCTTATTCCCAAATGTATTATTATTATTCTTGTTCTAAGGTGTATTTCTTGTTTCTCTTTATAATTTTTAGTATTCTTTATGTATCTTACATATGTGTGTAGGATATGTCGTCCTGTTACCGGTACATTTGTTCCTTGATCTCTTCTTCATGTGTTTTTTTGTTATTATAGTTTTCCCTTATTGTATCTTTCTTTTTTTTTTTTGTAGCAAATATAACTTCCATTCCATTACTGTTATTTACTCTTGTTTTACTTGTTCATAAATTCTGATTTCTGCTATTTGTGTTGAATATTATAGTTGTTCTGTCTTTACGTTGCTTGACAAATCTAAATATTCCTTATGCTATGTGCTAACTTCTTCCCACTGCCATTCTACTTGTTCCTTGAATTCTTATTCTAAATATATTCATGGTTATAGATGTTTCATTATTTTATCGTTTTGTTCCCTGACAAATATAATTTATCTTCTATTTAATAACTTCACTTTTATTTAATAGTTTCTTATTCCCTATCTTGTGCTATTTGATAATAGTTATTTCTTGTAAGATGTTTCTTGATTTCTTGCTGAATATACCCGTTCCTTTATCTAATCTTATTGCTCCATGCTATATCTATATGTTTCTTTTGCAATTTATTGTTCCCTTTTATAATATTTATCTATATGTTCCATTTGCAATTTGTTCATGTTCCCTGTTACACTAGTTATTGTCCTATACTAAAAAAAACTATTATTCTCTTCTACTTTTTTATTTTTCCTTAATATTTATCTTCAAGTTCCATTATGGTTACTTGTTATTCTCTATATATCATACGTCTAAAATGTAGGGTATACCTTCATGTTCCCTTTTGGTTTCTTACCATTCTTGTTCTTACACACATTCTTATTGTTCCGTAAATATCTTTGAAAGCCCTTGTACTTTCTTGTTGTTATTTCTGTGCCTCAGTGTTTATTACATAAAGTATATTATTTATTGTATTCATTACTTTCTAAAAGAACAAGTCCTTAGAAATGTGTTTTTTTTTTATGTTAAATGTATTTGAATTTAAAAGGAATAAAATGTTTGAAAAAAACAGAACAAAAAGATTATACAAAAGAAAATGAAACAGAAACAAAGCAAAAAAAATGAATAAATAAAATAATAAAACAAACAAAAGTAGAGAAGATGAGAGGAAAAGAAACCAGATAACATCAAGTGCAATTGGGGCACATAGAGTGTGTCTGGCATAGTGTATCCCTAGCCTAATATTTTTTTAATAAAAAACATAGAAATATTATTATTTAAAGAAAAAAATTACAATAAAAATTAGCAAAAAGATAGACAATAGACCAATCAGCATTGCATATGTTAACTACCAATAAAAATGATAACATTTGAACCTCCTCAACCAACTGTAACATTAACAACCAAAGATTATTAACACCAATCCGCTTCTACTTCTTAATAATGCTCAACACATAATCTAGCACACAGCTCCCTATACTTTTTTCGGTTCTTGTTCATATATAACCCAACTGTTTGATCAACGATTTTCACAACATCAAGACTTATCACAACACCTTACTATCACCATGAGCACATTTTTTCCCACATTGATGATGCAATTCTGTCATGAACTAGGACATGACCCACTAATTTGTCCAATTTATGACAAAGAGAGCAAGCTAGATTGTCAATTATAACATCTTGATGAAGTAGATTAATTTTTGTTGGTAGCTGATATTGTAGAATTCTCCATATGCATATATTCACTTTTTGTGGGAGTGGGACTTAAGGATTCCACCATGATCCATGCCCATTACTTTTTGGTTATAACTGAACAGCATTAATCAGCTTGGACAACACCTTCATTAAGAATATTGAACTATCTTGATTGAGGCTCCACCACCAAGTATCTTGAACATTTTTCATGATTTTGATATCATTTAAGCAATGAGAAAGAGATTCTAATTCATTGTATTCCATACACTTTAACCTTATCATCTACTTCTATTTTCAAATCCATTTCATCCTAACTCAACTCATTATATCTTTTACCAAATAGCCCCTATCCCGATCTAACATAGACAATCCAAGAAACGTCTATACTAATGTTTCCCTCCTAACCAGCATACTCCTAAAACCTCATTCTCTCTTCATCTACAATCTTACATCTAAAAGACTTACTAAAAAGGTACCACCAACTCATGAGTCTCAAGCCTAGCTCTTGTAATATTCCCTAAATTCCCTCATTATAACTTTCCTTTTTACAATCTCCAATTCCCCATTTTTCCCTATAAATAGCTTTTATCGCTCTTACCCATAATGCACATTTCTCCTTTCAAAACCTCCACCACCATTTCCCTAATAAACTAGGGTTTTAACATTCATACTACCCACATTCAATCCCATATCCTTATCTGAGCAATCACCTTACTCTAGGAAAACCCACAATCATTTCTACCTCAAGCTCCTAAAAAAAGTTTGTTTATTTTACTCTCAATATCTTTAATGAATCTCACTGAGACATGAAATATAGAGAATAAAAATAGGAGCAAACTTTTCAAAATTGACTTGACAATGGTTAGCCTCCTACCAATTGACAATAATTTTGACTTCTAACATTTTAGTTTCTGATTGACCTTATCCACTACCATTTGTCAAGCCACAACTCTTTTCATGTTCAATCTCACTTGAATTCTAAGGTACTTAAATTAAATTTCCATTTATATCATGAATGTGAAATTTGATTATATCTATACTCACATGTTCAACATTCATATCCATTTATATGCTTAAAAAACAAGTACTTATTTCTAAGACTAGATGTTGTGCTTGTATTGCAACTCTTACAGATCTTTCCTTACTTGCATAACTAAATTTTTTACTTTCGGATAATGAATCTTTAACACTATTTTTAGAAAGTTCCATGCAACACACTTTGATTCACACCATATCATTAGCATACATAAATAACTACTTTTTTATTTTCATAGAGCTATCACCAAATAAAGTAATTCATCAAAATGCAAAGGATTACTACCATAACTCCAAGAAGTTTGACAAAATCAAGCATTGAATCTAACCATACTTGAACCTGAAACTTCAGATCATGACTCAACTGGCACCAAGCTCAATTTCATGAATATAACTCACTATTAGGCTAAAGTAGGGCATGCAAACAATCTAGCAATAAAGATAATCAATATTCATTATTTTATAGTCCACAGTGCATCTTTAAAACACATACAAAAAAGCAAGAACTAGAGACCAACTACTCTTGTGCAATAAGCAACACTACAAATCTATATAAAAAAAATTAAAACAAAACACAAACAACAATAGAAGAAAAAAAATGAGAATAAAGGTGAGTGAGATAAGGAAATTACAAGAAATAAAAGGTCATTTCTTCAGCAAAAGGGAGAACAAGTAGGAAGTTATTCTTTAATCGCCGTTGAAGTTGGAGAAGTGCCAAGAGTTGTAAAACAATGATGCACAAGTGAGTTGAATCCCTAAAATGATGTACACCATATGTAGCTAGGGACCTTCAATCTCCTAGTTTTGACATTTACTATTGAATTGGAAAGAAAATTTTGAGAGGGAAATCTAGGAGGTAGGAAGTAAGAAGAAAAAATCAAGCTGAAAGAAAAGGGAAAAAGCACACAATGGTGAGTGATAATGGTGAAGAGAACCTGGAGATGGAAAGGGGAAAAGGAGATGAAGAATGGTGAATAATGGATGGTGCTGAGAGCAGTCCATCAACGGTGGAAAGAAAGACAATAGTGTTGATGGTGGTGAGAGATGATGAAGGTGATAAATGTGAACCAATGTCGATGATAGAAAAAGTATTGAGCACTTGAGTAATGGGTGGTGGCTACTAACCAATGAGGAAGTGGTGTGTGAGTTGGAGGGTTAGGGATTGAGTATTTTGTGAATTATGACATAATTGAATTGGAGATAAAATGAGAATTGAAAAGCTGATGAGTGAAAGGATTGGTGTTTTTAGTTTTTAAGGGTATAATAGGAATTTTCTACTTTGGGAATTTAACTGGTACGCAGAGCAAATTTATATGTGACGAATACCATATACCCGCCAGACAGAAGTACTTTCTTTTTTATCTTCTACCATTGTGATAGTTTACAGATCCTACCCACCTAGCTGTCATCTTTAACCCTGAGTACTTGTCTGATAACAATATCTTATATTGTAATATAAACTATTCAGTAATTATCTTTTAGTGAATTTTGATCTATATAATACTCTCTCTGTCTCATATTATTTGAAACATATTCCTTTTTTGGGATGTTTCAAAAAGGTTGAAACGTTTTCTCTTTTAGAAAATTTTAAACAATTAATTTACTTTTTTACACAAAACCCAATAAAGACTTTTTTTAATCTTCACTCAATCTCTCATTGCACAAAACCCAAAAAAAAATATTTTCTTTTTTAATCAATATTTAAACTTTCACTACAAAAAAAAAATTACACAAATTACATACACCTTAATCTCCGTGCCCAAAGAAATGTTTCGAGTAAATTGGAACGGAAGGAGTAACTTTTATAATTAACAGATATTTCAAATTATCAAAATTTTCTCTTTGTAAATCAGGCTTATTTCATTAAGGAAACAAAATTACTAATTTAAATTATTTTTAACTGCCAAAAAATTGTTGCATGGTTTAAATTTATTGGAAAACAATTAGTATATTATTTATATAAGAATTTCAAAAGTTTGTGTAAAATAGTTCATCCGAGTTAATCGATTTTATTTTATAAATGGCCAAAAGAAAATAAATTTAATAGGTTTAGAATCAAAATAAAATAGTTAATATGTTAGAAATGAAAACAAAATAATAATTAAATGTTAGAGATTATTTTACTCAACTTCTAAGAAAATAAAAAAGGAGTATTTTTTTCAAAAAAGGAAAGATTACATTTTCCAAAGAGCATTAGCCCTTGAAAGGTGGATTTGTCTGAAAAAATTGCTCATCAACCCCTTAAAACAAAGCTATATTGTGGTTTTAGGGGCAATTTAAACTGCTACTAGGTATTCGCTTTGATCTATTACTTTATTGACCGAATGCTTGCAATCCTTCTTGCTCTTCGACGAGTCAAAGACATCAGCCATTCACCAGTGCAATTTTATTTGACAGATATTTTATGACATAGAGAAATTAGATCATTGCTAGGTGGTTTGGCGCCTTGTCAGCGTGTTTCTTCAATTTATGAATTGACATCTTCTTTTCTTCCTTAGTCTATCTCCATTGCATGATTCTGAGTAAAATGTGAAAAGCATCTGTCTTGTTGGTTCTGTAAAACCAGACTGTCTCTGGTCTTTCAACTATTTGTGAATCAGCGCCTGTACACTGGGGGTGACTGACTGGTCTAGTCTTGTAAGAGTCGCCTTGGCAGGACAGGCCGATCGGTCGACGGGAACACATCAAATCTCCACACCTTGTCCATGTCCTTGTCCTTGACTTGTCCTTTGTCGGCCGGCTGAGCAGGGGGCCCTGTTCCGCTTCGACTTCTTTTCGAAAAGGCAGCCTTCACACAAAGCCCACCCACCCACTACAGCCTGGCCAGGCCATTCTGATCAAAAGTTAAGTGGGTCGTTAATTACCGCCGATTGATTGGTGATTGCCATTTTGTCCCCCCATGATACGCGATTCATGGCCCCTCTGTAACATCATTAAGGTCTTAATTTTACTTTCGATTGGACAATTAACGGATCAAAACAAAATATCCTAGATAATCAATCACTTCCGAGGCGCCTTAGTGCATCGTTTATCCGAAGGATTTCTCTCTACGTTTTTCCATTTGGGATCTTTACTTCAATCGGTTATGATCTAAGTTATATAATTTTTTTAGTTTGGGTGGGCACTCTCTTTTGTTTATACTTTCAACTATCGTTTCTACTTTTATTTTTATAACATATTTATTTACTTGAATTTTAAAATCCTACTCTTTTTTCTGTTTCCTACTTTCATTTTCAGAATGCTTTATATAACTTAGATTGTGATTAGTCATATTCTCTTTCTTGTTTCAATAAGGATTTCTCTTTATGCTCTCTTGATCTATCTTTACCGATTTATATGAGTGAGGATTGTTTTAATTATTTAATGTCTTCACGGTATGGTTACCATGATACCGTCAATGCGCCATAGATGAATGACCTTCAAAAAAGAAAAACAATTGTGAATGAAGATCTAGGTTTCAGGATAGCTCCAAGAATCGAGCCAATCTTGCTCGTTCTCGATTAATTGGGCCCAATATATTACAGGATATCAAAAGAGTACAAGGCTTAAATGTGCTGTACTTTAGCAGTTATAACCCAAGTATAGATTGTCGCAAGTACTAAAATCTCAAAAGTTCAAGTGTCGAACAATGAGGAAGTGAATTAAGAAACACAAATTAAAGATTTTTAACAAAGAAAGTATTTATGTAGGTGTGAAAAAAGTATTGGTTAAAACTCAAATTCAAATAAAATTGCTAAGGTTAGGGGATCCAGTTTTAGAATAACAGTTATGATTAATTTTTAGCCTATCTTATCACTCAATTAGGATCCACACATAAAGGAAGTCTTAATTGAAGAATTTAGTAATCAAATTTCAAAATTGTTAAGCATGAGTTATTATTAGCTTTCATTGATCTTATAGCACCAGCACTTGCTAATGGGTTCAAGTATCTATCATGTCAATCTTTGTCCAGAATAACTTAAGATTATAACTTAGTCGACAGAGCCATACTTTATAGAAGGAACCAAGTAGCTAAAAAAAAAGGTGTTAAGTTGAAATCAATGATTGGCTAAGATGAATCAAGACTTCTACTTAACAATGATGGTGGTTAAATCAATTAAGAAAGTAAATACCAATAACATTAAAATCCATTGAAATAAGTCATAACTCTTATACCAAAAGTTTCAGCCTTTCACCTTAGCAAAGAAAGATTAATTAGCCATGATAAGAATAAGCAACATATATAAAGATGAAATAAATATAAATTGAAAGATCAAAGGAAGAACAAGAAGAAAGAACCTTGAACAGAGCTTCAGGATTAAAAAAAAGAACAAAATCAAAGAAGAAAAGCTAACTTTGATACAAGAAATCTAAAATGGCCTAAGAAGAAGCTTAATTTTGTCCTCCCCCCAAGCTGCCTATTTATAGGGTTTTGGGGTAGGCAAAATAGTAAATAGTAAGGTAGAATAGTAAAGGTAGGTGAATGCAAGTCAATAAGGGTGACCCAAACTTATTTTAATTTTTCAACCACCATACACATTGATTTAGCTATTCATTAACATAAGAAATTTGTAGATCTCTTATTTAGCTTTAAAATAATAGCTTGCTCATTGAAAACTGACATCTGTAGCCCAAGTTATGATTTTTCTACCAAAATAGCTCTTCAGCAAACAATAGAACAAATTGTCTCATTTATAATTAGATTTCGGCAATAAAAATGATCAAACTAGTTCTCAGCATATGAAGTTAAGTTAAAGATCTATATGTTGGCTTTTGGATGAATTTGAAATCAATCAGTTCTGACATCCACAGCTCTATATATGTTTTTCTCGTAAATGGTCACCAAGTGCGCGAATTTGTTGGAACTAATTTTATTTACGATTCAAATTTGGCCTAATCTATCTCTCAATTAGGTTAGACCATGAACTAAACATTGTAGACATTTGAGGCCCCGATCATTGGCCCAAGAATTGTGGATATCATAATTTTATCTATTTACATAAAAAGCAGTTATTTAGTACTCCCTCTGTTTCACAAAAGCTGTCCTCTTTACTATTCACAACAATTAATCTATGATTTTATTTCTCATAAAATTTATCGTAAAAATATGAAATTTTTACATGAAAATGAAACTTTAAAGATTCTAGTTTTTAAATATCATTTTTTAGAATTTTTTTGAATTCATATTAATATAAATACATTTAAGTCAAACTTTAGTCAAAAAAGGCAAAAGGGCCAACTAATATGAAACGGAGGGAGTATATTTTGTAAACATGGATAAATAGTAACACACGTATGAATAGTAGCCGTCATATTAATAGTGAAATGTGGTGAACAATAACCTACATATGAACAGTAAATACATGTGAATAGTAACTTAGTGGAATAACTACTCAAATTAGAGAAATTAATTATACTCAAAGTGTATAATGATGATTTAAATCCTTAATAGTTATACACTTATAAGTATTCATCAAAATACACCAAAAGTACCTTACTTTGCCAACTTGTACGAGTCAATTCCTCAATTCTACCTCAATATGACTTAGTCCTCCAACTTTAGGGAAGACATTGGGTGGATCGGATCAGGAATCGGTCAGACTATTTAGATTTGGGTTTAATAGGGTTAGCATGAACTCAAGTCTAGGTTGCATTATTTGTATTCGCGTTTAGTTAACTTTAGGTTCGGGTTGGGTCATGTCAGGTTTATTTGGGTTCGGGTTCAATACAAGTCAGGTTAATTTCAATACCAGGTAACTCCATATCATGTTTCAGGCCTGATTCAGGTTAATCTTTAGGCTCACTCAGGTTACTAGTCTATAGGTCAAAATGATTGAATTGATTCTATTTTTTTGTTCAATTTTCATTAAAATTTAAATCAAAGAATTTGATTTTTTTAGTGTGACTTAATTTACGTAAAATTTTCTTTTCGTAGTATGTTTAATTAAAAAATTTATAAAATTTTTCTTCATTGTAGTTTATTACATATTTAGGTTATTTAATGTTGTTGGTAATATTTTAAAATATTTAATTATTTTTTTAAACTCATACCCTTTAACAATCACTACACATGTCACCCAAACCCTTATTGGCTATCACCCATACACATACTATAGCAATTTTTCTATTCTCCTATTTCAATGAATTTTCTATGAAATTTCCAATGAAATGTAAGTCCATTTCACTATTAGTTATTAAATTGAAAAATTTTAAAAATTTGGGGTGAAATTGCAAAGATTTTAAAAACTTAGGGATCTTGTTGTAATCATATGGGTGACTGAAATAAAATTTTTTAAAATTTAGGTACTTATTGCACTATATTTAAAAGTTTAGGGATGAATGTTGTAATTTTTACAATTGCCTACCAATATTATTAAACTTACTAAATTTAGAAGTTTTTTTTTTTGAAAAAACACAAATATGGGACTTACTAAACATGACAGTTCCTTCCCCAAATATGAGACTTGCTAAATATATAATTTTTCAAAGAGTGGAAGTTATTAAACATGGAAATCTCCTTTTAAAATATCAAAATTCCTAAATATGAACGTCCGAAAAAAATAATGTCACTAATTATGAAAGTCACGTATTCCAAAACATGAGATTTACTAAATATATAAACTATAAAAAAATAGAAGTTACTAAATATGGAAGCTCTGATATGTGAGACTTACTAAATATAAAAGGTAATGAATAAGGAAGCTTAATATTTAGGAGAATTACAATTTGCCCATTGATGCATACCCTAAATTCCACTTTGTCCCCTTTTATTTTAAAAACCATTTAAAAGGCCCTTGAGGATTTAAGAAATCTACACTTTACCCCATACCGTCATTGTTTAATATTAAAACCAATGAATTAATTACACTTTGAGACCCAAACTCTAAATCTTATTTAAGTTTTCCACTTAACATATAAATTATTTCATTACTTGTCTTTTTCAAATAATATAATATAATACATCTTTATATATACTGTTTCTTTCAACTTACAATCTCTCAATTATTTTTTTCTTATGATCATATTTGTATTTATTTTTCTTTATCTATACATTTTTGTATCTTTATATTTTTTATTTTTAAAATATTTCTAATTAAGGATATCATTTTTATTTTAAAATTGATTGTAGTTATTTATTTATATATTTCTATTTGGAAGCTTTACAAGCATCCTCATTTTTTATTCAAAACTTATTATTATAACTATTAAATCTAAAATCAAAGAAATAATAAGGCTTATATTTACAATAATATGAAAACTTTAAAATCATTTTCATTTCAATTAATACATAATTAGTCATTTTTTTAAAAATTTAAGTTTATATATTTATTCATTAATTAATTATATAAAATGCTTATTGGTTATTTAACAATTTCTCAGGTACTTAGATGGTTACAATTCACCAATCTTCACATTTATATTCTTCTGGAAAATATTTTTTGTCACTATTCTTACTTAAGAGATGGTGTTATTCAATGAATGGTATTGTTTTTTTGTTGTATTCCATTTTCTAACCATCACCATTATTCTTAGGGCTATTGTATTTTTAATCTAAAAAAATCAATAAACATATTACTCCCTCCAACTCACAAAGATAGCTCCATTTGTGATTGACACAAAAATTAAGAAATGATGAAATTATATATTTTTGGACAAAACTACCCTTGAAAATTAAGATTAAAGAAACTTGAGCTTTTTTAATGTTTTTAATAGTGATGAGAAAATTCACGTAATAAAACAAGCATCAAGACGTGTGACTAGCAACACCAAGAATAACTTTGCTTTCCTAGAAAAGTCATTAATGAAAATTACATTACTTGAGATGGAGCAATGAGATAGACGAAGAGATTAAGTCAACTTTGGGCTTCGTAGGAACTTCGGTGGCAATCTTGGCCTGCTCTTGTCAACAAATGAAGAAAAAGATTGGCTAGGTATCGATGGATCATGTATGTCCTACAGGGGGAAATCGAGGGGTTAGGGATTTCAATCAGGATACGGTTGTGAAGAAATGAGTATTTTTTGTATTTTTAATTTTTAAATTGAAGATTTAGCTGAGGTATTATAGTAAATGAAATGTAAAAAATTTACCAAATCAGGAAATGGTGCAAGTAAATTGGGATGTCCCAAAAAAGAAATTACAACAATCTTTGTGGGATGGAAGAAGTACTAAGTAGGAGCTTCTTAAAAAATAATTAATTAATCAATAAATATATAAAAATAGAAATATATAAATAAATAACCACAATCAATTTTAAAATAAAAATGATATCCTTAATTAGAAATATTTTAAAAATGGAAAATATAAAGATAAAAATGTGCAGATAAGGAAAAATAAATAAAAATATAATCATGAGAAAAAAAATTAGGAGATTGTAAGTTGAAAAGAAAAATATATATAAAGATGTATTATATTATATTATTTGAAAAAGACAAGTAATGAAATGATTTATATATTAAGGAGAAAACTTAAACAATAATTAGAGTTTGGATTTCAAAGTGTAATTAATCTATTAGTTTTAATATTAAAAAATGACAAGTGTAGATTTCTTAAAACCTCAGAGGGCTTTTATGAGGTTTCCAAAACAGGATGAGGCAAAGCGTAATTTAAGCTATATCTCAGGAGGCAAATTGTAATCCTTTCTTAATATTCAAAGTGAAGGTTAAAATTGAGTCTTGTTGGGTTTAGTCATCGAGTCATCTCAAGTTTGGATCGGGATAGTCTCGGGTTTGAGTCTTTAAGATTTGAGTTTTCTTGAGTTTCGCTTTAATCAGATATGGGATGGCAAAATTTGACTGGACCAAAAAACCTGAACTAACCCACTCGAACTGAAACCCAACTTGACATGATTTAACCAAGAAAGTCAATGACCTGAACCTGGTTTTACCTAACTTGACTGAATCCAAACTTAATTAAAGTAAAATAAAAAAAAACCCAAAACTCAAAATTCCTGAACCCAAATTGGCCGGAGCCCAAAACAACTCGAACTCGAAAAGATCTAAACTCGAAAAGACCAAAGTCTAAACCCGACAAGACCCAATTTTAACCCAAATCAACATAAAATATACGGTCGGCAAATATTTAAAAATTCATGATTTTTTTATATATTGATTATTTATTTAAATTGTATATTAATTATGACCATGCAATTTAAGAAATTCAAAAAATACTTCAAAAATATTTTTTGTTTAGGTACCTTATGAAATTTAAAAAGTAAATTAAAAAAAATAATTTGTCTTGGTTTGTTTATGGGTCTTCTAGGATTTATTGGTTGATAAGACTTAATAATTTTTAGTATTCTTAAATTTGATAATCTCACCAATATTGATTAGCTTAATTTAATAATATTAATCTGAAAAGGACTTATTTCAAGATAATTCTATAAAACTACTAAATCAAACTTCGATTCTTTATAATATGAAGGACTTATTTCAGCACATATCATCATTAGTTGCCTTTAACATTTGATAGCAAGGCTAAACTATATAAAATTTTAATTCATACTACTAGTAAAGCATGCATGAGTTTGAGATGATTTGATTTCACAAATTTTGCATAGGCTTGAGTTCGAATTACTTAAAACATTCTTTCCGATTCAAAACCACAAAAGCCTAAAATCACAAACAATAATCTAAATCTTGAAGTAACATAATAATTCATTCCAATATCAAGTTTTGCAACTAAATAAAAACGTCAAAATGAAAAAGAATATGACAACAACATGCCATGTCAAAAGTCTCAAGTAACAAAGTACATGACAAAGTCGGAAGTGTCTGCTTCCAAATATTTGCATTTACGAAACCCATGAATTGCCAAAAATATGCTAATTAGTGAAATACCAAACAAAAAAATATGGGTTGTTGTGCCTAGTTACAAATTGAGTCATTACCTAAAAAGTATTAAAAAAACCCAATTATCATAAAGTGACTAGTAGTAATCTTATCTTTACACCAAATTAGAAGATGCTTCAGAACTGGTCAGCTGCTCCAATTCCACTTCTATGCTATTCAAATGCTTCAAATCATACTCCTTAGCTGTGTTAATTAAGAAACAAAATTAGTAATAACTATGAGATATTGAAAAAAAATTATATAAAAGCGAAACCATATCTTCATAATCATACGCCCAATTATGAGATGTTAGTAAAACTTGTACATTGTCAAAGACAAGAGTATTCCTATATTTGTTAAGAATATTACTACCCATACTACAAGTTGATTCTGAAGGAACAGTCGTGATAGGAATACTCAATATGTCTATTGTCATTTGTGCTATAATTGGATATCGTGCTTCGTTTTCTTTCCAAAACACAAGGACATCTAATTTCAACACAATTGGCTTTTTAAGCTCATCCAAATAAAGATCAAGTTGTGACTTTAAGTTGAAATTCCTCGTTGAATCTTGGGCAAAATCTTATTTCCACATCAACATACCTGTAAATTTTGAGAGTATCGTACAATATAAAAAAATAGATATTAGCATAATAACAAAAAAAAGAAAGGAACATACTTACAAGAATATCTGAATTTTCTTCTCGACAAAATTGTCCACCGTCAGCTCCAAAATCACAAGAGTGAGATGAACTACCACTACGAATCTCATACTCTTTGAAAAGGAAATATAATTGATCTCGAATATCTAACCACTTAGAAGCATGCTCTGTACCTAATTTCTCATAACAGTAACTAAGAAAGGCTAATTTATACCAAGGATCAAGCACAACTGCAAATGAGAGAACTACTGAAAAATCTTCTCAATACTTCTGAAAATTTTCATTCATTTGTTATGTCATTTTTCTTATTTGGAAGCCTAGGCTATCTATTGCTTTTAGTATAAGATTTTGCGTTCTCCTTACATTTTTAAAATACAAATTGGCAATGGGGTACTCAAAACTAGAGAAGAGAGTGATCATTTCATAAGAAAGCTTCAAAATTGCTGTGATTTTTGCAAATTTTGTCCCATAGGGCAATGTTCATAACATATGTCAACAATTTGCAGTTGAAAAAATGCTTGACGATAATGAAGTGTTCTTTTAAGCATTAAATAAGTGGAATTCCACAGTGCAAGCACATCTAACCACAATGATTTTGAAATGTTTACCCCAACTATTACGGCATATTAAAAAAACCTAATACTTCTTACTTTTGATCTACGAACATATAGGACACTTTTTCTGATTTTTTTTTAGATGCCTAGAAACTACCTTCAATCCATCTTGAATAATGAGATTTAAAATATGTGCACTACAACGAACATGAAAATATTTTCCTCCACAAATCAAAGCATTCCAAAGGTTGAGTTAGGCACACAACAAAGCTTGCATACTAGTCATGTTGCTAAGCATTGTCTAAAGTGATGGAAAAAATTTTGCTCTCAATTCCCTATTCTTTTAAGAGACCAAATATTTTTTCATGTAACATGTTAAAATTATGATGTGGTTTAAGATGCTAAAAAGTCAAACCTTTACTCCTCAACTTCCAACCAATGTCCACATAATGGTCATGACACAAAGATAACCTTCATCAATCATTGAAGTTCGTATATCACTAGTTAAACAAATCCTTCTAGAAAGGTTCCCCAAAGAAGATTTAAGCTGTTCCACTAATTTATTATGGAATTTAATAATGTTACTCTTATGGGTGTTTTGACACACATGTTTAACATTTGGGTTTAACATTTGCGTTCAGAATGAATTATAACCATGCACCTTTTCATATCCAACATAAGAATATGGTAGGTCATGCTTTAATTGTGATTCTATACTGTCATTCTCTATAGGTAGCTGCATCTAACCTTCCATGGAATGATATTTCATTGTTACCAGTGTCATTTAAAGAACTTTGATATTTGGCACACTTCTTTAAATGGCACAAAAAGTTTCCTATTTTTACTGTAGAATCCGCCTTGTACTCCTTAACTTGTAATACTTACATTTAGCTCTTTTTCACTTTATCTTCATATAGCTCTCCATCAATACACTCAAACTCATTCCAAACCTTAGACCAATACCTACTTTGCCTTCTTTTTGCACCACTTGCACTAACAGTCTCTTGATTATTGGAGTCATTTGCATTTATGCTAAACATGTCTATTGTTGCATCCATTGCTATAAAAACAAATAAGAATAATTAAACTCATGTAGAATGAATGCTCTAAAATTGAAGTTTGTAGTGCATGTTGAATATTTAAAAGCCAAAACTAAAAATTGATTAGTCCAAAAAGTAAATTCCTAGCCTAAACATGTAATTGTATATGGTATTATTAATTTAATTGATGCATGACTAATTTGAACAAATGAGCAAAAAATAAAAATAAAAATAAAAAAGCAATAACAAAAATTTGTTGTTAATGACTTTTATGCAAAATAAAAAACGTCAGTTACTCAGGTGACCGAAATACAAAATATAGGGGCTAAACGAGTATTTTACAAAAAGATGATAAAGCTTGGTTGGGTCGATAATGGAAGAACGGGTCGGATTGCGGGTTCATGTTCGGGTCACCTTCGATTCTCTATTGACGCTGGCAACTTAGGGCAATCAACGGCTAGGCTCTAATGCGGAGGCCACGGTGACCTTGGCTGACGAAGGAATGGTGACCGACAGTGGGGGACCTGTTGAAGGACACTACGGGGATGGGTGGTGATCCTCATTCTCTTCTTTGATTTGCACAAATAGCAGTGGGGGACCCTTGGATTAAGAGGCGCGGTTAGCGGGGAGGTAGGGGCGGTGATCTAGGACTGGAAGTGATGGCTGGAGTAGCGACTGAAGCGTCGGCAAAGGGAATGTAACTTCCAAGGGTGGTAGCGGTAGTTGGGGAAGTTTAGGGTTTTAGGGGTTGAAGATGGCGAGATAAAGGCCTAAACTTACAGTTTCACATTTTTTCTGGTTGAAGCTTATAGTTGCGAATTTCTTCCTATTTTTCTTGTGATTTCTCTCAAAAGGTGACTCCTATTTATATTAAAGGAGACATAAATGTAATTAATAAGATTTTGAGAGATTAAACCTTATCTAAATCTAATTTAAAGAGGCTTATATCTGTTTAGGATATAATTTGGCAAGATTCCAGCTTAAGTCCAACAAAGCTCTTAGCCTAGTGTTCTGGCCCCAATTTTATGCAAATTTTCAATTTAGCCCAACATTTCTAGGATTTGTTGAATTAGCCTATGATTTTATGAGATCATCAGATTTTGCCTTATAAAATTGTCAAATTTACCTCAAACTTTTGACAGCCGGTAGTTTTGCTCCAAAATTTTTAATTTTGTCTAGAATTTTCTAAAACCCTCCAATTCACACCCAAACTCTTTCATTTCGCCAACACTGAACTCAGACAACCTTTAGGGCTCCAAATTAGTACATAAACTAAATTAATTTCTATTTTTACCCTAAATAATGATTCTAATTTTCTAAAAAATTATAAATTGAAGTGACAACATAATTTAAATGCATATGATCTCACCAACTTTTTAAGTTCTAAAATGACCAAGTTTATAGTTTTGTGAATCGAATTTACAAAGTTTTGAATTAGGTATTTTCATTAAAATACTTGTATATTAATATATTTATATCTAGTTAAATTAAATTTTTTAGATTATTTTTTATGCCTAGTAATTTTTTAGCTACGAGGTACCTAAATTTTGAAAATTTCATTTTAATCACTCATAAAAATTGCAACATGGATCTCTAAGCTTTTCAAATATTTACATAAAAAAATCAAATCCCTTCATTTTAATTTTAGCAAAATCTAAATAAAAAATTGAATTAATCAAGTTATCCACTCAATTGTCATACTTAGTTTATGTAGAGTTGGGTACAGTCGGGTTCGCGTTTATTGATTTTTTTTATCAAATCGGGTTAGGTCAAGCTTGGATTTGGGTGGATTGGGTCAGATTGTCAGGTCGGGTCGAATTAGATTTTGTCATTCCGATCTAACTTTATAAAAATATAAAATGGTTGAGTTGCCAATGAAAATTAGAACTCTAGTCCTAACTTGCAATCTTTTAGCAAAAACTCCCCACCCTTCACAAACTCCCACTCCCATCCAATTTTGTGATTAACAAATTGTACTTAACAGCTAATCACATAGTTAATTAATTTATAGCATAATTAAATGAGATTTCAAAAGTTTTTATTTTGGTTGATATTTTTTAGATAATTTATTTTGATAAGACTTATTATAAAACCAAAACACAATAACGGAGAGACATTTTATGTACACTTTTACTTGCATCATTTATTTTTCACACATAACCTTTGCTCCCTCACAACCTCACAACCTCTTCCTAAATCACAAAAAAAAAAAAAACCCCTTTTAATTGAGTAATTGTTTTGTTTAAATTGCAAATTGAACACATGTTTCTGTACTTGCACAATCCTTTTATTTTAGATTATCGTTCTCACTGTCACACTCCCGTTTTTGCTCTCAACTACCACTCTTGCTCTTGCTTTTATAATTTTTTACTTATTTAAATTTTAAAAAGTGACATTTTTCCCCTCTCATTCTTACTTTTTCCTCACACTTTTAAAACGCTTTATGCAACTTAACTTCTAACCTTTCATAGCAACTTAACTTCTAACCATTCATAAATAGAGAGTAATTCATTAGTTCGTAATTGATTGCATTGGCCAAATCTAATTATAAATATTTATAAGAAAATTATCTTTCATTTATCTAATTGATAGCCATACGTTCATCAATTATTGTGAATGTCACAATTGATTAGGCCTCCATATAATTATAAGTTCATCCTTACAACTTAACTTTTAACTCTTAGTGGATAAAAAAAATGACATGGCCGAGCATCGAGATGTTCATACTAAGCATGTAAATAATCTTTGATAATCTTTGTCTAGGGTGCTTTGCGGCTGTCTAACCTAAAACTTTCCTTTCCCGGGAAGTAAAAATCCTGTATAGAACTCGACATAACAGTACAGTTAACTAGACCCAAGTTACAAAACCACCTCAAAAACAACCCCAACCCTCAACCCTTCAATCCGCCAGAGATTGCTTTGATCTCAACTCAACTGTACACCTTTTTCATACATGTAAAACATCTCTCTCTCTCTCTCTCTCTCTCTCTCTCTCTCTCTCTCTCTCTCAATAAAACAGCCCCAACTCAATACAACACTTGTAATACAGACATTTGTAGAGAGAGCTCTAGCAACCAGACCTAGTTCAGGGTATTATCACCAGACACCAGAAAAATCATTGAACAATTCTAGCTGTGACAAACATTAGCATACCACATACAGGCTTGACCAAAATCAGCATCCAATTCCCAGGACTGACGACCACTATCATCATATGTTTCTTTTCAAATCTCAGAGATGTCGGAACAAAGAAATTAACAGGCAATGGCACATGTAGCTGGATTAACAGGTGCCACGACCTTACCTGCTGCATGTTGAAAAGTTGCAGCAGTTTCCAGGCGTTCCCACACTAATCTCCGTTTCTCAGCTGCCTCACTCCCTACATCATTTTCCTCCTCCAATATGCGTTGGCAAGCAACGACGAGCTCTTCATCCATCTCCAACAACATTTTCCTTAAATTTTGACTAAGGTTGAGGACAGCTTGATTCCAATGATTCTTAGAGTTGTGCTCCAGGGCTGGGATAATTATTGGCAAGATCACTTGCCTATTGTGAGTAATAAGATTAAGGACGTGCTCGTTATGCCAAAGCAGGTGAGCTCGTTCAGCAACCTGAAATTGTTGGAAACATAACACAGTTTAACTTTTAATTGGTTCTAACAAAAAAAAGGTTAGTAGCTAAATATCATGTAGTATGAGTAAATTGGAAGGTCCATCCAAATCATAAATTGCAACGGCTAACTACTGCATACTGCTTGCAAGAACAAGATTCTTCTCAAGTTTTATGAGCATTTGACAATCAGATACCTAGTCAGAATCCACAGATTCCAGAGTTAAAGATAATTACACAAGAAAATGTACCTGATAGTGTAAGCTGTTGATGCAACATGCTATGCGTTGAAACAGTGGAATCATGACTTTTTGGAACTCAGACATGCACATCATCTCCAAAATCTCTTCCACTTCACTGATGAACATCAATTCTTTCTGACTATTGGTCAATGGCCAGTATTTTAAGAGTCCCTTGATCACATTATATGCTAACTTCTGATCCTTGTCGATGAACTGTACAACGCAATATGTCAACTGTTGGTGATAAACACCAATTGATTTAGGCTTGTGCAAAGGAATAAGCGCTCTGCACAAAAATATTTTGTGCTCTTCCTTCAATGGCAAAGCGAATCCATTTATAATACTTCCAAATATCTCCAAAAGTTCAGCAATGCCATTGTGTCTTTCAGTTTCAAATACAAAACGATAAATGATATTGCTGACAGCTCTTCGGATAAAAGGTCGGTGAACCATAAATTTCCCATAAATTCTATGAAGAATGGTCTTCAAACAATCCCTCTCTCTTGGGTCCTCCGACTCAAAGAGGTCAAGCAGTCTCAAAATAAAAGAATGATCCAGGTACTTTTTCGTCACCTTCGTGTCAAGGGAACTGTAACTGACAAAGTTAAGCAGTAGATCATACACAACTTGCAAATTTGACCAAGCAGGATCAAACACTGGTTCTTCATCTAGTGTTTCACCAACCCCGGTGCTACTAAGAGAATACTTGGGAGCGAAAGCTCTAAACAGGTTTGACGTGCACATCCTGCACATTGCAGCAATTGCTGGCTCATTGAACTTTGCTGATCCAGAGGAAACAAAATCAAAAAGCTCTACCAGTATCTGACGTTTCAGATCTTGCTCAAGTGCATTGTTATCTGGATCAGAGTCTGAAATGTCAGAGCAAAGGTTCAATTTACAAATAAAAAGGTTCTGTTTCTGTGCATTTGAGGCATCCTTAAAGGAGAGACTAGGTTCAACTGCCTCCACTCCAGCCATAATGCTTGTGGGAAATACAGCTGATGAAACCCGTTTCACGACATTAAATTTACTGGAAAGACTGCTCCTGACATTTGTACATTGGACTCTGTCATCTGAATTAGAAGAATTGTTGCCAGAATCCATAGCAGCTGCATCATCAGATTTTGGAGATTTTCTAGGCAGCTTGCTCAGGATTTGTTTGAGCATGGTAAATATAAAGCAACTTCCAAGTAGCAACAGATACAAAACCCCTGAATCATGATACCAAAAATTCAAACGCAGGGTCAATGGACATTTCAAATACAAAGAAAAGAAAAGATCAGTAGCAGCTTAAAAAGAGACCCAAATGTACCAGATCCAAGGAGATAATAGAGCAGGAAATATCTACCATTTACTATGTAAACAATCAACCTAGATGAAGCTTTCTAGTAAGTTTGCTCCAAACAACCTGTGATATGAACTAACTAACGCAGATCCTGATTCTGTAAAAGCTAAGTCAAAAACACCACTATTGCTTAAAGTCTCGTGTAATGTCAAAGATGGGTCTACAGCTTTTTGGGTATTCCCTTTTCATGGGAAACACCATCTTTTCTGCTAAAACATATAGAAACCCCATCAAAGTATTGAAAATAAAGCCTCAAGCATTTCAACGACCCCGTTGCAGTTGCTCCTTTTTTTCTTTCTGAGGAAGCCAGTTGATGTTGTCATAGAGTAGTAGATTTTCACATATATTTTCAATAAAATTAGATAGCCAGAATAGCCTAAACAATTGCCATGAGAAACATTCAACCCCATTCCCAATGGGAAGTGTTGTTACTCTGGAGAAGTACTAAGTCAAGATAAAGACTCGCTTTCCTAAATCCAGAGGAGATTCCCAACCTATAGGGAGAACATCAACATATTACTCCGGCAATGACTTGACATTGTAGCAACAAAATAAGAATTTCTCTGATGCGAGACAATAACATTAAACGACAGAGTAGTTGTGAGGGATCTAAGTCAAATCCCAAAAATGATAAAAAAAAAAATGAAAGAAAAAAAAACAACCCAGATCTCATTTATCCTCAACATCAAAAAAACATCAAATGGCATGGCTGAAAAAAAAAAATTCCTCAACTTTCAGATGATAGAACCAACTAAAACTAATGCCACAAGCAGCTTGAAGGAAGCATTAATATTCAAATAACACTAAAAACCTGAAGATGGGAATAACAGATCGGGCATTCAACCTCTGATATTGACATTTGATACTCAACAAAAACAAAAAGGGAAAGACACAAAACAATACCTGAAATTTTGGGAGAGGGATTGGAAATCGAGAACGATCAGTGACAAGTATCTAAAACAGATTCTAAAGAGAAAAGGATGAAACTTGCATGGCCAGTTGTATGCGGGAGGAAAAGGGTCGAGCCGGAAAGTGAGGAAAGGAAACAGAGCTGCTTCAGATTCAGAAGTTGGATCGCCATGAGAGATGAACCTCGAATGGAGAGAACAAAAGGAGGTGGCATCTTCTGAAATTTGCAGGCACCGGCACCGCTCATATGCAAAGGAAACCGAAATTATTAGTTTAATAATTATGATTAAGTTTGGGTCCCTGTGTTCAACTAATAATGATCAATGATAGTTCACAACCAATTCCTCTCGACCTCGTCTCCGTGGATGGCAATATTTAATACTCAGACTAGAACTAGTTAGTATCTTCCTTTTTTGAACAATTAGAGCCATAGATTTTAAGGCATAGACTCGAGTATGAAAAAAATGTATATAGTGTTTTTAGAAATCGATATATTGGTAAAAATGAGTAAAATCTCCGCTCAAGGTGTAGAAATATAGAAACGTTATAGGTTGTTGGGCAATTTTTTAAAATTTGGTTGAAAAAGTGACAGTAAGCCGTAAGTCATTGGGGTTTACAAGCGCTGTCTTTAAACAGTCATACCCAATACATTCGGAGTTAAAATGAAGAGTAGCTATAGCATATTTCTGGTACAACTCAGTGCTTTCTCACTTTAGCATTATTCATAAAAATGTCACTATATTCTGAATAACACATATATATGAATGGAACATTATTGTACAAAATAACATATTTGTTTAAATAGAATAACACTTCACAAAGTAGCACATTTTGTGTGAATGAAATAATATTTTTTATTTAATTAAATAATATTATTTATAAATAGCATTTCTTCTAATATTAATAATATTCTACAAAACACTACATTTATAAGAATAAAATAATATATCTTACTGAATGGAATAATATTATTTACGAACAAAACATCTTACAAAATTACCAGTATATTATATAACAACACATTTATCTAAATAAAATAATATTTTTTATTGAATCAAAGAACATTATTTATGAACTATATTTCTTCCAAAATTAATAATATTTTACAAAATGCCACATTTATAAGAATGAAGAACACTTTTTACTAAAAGAAAAAAAACTTATAAATGAAATGAACAACATTTATTACTGAACGAAACAATGCTTATCATGAACATCACATTTTACGAAATAAATAAAAAATTACAGAACAGTACATTTGTATGAATGAAACGACGCTTATTACTAAATGAAACAACACTTATTATGAATAGCATATTTTAATAAATGAATAACATATTATAAGACAACACATTTGCATGATTAAAACAACACTTATTACTAAATTGAACAACAATTGTTACTGAATAAGATAATACTTATTACAAACAGCATATCTTATGAAATGAATAATATATTGTAGAACAACACATTTATATAAATGAAATCTTTTTTCTAAATAAAGAAATATTTATTTCTGAATGGAATATTACATATTATGAACAACACATCTTACGAAATAAATAACATATTATAAAAGAGTATATTTGTATAAGTGAAAATATTACCTATCACTTAACAAAACAACACAACGGAATAAAACTATATTTGGCTCTAAATAACAGCTGAATCTGTTAGTACTACTACAATATACTCATTCAGGCAATTCTTATTAAATTGAACACCATAATTTACAAATAGCAAATCTTACAGAATGAATCTGTTAGTACTACTACAATAATACATTTGACTAGAGAAAACAATAACAATATTTTACAAAACAACACATTTGTTTGAGAAGAATAACAGTTCTTATTAATCTAACAACAATATTATTTATGAGTAGTCTTTCTTATGAAGTGAATAACGTAATACAGAACAACACATTTATATAAATAGAACAACACTACTACTAACTAGAAAAACATAATTTATAAATAAAACATCTTACAAAATAAACAGCGCATTGTAGAACAACATGTCTGTCTGGATAGAACAACATTTTTTATTGAGTCAAATAACATTATTTACTAACAATATTTCTTACACAATGAACAATATATTACAAAACAACACATTTGTACGAATAGAACAACACTTCTTATTCTTTGAAATAACATTATTTACAAATAAAACAACTTATGAAATGAACAACATATTGCAAAATAGCCCCATTTGTATGAATATAACAAAACTTCTTATTGAACAAAACAAAATTATCTACAAGCAGCACATCTTTCAAAATAAACAATATGGTACATAATAACACATTTTTATGAATAGAACAACACTTCTTATTCAACGAAATGTCATAATTTATAAATAACACATCTTATGAAATGAATAGTATATTACAGAATAACATATTTATATTAATGAAATAAGATTTATTACTAGAGGGAACATCTTGATATAGACATTCAATTAAATAAAAAATAGTATGCTTACTAGAAATATAAAATATAAAAACTAACCCATTCCGTTCATACCCCAGGAATTAAAATTCTAGATTTTGTTAAAGTGTTGGATTTTTGTGTTAGAAACATGCAAAGCTAGTGGAAAAATAAAGGAAAAATAGAAAAAGAGAAAGCCATCTCTCTATTTTTCTTCTTAAATAACGTAAAAAAAAATCAATAAAAATTGAACAACATTTTTTATTAAATCAAACAACAATATCTTTAAACAGTATTTCTTATAAAATAAATAATATTTTATAGAACAACACATTTATATGACTGAAACAGTATTTAATACTAAAACAAACAACAATATTTACGAACAACTCAATTTATGAAATGAACAATATTTTACAGAACAACATATTTATATGAATTGAATAGTACTTTTTACTGAATTGAAAAACATTATCTACAAAAAATATGTCTTATGAAAATGAACAATATATTTTAGAACAATACATTTTCATAAATGGAACAATATTTCTTATTAAAAGAACACCATACGGAACTATAGATCAATTAACTATTGTATTTCATTTTTCTATCACTTTCATCATTAAAATGAAGTTCACCCACATCATAACATCCATATAGCATTTACTTTTATAAAACCTTAATCTTTGGCATTAAATGCTTTATTGGGAATAACAATTTTGTTCAGCAAAACTCATGACCATATAAGTACTACCTTGTATTCATAACGTGAATATTTATGGAGACAAACCACCGAACAATCATTCAATCCAAATTCTCCAACATCACTGGAAAATTAGATTGAAGCCAGTAATTTATAAGGAAACAAACAAAAACCATAACCGAACACAATGGTTAATTGGATAAACCAACATTGAGCTCGAATTAGACCAAAAATAAAAAGAAGGGAAGAGAATAAAGGAAAATGAGACTGTCAGAGCTTGCTTGGTTGTAGGAAAGAAAGAAAAGGAAAGCAAACTAGTATGGTTTTAGGGGGGGATTAGACGGTGGATGGGAGGGCAGTGTGGTCAAGATGTCATCTGGAAGTGGTGCAAGCTTGCAAGCTTTGAGTTTGTTAGTCATGAATAATGAATGATAAGGTGCAACAATGCTTTTTTAAGCAACTAGTCAGTGGATTGGCATAAATTGTAAATAACTTGAAAGAGGAGTGTACCGCATGGGCCAGGTGTATTTTAACCTCAGCCTAAAATGAAAAGAAAATTTTAAGATAACAAAAAAAAAACACATAGACACATGCACACTAGCTGAGCTATAGTATAATTAGGGTGGATCATGCCATTTTAAAAGGTAAAAGGGCAATTTTGTCATTAAAATATAGAGCCTAAAGTACTTTTGCTACTAAAGTTTTATTATGGAGAAATTTACCACTAACATTTTTGAAATGGACATATTTACCATCAATGTTTTAGAATATGGGATAATTACCACTATGACAGTTAACGGTGAGAACATTCTGCTATCACAAAGAATATTTTGTCAAGTTTGAGGTGGGTTGGATAATTCGCCGTCACGTCAACAAAAATATAGGATATTTGCTATCAATGTTTTTAAAATGGGCAGTTTTGCCATCAATGTTTTTTAAATAAGCATATTTACCATCAAGTTTTGACATCGATGATAAGGGTGACATTTAAAAAAGGTGAACGAAGTGGGGGTTTGTCTAATGATGACAGATTGCACACGAGACATGACAAGTTACAATTGGCTTGCAATTACATTAGGCAAACAATCATTGCTCAATAATTAATACTGCTAGAGTTAAGCAAATTTATGAGTTTGGGTTACTACTGTTAGAGCTAATGCTGGGGCTAAGAGTGCGGCGCTTATGTGAGTGAGGTGAAGGGAAATCGTGGTAGAAGAATTCATCAATGCACTTCTCTGATCTTCCATTTCCAGCTGGTTGAGGAAACCATGCTAGAGATGATGACTTTGGTGTTAGAGATGAAAGAGTAAGGTGAAAAATAAGAAAAAAAAAATACAACTTAAGTGATTGTACAATAAATTTTTATTTTTACCATTTTCATCTGTGCCTCTACGTCGAAAAAATACTATCACATCATTGCTTTATCAACATGTTTTAACATATTCCTAATGGTAGTGGCAATATGCCCATTTTAAAAATGTTAGTGGCAAATTTCTCCAAAATAGAACTTTAGTTGTAAAACTACTTTGAACCCTATACTTTAGTGGCAAAATTGCCTCTCTTGCCCGTTTTAAAAGTTTGATTTCATCATTATATATATATAGTAAATAGCACCACAGGTTCACATGTTGTTAAAAATTAGACCAATTTTCAATTTTCTTGTTAAGTTTTGAATGCTCCTTGATATTTTTATACGTAGTTTTAATATATTAGTTATTTTTAGTTTTAAGTGCTTCACTCTATTACACAATATTAAACTCATTTTATTAATATTCTTTTTGTCTTTATTTATTTTAGTGGTATCTTCTAGTCACACATACACACTCTTCACCAACTGAAACAATCTCATTTTATAATAAACATGTAAAGCCATTTTTTTTTCATTTTCTTTTGAAGGAACAACATACCTTCTAAAATTTGTTTTTAGAATATACTTCTAATTTTGGATAAATAAAATATTGCATTAAATAGTTTATTTTGGACTTTGTACAAAATAATAATATGCTAGTCAATTTGCATTTTTAAAATGCATTTCTTTTAATTTTCATCTACAGCTTGCAAGTAAGAGATTTGATCCTCAACTTCCAGTACGTAAGAAATGCTTTTAATATTTTGTATTTTGTTAAACAATGCCAAAAATTGTTTTATGACTGCTTGCAAAGTAAAGAACAAAAATACAAATGCAAAAATCTTTGTTGGGAACATTGGGCAATGCCTAAATATTGATTTATTTTGGGGCTGATGTTTAATAGTGGCTTGAAAACTACAGAAAAGTTGAAGAGTTGGGGTATCCCAATGCCAAATAAGTGTTATCTATGTGAAAGGAAGGAAGAAACCATGGACTATTTGTTTTTTTCTCATGCTTGTCTTCACTGCAGTTTGGAATTTAGTCTTTAGCTAAGTGGAAACTAGAAAGAATGGTATAGAGCTCATGAAGGAACCCCTAGTGGTTCAGCAAATGATAAGAGGGAAAAACATGCATAGTAGAGTTATTTGAGCAGCATTTGCAGCTGTTAACCGTTGTTTATCTGATTTGGAGTGAGAGGAACTGTCATTGTTTTAGAGGGTTAAAAAAATGGTGGAATGGATCAAAGATAGAGTCATTTTTTATGTATGCATTTGTGTTAGAAAGATGCCCTATTTCTATTTTTTTTTTTTTTGGAAAACACCACGGAAGGTGCACAATTCATTAAACTAAAACACCCAGCGGCACTTACAAAAAGATCAGGGGCTTACACTAAGTAATCGGCAAAACTTGATCTAAAATCAAAGAAAAAATAAGAAAACTTAGTATCTATGCTGCACAGCACAATTAGATGCATGCAAACTAGGAAAAAACCTTAACAATACTAGTAGAAAATCTATACTGGATGGTTTGCACCACCAATTGCACAATTATCTCAGTTGTTCTCCTTTGCCGTCGATAGAGCCTATAGTCTCACTTCTGCCAAACAAAATATACTACAAACACAAGACAAGCCCAACGAATATTGGCCTTTAAATCTTTACCTTTAACTACTTTATAGAACCACACCAAAAGTTTATTCCATTTGATGAGGGTTTTCCCCAGCCTGATCATAAGAGACAACTCCCTCTAAATCCTTTTGGTAAAGTCACACTAAAAAAACAAGTGATCACGGGTTTCCTCAGAAGATAAACAGAAGGGGCAGTAAGTGGAAGATATAGTCCTAAATTGACTTACCCTATCCAAAGTCGCCAGTCTATTCAAAATAGCTCTCCAACCAACAAAACATTGCTTATGCATATTCATACTACTCCAAACAACTCTATGCCAAGCCACATTATCATAATTCTTAATTACACGAAGATAAGTAAGTTTTAGCACAAACTTACCAGATTTGACGCAAGCCAAAACATCATCAACAATAATATCCACAAACTTTGGCTTCACTCTCAAAATTTGTTTCCAAACAGAAGAAGTATAATTTATTGCTCTCATCTGCCGGATGTTACTACCATGATTACAATAAGCATGTAACTATTTGATCCACAAATTCTCTTTTTCGTTAACTATTCTCCAAAGTTTCTTCTTAAAAGTGGCCAAATTCTAAACCCTTAGGCTAAAAATTCCCAAACCCTATTGATTTTTAGGAACACATACAAGCTCCTAAGCAACAAGATATTTCCTATCAATTATAAAATCAGTCTGACAGAAAGCACAACAACATTTCTCTAAATGAACAAGCACCCCTTTAGGAATAGGAAAAATGTTCACCCAGTAGGAGTAAATACTAAAAACTACTACTTTTATAAGTTGGACTCGACTAGCATAAGACAAAAATCTAGTACTCCAACTATTTAGTTTGTGCAAAATCTTTTCAACCAACGGTGTATAATGTTTAATTTGCAATCTTTGATCAACTAAAGGCACACCAGAGTATTTAACAGGAAGAGTTCCCTTAGTCATATTCAAAATAGACAAGATTTGCTCTTTCACATTACCAGACACACCACCAAAATAAACAATACTTTTATCAGCATTTATCTCTAAACCCGAAGTGGCAACAAAATTATCCAAACAGAATTTCAAAGCCTTTGCATCATCAATACCAGCTTTAGTAAATATCGTAATATCATCTACGAACATTAAGTGAGATAAGTTGATTCTTTTACATTTACGGTGGTATCCAACCATATTCTCATTAAACAATTTATTAAGAGCTCTCAAGATGTAGTCTATAGCATTCACAAACAACAGGAGAAAGTGGGTCACCTTGTCCAAGAACCCTTCTACTCTTGAAATATCACAAAGAGAGCCATTTATTGCAATAGAAAAATAAGGGATTGAACATAAGCCATAGTCCAATTCACCCAAGTTTCAGGAAAATGTAACTTCCTTAAGAATTGATCTAAAAACCGCTAGTCAATCATATCATAAGCTTTCCTTAGATCAATTTTTAGGCACATTCTGGGTTTGATTGTAACCCTTTAAGATTTGTGACAGAGCAGAACATTATTAACAATGTATCTTTTTTGAATAAATGCCCTTTGACTTTCATGCACTGACTTAGGCAGTATACATTACAATCTAAAGCCAGCACTTTAAAAATAATTTTATAAAATATAATGCGATAGGCAATGGGTTGGAAATCAGCAGCATAAGAAACGTGAAAGTATTTAGGTGCTAAATGCAAAGTTGTGGTAGTTAAAAGAAGAGGGATCTCACTAGATTGGAAAAAGTATTTCACTAATGCACTAACTTCTTTACCCACTATGTCCCAGTTATGCTGGAAGAGCGTAGCTAAAAAGCCATTAGGACCAAGACTTTTATTAGGCCCCATACCCTTACAGCAGCAAGAATTTCCTTATTTGTGACGTCTTGGATCAAAGCTTGGCCTTGCATAAAAAAAACCTTAAGTCCATTTGCAATAATATTTTCATTAATAGCCTAAATGGAACTTTTAGAGACACCAAGAATAGAAAAGAAATATAAAATCAACTCATCTTTAATGTTACGGGTAGCAAGCAACTTCATCCCATTTTGGTTAAAGAAGTAACTGATATTTAGCAATGATCGTCTTTCCTTCATCTTGGAGTGAAAGAATTTAGTATTGCTATCCTCCTTCTGAATCCAATCCATTGCAGCTTTTTAAGTATAAAACTCCTCATCCACTTTTTTTAGTTTCTATACTTCCTCACAAACCTCAGCCCATTTCCTTATCAAATTTCCATCATTTAGCCTCTAAACCAAACTTTGATGACACTCAAGCAAATCTTTCTCTTTCCTCAAAACTCTCTAAGAAATCTCAGAATAATACTCCATATTACATTGTTTAAAAGCCTTCTTCAAGTTTCTTAGTTTTCCAATAATAGAACACCACACATTAGTTTGATGGCTAGAATCTTCCCAAACCCGAGAAATCATTTGTCTATAGTTTGCATGACTTTGCCATATATTTAAGTATTTGAAAGGAAACTTCCGAGAACCTGATCCGCCTTTAGTTAAATCAAGGCCAAAGAATTGTCAGAGCAATGATTGTGTTTGAATTCAACAAATGCCTTAGGAAATTGATTAAACCAAGCACTATTACCCATAGCTTTATCCATTTTACAGTAAATTCTATTCTCTGAAACCAGGTTATTACACCATGTGTAGAACATACCAATGCTTCTAAGGTTAGTAAACCTATTGTCCAAACAACAATCATTTAGGCTAGTATCCTCCCACCCAACAAACAAATTTTGGGTAAGTTTTTCTTCAGATTGCCTAATTTCATTAAAACCACCACAGATAATCCAGGACCGCTAAACTTGTGCAGCATACTGAGAAAATTTAGGCCATAAACTCCTCATTTCCATCAGACTATTAAGGGTATATGTCACAGTTAAAGTGCAAGTCCATAATTCAATGTTATGCTTCACAGCAACATGAATAATCTGGTTTGAGATATCCAATGATTGAACTTCCAAGACCATACTATCCCAAACCAACCAAATTCAACCATTAATAGCATGGAAGTAGTTATTTAGATACTTCCACCTACCAAACATAGCATTATGAATACTGTTGAACTTCCTACTTTTAACTTGAGTTTCCCATAGAGCACACAGGCTAATATTATTTTGTCTAATAATTTTCTTAACTTCTTTTTTTTTTAGGCTACTATTAATCCCTCTAACATTCCAACAACACCACATCAAGTAGGAATGGAAAGAGAATCAGGTCCTTAGTCACCCCTTACCTCCACTTGTTCCTCCACCTGAAGCTTGTCAAAGAAATTGGCCAAGGCAATGCCCTTCAATTTTGGTTGCATTGTAATCTGTTGTTTGACCTTACTCTCAAAATTGGTAGCCTGACCAATTTGTTACACACTATGGCTGTCTACCTTTCTACTCTGAGTCTCAGGGATTGTTTTCTTAGGTGGAATGTTCCCCTTATCTACAATTGGTGCAGTTTGGAGAGTACTAGTACTTGGGACCTGAGGAACCTGGGTAGTATGAGCCTAATTCTTGGTCACAATTAGAGCCTACCCAGACTTCTTCCTATCCTTCTATGCATTAGGATTACAGACTTCCTCACTTTGCCCCTACTTTTTGCACTTCCCACATTGTGTTGGCCACCATTCATAATGGACTGGTTGGGATTCAAACTGTCCATTAGGCTTCTTTATCATAATGGAATGCAACACATCATCTTTCCGCTTCACATCAACTAAGATCCTACTCCCATTTTTATTTCTTCTTCTTGGCTTAAAAAATTGGTGGGTTTTAACTGATGTTATTCCAAGGTATGCCTAGGATGTTTATGTATATCGAGCTTGCGTTTTAATGAAATTTTCCTTCCCTAAAAAAAAAGGCACTAATACTATAGATTTAATAATCAATTTCATAGTATGCTTTTAGAAAGTAAATTAAAACTTTATCTTTGAGATGGATTATAAAGTAGTTATATAGATTTTGAGTTTATCTCAACGTACGTCAGTTCAACAAATGCCTTTTGCTTATGGATTGTATGTCTCGTGCACACGGCACAGGTGATGAAAGTTCAACAAACATTTCAGGAAGTTAATGTAGTGGTGGTTTACTTGGCCAAGAATGGAGCATCTTTGGATGTTGATGGCACTATCATTTACTGGAATGGAAGTGCCTGGATTTTATATTCACTATTTGTTATATCGATTGCTCTACCCCTAGGCGTTGTATTAATTCTGCTAATTCGCCCTCTATGAGCCAACCTGACTGATTTGTTGGCTGTCCTTTTTGTTTAAATTAACTAGGCTCTTTTATTCTGCTTATGTAACTACCCCTTTCAACTAAAAATTAAAATTTTATGATTTTTTTTTACTCAAAAAGCTTAAAAAAATTAATAATCATTCATTAATTTTTATAAAAAAAATTATTTTAGAAGTGGCTTCCATGTTTCTTAAGGTATTAGGTTTCAGTAAGTATATTTTAGGGATAAATGTCTAAATTCACAATAAAATCAATTGATGATTTTTTTAGAAATTTGTAAGCGTTCAAAAAGAAACATCAGATCCATCATTTTTGCTTATATAAAACAATTTCATAAAAATTTTTAATATTGAACCACCCAATCACAAAATCATAGCTCAGTCATTGCCAACCACATGTACAGAGATCATCTCTTGTTTTTCTTTTCTCTCAGTTCTCTATCTCCATTGTCTAATATCTTTCACTGTGAATTTCTATGATTTTATAATCATATAAAAATCAAAATGATTCTAGATAAAATCCTAATTTTAATAACATCGACTACAAAATAATTCGTGCTATTGTTTTCCAAAAAAAAAAACTTCATTTAAATTAATGTTAATTAGATGACATCTAAGACTCGTGGCCGCTATATTACTATTGTATTACTCATGGCTTGCTTTGGAATGAACTTCTACTTCATCATTGGATGGGTTAGAATTTGATGAGTGGATGTAGAGTACTTTGAGTCTGTGAAACACTTTATGTAATGAAGAATTTTGAAAATACCATTAAAATTAAGACTTCTCCTCCAGAATTATATTGAAAAAAAATATGTAAATCTCTCACTCTTCAAAAGTATTATCTTCCTTTATTCTGATTATAAAAAAACTATTGTCTTCCTATTATTACTTGAGTAAAAGTTTTTCAGAAATTATTATTTCTCAAAATAAATTTTCAAATTTTCCCAATGAAAAGAGGGTATAAAAATACATGCTTTTGCGAAAGATAAAATTAATATATATCCAGAAATTTCCAAGTTTTTTATTTCAAATAAGTATACAGTTTTAAAAGAATAATTATATATTAAAATAATCACTTAAAATAGGTCATGGGAAAATTCATCCTTACATTTTTAGATTCTTTTTTGCTGCATATGAAGGAGGCCAATGAAGTGGGAGATTGAACCTTTACATCTTCTAATAACAACCATAAATTTTTAGCAGCTAGATTTTTATATTCCAAATTTTCAGATTCAAAATTTTCTGGAAGTGTAAATATTAATCTTGCTTTGATGCATTTATGGATTTTTTTTTCTGGAAACTATCGTTGTTCGTTCCATTGGTAGAATTATTAATTTTTATAACAACAAAAAAAATCGATATATATAATTTATATAACTAGAAGTTTATGATTGCTCAAAATGATACCCATGAAATAAAAATATCTGAATGGTAACTAAAGTTTGAGTGCATTTTCAGTTTCATTATTTATTAACTATAACCCAAGACTTAAAGGCCTTAAGTTTAATCTCGCAAAAATGAGAGACTTTAGAGTGTGAGTATTGGTTAATTTGTTGATATTATATTAACTAAAGAGTCAAGTTCTTGATGGAGACTTGGGACAATATTCCTTTGCTGCAGTTTCTTTCTTGTTTTTTTAGGGCTGCAGGCAATTTGGCTTCCGGCCGAAGTATCCAAAATCAAACAAAATGTCCATAGCAATTGTCCTAAGGGTTAAGAATTAGGACACAATGGCCTAAATTAGGGATCAAATTCCACTTAGTACATTATGCGCTACAATACCAAATTGCAGCTTAATGTCTTGTCTAGATTTCAAGAAATTGACAGATCTTTTCCAAACTTTTTAAGTAATATCGTGTATCCTAATATACTTTTAAAAGTGCATTTGAGTACAAAAATACCAAACAAAATGGATACATTACAGCATATGCCATCTGTTTATAGAAAATAATATCTCTTGATCCTCAAACTTTGGAGTGAGATATTTTGTCACTATGTTCAAGTAGACATAAAAGATATTCTAAATTTTTTTGCTTTTGCATTTTAGTCCTTTAAACTTTCTAATTACAATCAAAACCATAGTTTGTGATCATATCCTAAATCCATTACATTGGCCTTATGTCGTGTATTTTCTATTTACCAAACTTGTTATCAATAAATTTCAAATGTCTTGACCTTCTAAAACTTTTGAATTAATCATTACTTAGTTTTAAATTCATAATTTTTAAACATTTTTTTTGTATAAATGTGATCGGTATAAAAAATGGAATACGGGCCGATTACTAATTTATTTGCTAGACGTGTCAAAGTGTCTATATACTCGCTACATCTCAATTATTCATCTATTTTCTATTTACCAAACTGGTTATCAATAAATTTCAAATGTCTTGACCTTCTAAAATTTTTGAATTAATCATTACTTAGTTTTAAATTCATAATTTTTAAACATTTTTTTTGTATAAATGTGATCGGTATAAAAAATGGAATACGGGCCGATTACTAATTTATTTGCTAGACGTGTCAAAGTGTCTATATACTCGCTACATCTCAATTATTCATGTAGTTGCACTATTTTTTCGCTTGTAGAATCACGTTAGATATAAAAGTTGAGAGCGAAGACATATTTACTAAATGAGGTTTCTCCAACAACAGTTGTCTTTATGAAATTTTATTTTATTTTCCTGGTAATTTCTTTTAATTTGAGAAAGAAAAAAAATTACTATGCAAAGGTGGTGAAAATTAAAAGCTGCAGCCAGAAAAGCATGTGCTACAGCCCTTGTGCATTATTTGTGGCAGGAACAAAACAACAGGATTTACCAGAAGAAGAGCAGGTCCCCAACAGAAACAGCGTACCAGATTATCTCATGTACTCAGACTAGAATAAGAGATAGTATTGATAGGATATTTGAGTGGCTTCCATAAATATCTGATTATATTATTAAACATAGATATTGACATTTATATTTTGGTTGCTTCACTGGCTTATTTGATGCAAGTCTTTATCTTAAAAATTTGGAGTAAAGTGTATGAATAGTCTCTAATATTTAATCATTGTTTTATTTTATTCCCTAATTTATTAAAATTTTTTTTGTCCTAAGCCAATAAAAATTATTTTTTTTTGTCCTTCATGAGATGAAATTCATTAACTCAAAATAACAATTTGGCACAAATTTTGAAAATCTAATTTGAATATCCTATGGCCATTTTCATAAAATTTCAACTACAGTATTTAATAATTTTTTGACAGTTGATAGACAATTTGAATTAGTAGTTTATTCTTCCTGAATGGAATAAGTTCAATTTATAGAGAGAGAAAAAACAAGTGATTTAAATTGTTCATTAATTATAAAAAAAATATGATCTATAAAGATGTTATTAAACAAATAATTTGAGTTAACAAATTTCATCCAATGAAAACCAAAGTAAAATGTCATACATAATTAATAGATTGGGGACTAAAAAGGAATGATAACAAAAGGTTATGAATCATTTATGTAATTTATTCTAAAAGTTTGTAGCTCCCGTTGAACGTTTCATTTTTTTTATGAAATAAAATATATGTTAGAAAAAAGATGCTGGTAATTAATTACTTATAAAAACATGCTAGCAATGAAGCAATAAGTGTTCATTTGTTTTGTGAAAAAATAAAAATTGATTTTTTTTGTCAGGGGAAAAAAATGGACGTACAAACTATCCTCAAACTTGTATAGATCGGTACTTTAGACCCTTGAACTCCTAAATGTACCAATGAGCCCCTGGAACTTTATAAAACCAACCAATTAAATTCATGAGACCAGCTTATGGAGCTCTTATTTGTCCAATGTGGATTTGCTTGGCTAAGGATTGTGTTCTAGGCTTTCAAGTGATAAAGGGGTTCGACCGGTCTCCTAAATAATCTAGCCGTGGGGTAAAAGTCCACCCTTTCAATGTTTCCTAGAGGTTTTTCTGAGAAAGAGTATATTTGTTTCACAGAGAGCAAATGCAAAGTCGCTAGCTAATCCAGCTAGTAGAGTCAAGGACCTCCAGTAGCTAGTAGAGTCAAGGACCACCAGTGTAAAAATCAAAAGCACAGGACTGTATACTAGATGCACGAGGGGATAAATAAGGAAAGAATTATGAATATCTCCGGTAGCTCAACTAATGATATTGTTTATTTTTTTTTATATAATGAAAGATCGTTGTATCCTAAATGCAAGTGAAAAGATCAAGAATCGATCGATTCATAAGGAAACGCCAATGATTAAATAAATACCCTTTGAATATTTTTGAACTTCCAACTGAGGATGTCTTTCTTTTTAGCAGACTAGATAAAATAAACGAACATTATAGGCCTGTTCAGAAACTAAACTTCATCTTTTTCTAAAAAGGATCTGAGGGAGGCCAGGGATGGTCCTAGGGGTGCCTAAGGATTGTAGTTGTATAATGGCACTTCGAAACTCCTTAAACTCTCTCATGATCTAGGGGTTTTCTTATAGTTTGATGGATGGAAAGTGCACCTCATGAGAAAACTAGTTGATGGGCCATAGTAATACACCATTAGATGAGATGGAAGGTTTAGCACCATCGAGACCTTAGTTATACCTTCGGGTTCAAGGCCTCGATAAAGAAATCTTAATACACTTAATGGGTTCTTCGGGACCAAGGAATTATTAGTCTAATTATAGTGACCCTATAAAACATAAGGTATGAGTTTGAGAGGGAGATATTATTAACACATGAGCCTCCTTAATTACATGAGAGTGAACTACAAGTTATAACAGTAAAGTTGCTACATGAATCAGCAATAAGTAACTTTATGTCATTCACCAGCACTTGGCACTCTGTAGCGAAGTAGTTTCCATTTCCAACGCAACAAAAGTAGCATGTTCTATAAAATTGAAAGGATTCGTGGCTTGATTGTGTTTTTGATGATTTTGCCATGTAGCTACATTCCCTTATATTTCCTTTCTCTGATCATTTCCTCCTCCCTTATTTGTGACTCAAGCCATTGATTTACAATCTTTATTCTACTCGATCAACTACTCTTATTTTTTTATTTCACAATTTCTTCTTTATCATTAATTCTACTTGACCAAAATTATTTATCACCATTAATATAGAATTATAGTCTAATTCTTCTGAAACCTTACGGTGGATAGATTTTGGTGATCTAGTTCCTATGTCAGTGGGTCAAGCGGAGACCAGAGGGTAAAAACGGTGACATCGATGATGAGGCGTTCTCGAATAATGGATCAGGTGATGGTGTTGAATTTTTTTTTTATCTATACATTGTATTAGACTTTATGTTGGTTGATCTACGTACTATTATGGGTTGAGTTGATTCACCTTTTATTTGGTCGGGTTGTCTGTTGTCTGTTGTTCATCTTGATTATTTAGTCATTCTTTATCTGGGTTCTATTCCAATTATTTGTAAGTTATCTATGCCACATTTATTTTGGTTTATATAAGAGGTTTGCTCGATCCGATTCCCTTTCTTTCATTCAATGTCACAGGAATGAATAACCTTTTCAATTGTCAATTTTATATTCATGATGTTGTTTATAGTCTTTTGCCATTGTTGATATGAAAGATGTCATTTGACTTGCTTTTGGTTAGAATGAAACATCTTTTTAAGAAAAATAACTTTTGAAGCATGATGGGTGAAACGCTATCAAACTAGACTATGGTGAAGTTCGTTTCCATATAATGTGGACAAAGAGATTGAATTATTTGTGAATAGGATCCGGTTATTCGCATGTAAAATAATCTGTGGGTGATCAGGTCACAAAATTGACCCCGGATTTGGTGGTATTTACATACTTGTACTATTGTTTTAACCTCATGAATTAGAAGCTTCTCTCCTCTTTCTCCCCCAAACATATGCAGCTCACTGCGCAAGAGACAACCAATTGTTGTTGCGCCGCTGAATCCACCTGACTAACACCATCCAGAGATCCGCAGCCGGACCCTCTACCTCCGATCCGATCCGATTATATCTCGTTGGATCCACTACGTTCTTGTAGACCTAGTGCTTGCATTGCATATATGGCACCTCACAATCTAGCTCGCCGAGTCTCTCTTATGCAAGTCGCGATTGTGTTAATTTCTTATGGGTAAGTTCACAGATACATCCTTCATTTCTGACTACTCTATCTCATTCGAATCCAACTTTAGCTTTCATTTGCCTGAGCAAGAGAGGAGAGAGAAGCTTCTTGATCAGGTGATTAAAAAAGTGGTACAAGCATGTAAATAACATCAAATTCAAGGACAATATTGCGACCTGGTTAACTCATAGATCGTCTTAACTCGCGAACAATCCGATCAGGCTCGTGAATGATTCGGCCTCTTTAATCCATATTCATGGAAACCCAACTCCCTTTCAACTTTTAGGTAGAAAAATTTTGCCACTAAACAAGTACTACTTATCGGTGTTGAAGATGACAAGGATATTGCTCTCTAGGGTAAAAGCTAAAGTGGCCTTGCGAGTCTTGACTCTGTCGTCGAACTTTTGTGCAATAGTTTGAAAGAGACGCCAATTTTCGGCTTCTTGAAACACTTAAGTCTAAAGGCAAAAGCAGAATATATCCTAAACTTAGCTACTTGATTAAATACATATGTTGGACCTATCAGGCTTAATTAATCCTTATGATAGCGACAGGAAGCAGGAAAAGCTTACAAATCTCCCAACAGCATTATTGTTTTTCATTTGCCATTTCGACCTCATGGAATCCTATAAAACAAAGGTTAATTGAATTATTGCGCCTTAATTATGCACTTGTCCTCATAAATATTGTCATAATCATGTAATTGAACTATTAAGCGTGTCATTAGCTAGCAAGCTACTAGCCCGAATCAAATGATGGTTAAAGTAAATTGTATCTTTCACTTGGTACTTTACCGTTCAACTTTACCATCTCAAATGCCTAAATAGCCGTAGTTTTTCAAAGGTAAAAATCACAAAAAAACAAAAGGACTATTGTTTGTGTTTCGACCCAAATATATAATCTTTTTTTTTTTCCAACTTAAATATACCACTTATATTTCTAAATGAGCCAAATTGACTCACTACTAGAAAAAATGGATTTAGCGATTGCGTTTTTAGTGACAGCTAAAAACCTAATAGTCGCTAAAAGTCCGGTGAAACTTTAGCGACGGCTGTTAGTCGTTAATATTTTAGTGACGGGCAACCGTCGCTAAATTAGTGACGGTCAAACGTCGCTAAACTTAGTGACGGCTTCCCGTCGCTACATTAGTGACAGCAAGTAGTCGCTAAAGTTAGTGACGGCTTACCTTCGCTAAATTAGTGACGGTCACTAGTCACTAAATTTTGTGAAGGTTTACCGTCGCTAACCTTAGTGGCGGTTTATCGTCGCTGACTTAGTGACGGTTAGACATTGCTAAACTTAATAAAATATTAAAAAATTGTACTGCTTCTAATTTGTGCTCGGGTTTATTGTCAACTATTTTAACATAATTAGATTTTGTTTGACTGTATGTACTGTACTGCAGATATGTACGGTAATTTCAGATAAAAGTTTAGTAGGGGCTATGAGTTGCTAAATTGTCAACTACTTAAACATAAACTAGTGATGGCTGACCGTCGGTAAGTTAGTGACAGTTGGCCGTCGCTAAAATTAACAAATCCAAGACAAAAGTAATATGTCTTATGTGATAGTTATTTTTTATGCTAAATTGTTATCTACTAATGCATAACTAATTTATTTTGAATATATGTACTGTACTGGAGATGTATACCTTAAAGTTGTATAAACGTTTACTAGGGGTTATAAGTTCCTATATAAATTTTAATTTAACCTAGTGACGGTCAACCGTCGCTAACTTAGTTCAGAAGGCAAACTGTCGCTAAAATTAAAAAAATGCAAAAAAAAAGTAATAGTTGTTATGTGATATTTATTTTTTATGCTAAATTGTTATCTACTAATACATAACTAATTTATTTTAAATATATGTAATGTAGTGGAGATGTGTAACGTGAAGTCGTATAAAAGTTTAGTAGGGGTTAAATTTTAATCCTACTTAGTGACGTCTTACCGTCGCTAAGTTAGTGACGGTCAGCCGTCGCTAAAATTAAAAAAATCTAAAAAAAAAGTAATAGTTCTTATGTGATAGTTATTTTTTATGCTAAATTGTTATCTACTAATACATAACTAATTTATTTTGAATATATTTACTGTAGTCGAGATGTGTACCTTCACTTCGTATAAAAGTTTAGTAGGGGTTATGAGTGGGTAAATTTTAATTTAGCCTAGTGACGGCTTACTGTCTCTAAGTTAGTGACTGATTGTCGTCGCTAAGTTAGTGACGGATTACCGTCGCTAAGTTAGTGACTGATTGCCGTCGCTAAATTAGTGACGTATTACCGTCGCTAAGTTAGTGACGGTTAGACGTCGCTAAAATAAAAAAAAGGCAAAAAATATTAATACTTCTCCTATAATAATTATTTTTTATGCTAAATTGTCATCTATTGTAACATGAATAATTGTTTTTGAATATATATACTGAAGTTGAGATGTGTACCTTAAAGTCGGATAAATATTTAGTTGGGGTTATGGGTTGCTAGATTATTCTTTAAATTAGTGACGGTTAACCGTCGCTAAAATTTACAACTCCAAAAAATAGTTATAGTTCACATGTGATAGTTTTTTTTTTGTTACGTTGTTATGTACTTTACCATAAATAATAACGATTGTTTAAAATATGTACTGTAGTGGAGATGTGTACCTTAATGTCGGATAAATGTTTAGTAGGGGTTATGAGTTGTTAAAATTTAATTAGCGACTGATAGCCTTCATAAGTTTTCCATTATTTAATCTTTATCATGTGACCTATATTTATTCAGATTTATTTTACTTATTCTTCATGTTAAATCTAGTTCAAGAAAACCTGTTCTCGTTTTATATGTCAATTGTTTAATTGTATACTCATAATTAAATTTTAATGTGATTAATTCAGCATACAAATGTTTTAATAAAATTTTTAGTAAAAAATAAAAGTATATTTAATGAAAATTAAATTTATGGACCAATGGTTTATTGTGACATTATGCTTAACAATTTAGTTATATTTTATCATTTAATTATGAATTAAGATTAAGAAGTAGCGACAGGTGTTAGTCGCTAGTTTTAAGTGACAGTTTACCGTCGCTATGCATATATGTTTTTTAACAATACTAACTCTCTCCCCGTGTTATCTGTCTGGAAATTCCCTAACTCTTTACTCACTAAGTCGCCTTCTGTTTCCTCTCCATTTCGCACCTAGCTCTGCTCCTCTACATCGAATCATCTAGTCTTCATCCCCTTCACCAGCGACGGGTCAAGACCCCTACTCTTTCGTACCCCGTGTTCTCTTCCTCCCCTTCCCTAGCCGTTATCGAAACCCTTACTCCTTCAGTCCCCGTCTTCTTTTCCTCCAGGTGAAATCACCGTCAGACCTCACGACGGTAACGCATGCGGCGGCCCCAATCTCCATAATCGTTCCCCCCGACCCGTTGAAATGGCGCCACAATTTCAGGTAGTCAAATCTCTCTTTCACTTTATTCTTGTTTAACGCCTGGAATCGTCTGTTTGTTTTAGGGTTTTAGTTTACTTGCATTTTCATGTTCTTTTTGTGCGTTGCTAGTTTCGGCCCTATCTTTGGTGTTGTCAACCGGTTAATATTCTCTACAAGTTGGTGCGATAGGCCTTCGTTTCACCTACTTCACTCTATTATCCGGGATTTGGACGCGCACAAAGTAAGTCTGAGTTTCTTCTGTTATTCTTTGTTGATAGCTAGTTAATTTTCATAACCATTAATGATATGTTTAGTTGTTTATACAGATTGATTGGGGAAATTGCTTTTGTTTCTAATTTTTATGTAATTTTACTGGTTCTGTACTTTGACCATGATGCATTTTAATCTTTCTACTGCCGTTGTTGCATCTAATTACTACTCCTTTTGGTTAAATTCACCATCCCACCACAACTACAAGTATCACACCTCTCTTTTCCCTTAACAACATTTTTTTTGTTGTGTCTGAACTTTTTAAATCTCAAAAGCTTGCTTAACTGTTTTCAGTTAATATCATGTCTGAAATTAAATTTGGTTAAAAAAAAAAGAGTCTATATGGTGTGGGTATCAATGCTGATTCAGTTTCTACTCTTACTACTCGGCCCCATCTTGTAAAGATGAAAAGATTCCATTTAAGTACGAGAGTCTGCCAGTGGGCTTAAATTTCAGTAGAATCAATTCATGGAAAATGGTTAAGGCAAAAATTTAAATCCAAATTGAGTCAATGAAACACTAATTTATTGTATAATAGCAAAAGCTATTATACATTAAGAATTTCATATCTGGGAAGAAGCCTGAAAGAGAAAAAGAGACAGAAAGGAAAAACCACACTTTGGGATTGATTCAAATACAAAAGGAAGAAAACCACACACCAAATGATTTAAGTTAATAGTTGACGATAGTACCATTGATAGCTGACATTTTTTGCGTACTTGCTCCAGACAAGTTCCTGAATTGCACTTTTAGGAATAACTTCAACTGCAGTGAGTATATCACCTTCCATTGGCTTTCCAGTAAGTGCCAACGTTTCTATTTGAGGAAGCTCTGAAGGGAAATAGAGTGCCAGGATTAGTTTAAAAGTTCTTCAAAGTTGTCCAACAGTTTCTAATATGATGCACCAACAGTTATGAGCTAGGTACCCTAAGTATATAGAGCTAATACATTCTCAGGTTCAGGGCTCAAGTATAGATTTTGACCTTTTAGGCCAACAGTCCATATAATTCTAGCTGGACAGTACCAAATCAAACATGGGTAAATTCTAAGAATGTGATTGAATATATCATTGATTTTGACGGATTGAAGATTACAGAATATTTTGAAAAAAAATGAGATTCCTATACAGCCCTCTGGCAAAAAAAACTTTATGGTTTATCAGTCTCATTTGCATATCACTCCTCTACAAGCCTCTAGCAAGACCTTTATTATGGTTGACATCTGTCTTCACATTCTTGTTACTATTATCAACTGAGCAGAAATAAAGTATGCAGGGAAAGGCCCTAGAAACTAAACCAAAATTTTAGGCTCTTTGGGTTTTTGAAATGCGTCACCTACCAGGAAGAACAATATCTGTTGGTTCAGACAATCTCAATTCGCCTACCAATGAATCTGAACGAACTGGGGTGTAACTGCAACAAACATAGGAACAATCTTATAATAATATAATAAAAAGAGAATATAAAGTACAACTCGAATGCATTTAATGGGAATTGATTTCTTTTTTCTCTGATCTGAGGTACATTGTCAAAAAGCACATCGCATATAATCTTTAATCAACATGATTTGCCCATACGTGCTTGCTGTGTGATATCTAATCATATAGTCAAAAGAGCCTTAGGATTTTATAATATTTAAGGTAAATATGTATAACTTACCTGGGGAAATCAAGTCAGAAACTACACTTCTAGGATTGCCCTTTTCTCCATCTTTGCGCACAGGTGTATAAACAAGTTCAATGGTTCTCCCTACATCAGCAAGTGTAAGATCTGGAAATTATGTAAAGATAGTAAGATAAAAAAATCAGCCTCACAATTTAATCTTGATGTAGAGGAAGGGTAATATAACATTCTTTAGAACTTACCATCATTACTCAGGCTCTCTTTCATCCCACCTTTAATCACTCTAATCCATTCATGGATACAAACTCCCTGCTCGCTGAACCACAAATAGATACCTCAATTCAACATGTCCCGCTACCAAACACTGACTACTAGTTTTATCAATTATCTAACATATACAACTTAAGCAAAGGTCTCACCCTCCAGTATAAGAAGCAATAAAGCTCAAGCGTTGTCCTTCTATCATTGATCCAAGAAACTCCAGAGATTTGCAAGTAAGAGGGCCTACAATTAGAAACATATCCCAAACAAATTAGTTATGTGGGTCACATCCATGAAAATAATTAGTTGCAGAAGACCATGGCCATGAAACTAACAATTTGCTTTTAAAGTCTATAGAGACTTCATTTTTATACCAGGTATTATAGGTCCAATTTGTTCAGACAGAAAAATAGGGCCACGTGCCCAATCACTTCTAACAAGCTCACAAGAAACAGAGACAAAAGCACCAATGTCATCAATTGTAAGTGTGTATGATGATGTATTAGCACCCCTAACTTCAGTTTGCATGCCATCTGAGCTAGTCTGCAGAAACAAGTTGACTGATCAGAAATGATGAACTAAGAGAGTTAAAATAACTGTTAGTTTTGAAAAAAGATCTCATCACGGTCATACATTTTTTGGGGGGGAGGGGGGGAGTTCATCACTGTCATGGATTAATTGTTCAAGCATTTCACTTGAAACTAACTGGCAATATGTGGAAAGGCCCCACACCATGACATAAAGCCTTATTAAGCTATGATTGCATATACAAAACAATCAGCTAAACCATTACCCAACAATATCAACGTGGAACACATTAAAACGGCATCTTAGAGCTAAATACTTACCCTGAACCACCGAAATACTGAATCACCTTCTTCACCACCCCAATATTTCTTTTCAACACTAAGTCTGGTTCCTTCAATAGCATTTCCCACTATTTGCAATGCGAGTAGCCTTAGGCTTCTTGATGACAAAAATAAATGGCAAAAATTTATAAAAAAAAAAACTTTTACTAGTAAAGCAGGTAAATAGGCACACCCTTTTATGTGAGCAACATAAGAGATTTCAATTGTAAATGGAACTCTTTATCCTTTTTAAGGCAAAGATAATAGGATACTCCTACATTAGGGTGAAAGAAATGCTCATTAGTCAAGATAGAGAGATCTTAGATAGAGTTATTCTATCGTCCATAATTTTTGTAAATGGGTTTGGCTGCCCCTGGGTGATTATTTACATATATACACAACCTTTTGTTATAAGAAAACAAAAGCACATATTCTCGGGATTCAGACATGTACAGGTCAAATAAGGGATAGCTAAACGTCGGTTATTATAATAAGGTCCTTACAAATATCTGTAAACACAATATAAAATGCAACCAGGAAGATATTAGAAAACTGTCCAAATTTACAGAATAGATGTTCACTTTAAGCATTAAACCTGGTAGCACTAGAGGAAGTGGCAAGGTTGATTGTGAAAGCATGCATCGACTCGTATACTCACTACAGGTCACTATTGTGCATTTCTATAACTACAACTCCTTTTTTAGATAAACAACAATATGCAATATTATCAGTTTTTTATACCCATAGCTCAATCATTCAAGACACATTCATCATATACACATACATGTGGCACTATGTACATTGAGACTAGTTTCTCACCCAGTAAAATTCTTACTTGAAATGAGTCACCAAGAAATTATCAAGTGCAGAAAATAAAGATGAAATGTAAGTTAACACCAATACTTACCTTTTTCTCCATCTACTTTCACACTAGACTGAAATATCATAGTAACAAAAACAGACAAGATGGAATAAACAATACCATACTATTAAAATGGCATAACAATCATCAATATGGCCACACAAAATTACCTGGACAAGCACGTTCTTGTCCTATGCAAGTTCTTGGATCACCTACAATCCCATCATCTCGTACAGTGGTGCACTGGAAGGATATAAATTTACCAATTGCATCTTTAGCTATACGATACTGAAGAAGACCTGAAACATATTGTATTAGGGTACAGGTGTGGCCTTCAACCTACAGAATCCCATAATATTGCAAGTTTTTAGGAAAACAATGTTTAATTTAAGTATCCTCTCTTCCTCATTTTCTCTCCCTCTCTCTCTCTCTCTCCCTCCTCTGTTCTGGATATCATAAGTATACATCAATTAATAAATACCTTCTTATGCTAGATACTAGATACTAAATACCTTCTTACACTAGATAATAAATATTCTTTCCTTCCTTTTGCCTCGTCATCTATATTTGCCATTCCTCCCCCTCTCTCTTTATTTTTTGTTTTCCTTTTTCCTTTTTCTTTTTCAGAGAGATGACCCCAGACAAAACACTCCCTGCCTTCTGTTATATGTGTATATCACGGTTTTGCTTTCAGAACTTCACTCCATAACTTCTCCTTCTTTCTCTTTTCTTTTGTGTGATACAAATTTTTTCTCAAATGCAAGATTAGAAAATCAATTTCAATGACTTTTTTTGCAAGAAAAAAAAATTGATAAAGGAAATGCAAATCCTTTGTTAACGATACAAGAGCTCACAATATTTCTATAACTTCATACAATGCTTCCCAAAAGAAAAAGCCTTCTGTTTGTAAGATGGTATTTTTCACCCAGGACTTGGCTATTATACCTCATGAAGAAACTAGTTATAAATGTTTTTCCCTTCATGACCTCCTATATAGCCATAAGATGTTGTCAACATTCCACCTTCGGTGAAGTCCCCCATAATTGACAGAAAGTTTAGGCTCGGTGGGAGAGCTGCAAGAAGGACAACAGATATTTAGACAAGCTGAATGCTCAACTAGGGGAAGGGGGGATTGAAAGAAAAGACCAAAAGTAAAAGAGCCTCTAATCATTAGACACCATACATATCAATACAAAGGGGCTAAAAATATCAACAAACTAAAGATAACTTTAAGCCTGAATGTTATTTCAACATATTCAACACTAACAAGTAGTAATATGGCAAGTCATGTAACAAAGCACATTATTCAATGTGGCCATTAGTGTGAAGTGTGCTGATGCAATGTTCTCCCCTGACTAAAGCTATGATTGCATATACAAAACAATCAGCTAAACCATTACCAAACAATATCAACGTGGAACATTATCAAAATATAGCAGTAGTATTTAAAGTTCTTTGATGTATTTCAATGTTCCTTTTATTTTTTTGAGCTATTGTTTGATGCTAAATGGTTACATTATCAAAATATGTGCCACTGTAACTATGTCACTCGCTATGGATGAAGTTGAGTGTGATAAATTATCAATGCAACAATATACTTTTGTAAAAGGTTAACTGGATTAAAATAAACTAGCAAATATACAGTGGAATGAGTGGTGGTTGTACAGTTTAACCTATCATTTACTTTTAGTTGTTTTTCCTAATATCTTTATATAAGCTTTTCGAAGGCAACCAAGTTGCATTTAGTTATTCTATCCTCATGTTCTGAAGAACCAAAATTGTTCTGGACCATTGTACTAACTTCTATTGGTTGAAATGATCTTTTTAATGTCTTAGGGATTGAGGCCTCAGGCTTTATCTTTGGTCCTCCAATAGCATTGGCAAGAGGAGCAAAGTTTGTTCCTCTGACGAAACCGGGGAAGTTGCCTGGTATTTTCACCCTTTCCTTGTACTATAATATGTACTTTTTATGAGAGTAAGTCATTCTATTGTACATTGAGGTGGTTATGAGTTTCTACAGAAGGGCACGACTTGAAACTTCAATGTTCTCATAATAGACTTTCATTTGGATTTTCTGTAATGAGAATTGTTCTACTGCACCTGCATTTTGAACAAACTGTGGCTATTGAGCTATTTCACTTTCCTGTCCCCGTTATGTTTGCACATAAAGTTTCTACTTTGCAGTCATCTGTTCTCAACCTTGTCTAGAGGTTTACTGTTTCAGTTTTCAATTAACTTGGCCCTGATTGTAGTGACTATGGTATCTGTGTTGTGCTTTATGATAGAATACAATGACAGTCTTGGTGATGTTGCAAAAGATGACTGGTAGATAAGTTCAATTACAGGAAAATTTATACAGTTAGAGGGCAAATCTTCCCAGGGTGTTAGAATTTTATTAATTACATATTAAACGTCACTAAATAGTTGAAATAGTTGATCTAACAGTTACAGGTTTTGGTATACAAGAAAATAGGTATTAATCTGCTAAATATAGAAAGGGATTTGGGACTCAGAGAATGTGATTGAACTAGTTTTCTGTAACATTTGGGTAGGGGGATGAAGTGGGGGAAATTTCGAACCTTAGACTGCAGTGGGTTATAGGTCTCCAAAAAAAAAATTAGTCACTTGTAATTACTGTCAAATGTTTGCATTTTTTTTTCTTCCTTTTGTTTTGTTGTCTTATAATTATTTTTAATGAGACGGGATAAAAGAAAAAAAGAATAGGCTGAGGAAGTAAAACAAATGAGTTTACTAGTTCTCCAAAGCCAATAGAAGCTGAATCGTAATCTGAGAAAAGCATGTAGTTCTACCTTAATACAATAAACTCTATTGCTCAATGACTATTAGAAACATTATTACTGTTCTGAAATGGTCTTCTCCAATTCAATAAATGCCCCACCACATATGAAAATTATATCTTTTGTGTCTATCTGCAACATCAGCAAACATACGTAACATAGACAACATGCACTGTCATGTAAATTTAGAACAAAGGAAATTGGAAGTAAGTAGCATTCCATTTATTGTTGTCTCTCAGATTTTAAAAGCTATTGTAGGCAAGCCTATCACAATGATGTCACTCCAACATTCTCAATAACTACAATTGTAGAAGCAAACTGGCCTACAATAAATATTGGCTTAATTAAGAAAGCTTTGTCTGAGTAAAAAGTTCAGAAGGAATTGTAAATAACACGGAAACCAAACATGGAAAAGCCCCTCAACTGAACCAAGAACTGAACTCTCACAAATATACAAAAAACACTTTTTTTTTCCCAGTGTTCCTTCTATCGTTAGGTTTTCTACCTTCTTCATGTGACATTCTGCTGTCACTGTTTCATAATGAAACTGAATTCAAGCTAAAAGCATTCTGAATTCATTAAGAACAATGTCTTCCCAACGAATCAGAGATTAAGCTAAAAGATTTCTATAAAGGCCCCCTATCCCCAAGAAGAAAATCAAGACCAAGAATTTGTATTGTGGCACTGCAAAACCAGTTTGCTTTGAGTAGATAAATTCCACAAAATCAAACTGAATGTCATGAGCAAGCCTAACAAATAAAAAAGAATAGTTCAGATGAGATCCAAATTCCAACTTCTAATGAAGCAACTTATTTCGCCAGTTTTTTACTATTTATCAGGTGTAAAGATGCAAGAAGAATCCCACAATTAAAACAAATATTCTATGTCCTTTTCCATATAAACTTAATTCTACTAAATTTAATAGCAAAATATTTTATGTCGACCCTTAGACTTTAGTGGGTTATAGGTCAACATGAAAAAATAAGTTAGTTGTACTTACTGTCAACTGTTTGCATTTTACGAGAGAATCTTTCTTTTTTGTTTTGTTGTCTTATAATTATTTTCAATGAGACGGGAATTAAAAAAGAAAAAAAGATTAAAAAAAATTAGTTTAGTTGGGGTACATTTAGTTGCCTGGGTATGCTTGCATGCTTGGTAATATGGGTCATATTGCAGATTTTACTTCATACTTAGAGACTATAGTTCTTAGCCAGGATTTCTTGAGTATCATGTCATAGAGCTACCAAAGACAGACTGCGTTCATTTCCTGTGATTTCCTAGTTTAAATCAGGTTGTCAGTCTTCCTATAATTTGAAAATAGCTTGAGATTTCGAAGCCAAAATAGGCTGAGAGTTGAATTGCCAGAGACTAATGTTACGCTTAGCCATAGAGCGTAAGGTATTTTTGTATAGAAAGCATGAACAAAAGCACAGGGCTTTTAGTACTCGTAGGAATGTCTCCAAATTTATCCCTCAGATTGCCACTCTTCAGATGGTGAGAAACATAAATATTTAAGAGTCATTAATGATAAAATGGGATAAAGCACCAACAACTGCTAGGAGAGAGGAATCAGCAGTATCCTCAGATTGTGAAGAAAGAAAAGGTCATGGATAGAGATAACCAAGTCTTTGGTAATGTCTAAAGGAGAACAAAGGATGGGTAATAGCAATCCCCATGTAAGTCGTTGAAAGAGTGTAAAACCAGAGGGTGGCGTGGATACAATGTATCAATTTACAAGAATTACAAGATAATCCTAATTGAAATTATAATTTTCTTTTCTTTATTTTTAATTTATTTCTGTAACTGTGATTTTAGAAAATTAATTAATTATTTAATTAATTCATGAGGCATTCTTTCCCTCCATTTCCTTCCAATGTTAGGAACAGTATAAGGTTTGTAAGAGAAGGATAGATGATAAGCCTTCCCAATTCACCAGGGGCGGAGCTAGGATTTTAAGTTGGGGGGGACCAGACTTCATTTTGAGAATTTAATAAAATTAAGAAGTAGATGTATTTCCACAATACAAAAAAAAAATAACAAAAATAGCTTAAAATTTATTAAAATGCTTTGTTTATACGTTAAACACTTCCAAAATAGCAAATAAAACTTACTAAATCTCAATTTTCATCCATATAATGAATCAATGATCATAAGCATTAAGTCCATATTAAATCATGAGCTTCTCTGTCAATAAAAAATTAGTTATGTTATTATACATGTACAAATGTTCGATTAATATCATATAGAAAAACAAAATAATAATAATACCTTGTGCATCTTGAGGTGGGCACGCCTTTCTTTCAATGCATAAAAATCATCTATTATCTTGTCTGTTGAAAAGGTCTCAACAATCTCTCTTTCAATATAAACAATCAAGTGATTCTTGAGAAAATCATCACTCATGCTACTACGAAGTTTTGTTTTCACAATTTTCATTGCTGAAAAGGCTCGTTCTGTTGTTGCAGTCGAAACAGGAAGAGTCAATATAAGACGAATCAATCTGTCTATCAAAGGATAAACTTCTGACTTTCCTATTTTCTTTAGTTCTCTACACAATTCAGCAATTGTAGATGCATTTTTCAACTGAAGATGGTGAGGCACATCAAGCTCATAATGTTGCAGTTGATACTTCAAATGAATCTTTTCTTGTTCAGTGAAATCTGAAGGATAAAACTTATCAGCCAATCTACATATGTTCTCAATATTAAAGGACTTGTAGGAATCTCTGGGATCTAAAGCAACACTAAGAAGAAGAAGCTCCGTCATCTGTTTGCTAAATCTGGAGTCCAACTCTTGCAATTGATAATCAATAGCCCCACAAATACATCAACTCAATAATGATGTTCAACAGTCATATTCTCTTTCTTACAACGAGATCGAATTATATCAATGTATGCTGCATTCATATCAGGGACTGTAATATCATGACGTCCACAAAATGACACAACATCTATCACAAGCAATTGCCATATTTCATTTCTTAATTTTTCGATCAATTTCTTTGTGCTAGAAACCAAAGCCAAAGCATTTACAATATCTTGAGATTTCTTTTGTAAAGCTTGACAAAGGTCATCAGTTATTGCCATCATTTCCTTCATCACATGCATGACCAGCACAAAATCAAATGATAATAATTGCTTAAGTGCAAAAAGAGCATCACCTCTTTGAGAAAAAGTGGTCCCTTGAATAGCGATATCTTGTATTACTGTGACAGCTGGACCAAATAGGTTAATCAAGCTACAAATGGATCTGTAATGTGAGCTCCATCTAGTGTCTCCAGGTCGTTGTAAAGTTGCAATCTGATTAACTCCTCTTCCAGTTTCAAGTTCCCCGATTTTAGCTAAATATGAGATTTCTGTCACTTAAGCAGCTTATAACTGATCATTACGTTTGCAAGAAGAACTAATAATATTGACAATAAAGCTCAAATTCTTGAAAAATGTATGCAGCTCAGAAACATCTTTAGATGCTGCAACTAGAGCCAATTGCAATTGATGAGCTAAGCAATGAACATAATAGGCATAAGGACATTCTTTCAAAAATAAAGCTTGTAACCCATTCCATTCTCCCCTCATATTATTAGCTCCATCATACCCTTGACCTCTAATATCTTGAACATGAAGTTCATGATGAGATAAAGAAGCATAAATTTCATTTTTCAAAGTCACTGATGTTGTATATTTGACATGAACCAAGTCCAAAAATCTCTCTTTAACATAGCCATTTTGGTCAACAAATCTCACAACAATAGCCATTTGTTCCTTTTTAGATTCATCCCGAGCCTCATCAACCATCAGGCAAAACTTTGCCTTGCCAATTTCATTGCGAATCATTTTTTGCGCATTCATGGCAAAAACAAGTAAAATTTCCTTTTGAATATCTGGTGATGTGTACTTAGCATTTTGAGGAGCATTATCTAACACAACATCATCAACATCCTTATTATAAGATGCCAAAAGTTTTACCAACTCAAGAAAATTTCCTTGATTTCTTGAACTTGGGCGTTCATCATGGCCTCTCAATGCACATGCTTGAAATGTAAGCCATCTAACAGCATCAATAGAAGTTTTCAAACGAAGTCTATTATTCATTACTTGCTGGGATGTTTGTTTCTCTATTACAGTCTCTATGTGGCATAATTGATTCTTCAAGTCTTGATGACATTTGACAGAGTAATTATGAGCTGAAGAAGGAGTTTTACCTATATGAGTCAAGAAAGCACAATCTTTGCCGCCATTCACCTTTTTCCAAGCATTAAATCCTTTCACAGTAAATGCATCTGATCCAACTCGCCCAAGAGGCTTCTTAGTAAAAAGGTAGCAAGGAAAGCAAAATGCAGCATCTTTTGTCGGAGAGTACTCTAACCAAGAGAAATTTTTATACCAAGCTTCTTGGAAACTCCGACGATGACCTTCAGGACCGGAACGATCATATTTCGATTGATGAGGTTGATAAGGTCCAAGTCTAATATATGCTCTCCTGATCTCATCACGTTGGTCAACTGGGTAGTCCCAAATAGAAGGTCTTAAGCCTAGATCACGAATTAAAGAATCAACACTTCTTGGCTTCGAAGCATCATCTTATCTGGATTCAATTCTTGGAGACTTCAAAGGTGGTTCTTCCTCATGAATTGAATGATCATTGCAATTAGACTCTGACATCGGCTCACTTTGTTGTTGTTGTGAGTCAATGACTGTATCTTTTCCTTTAACAAAGAATGAATCTATCGTCCTTATCTTGCCCATTGTTGATGATCTAACTTACAATTTATATAAATAATTTGTCATATAAATATAATATCAAAATTGATAATTAAAAAATTTTATAAATGAATTAAATGCAATAGTTACTAAAGTATAAACTACCAAATAATAAAAATATGTATGTGTCTCCCTTGTTGCCTGTAAGTTTGAAAGAGCAAACAAGAAAAAAGTATCAGAATCATTATTTTGACCATTCATATAATTAGGCAAAAGAAGATAACTTGTATACAAGTAATGGCTAGAAACAATTTTTCCTATGTAAAAGACAAAAGCGGCAGCAGCTTTTGTTTGTCCCATTCACATAATTAGGCAAAAAATTGTTAATTTGACTTAGATAATTTGTGAAATACCAAAGAGAAGAAAAAGGAGATTAAAGTGGCAATAGCTTTTGTTTTCCCACCATGGCGATCCGCCGCGGCACCACCTGGCATATTTCTTTTCTTTCTTATTCTTGCCGTGGCTGACAAGTGACAATAGTCCAATCCAATTCAATTCATGTGAAATTGAGATTCAAATGGAGAAAAGAAGACTCACCGGCGGCTTTGGCAAGAGGAGAATTAGAAAAACGCAGCTGCTTCACCGTGAGTTTTGAGCGTTTCACCTTCCTCCAGGACCCTCGCCGGCACCGTCCACGAAAACTTTCTTTATTCCTTATGAGACACACTTGACTAATGCAAAAATTTACAAAAAAAGTAAAAAGATTCTGCTTTTACATTTCTAACTTTTTAAAATGTAATTAATTATTTTTTATTAAAAGAGTAAAATTAATTATTGGATGTTAGATTTTTCTTTTATTTCTCACACAAATCAACCACATGCATTTATATATAATGATAGTGAGATAGAGAAAATTATTACCATTTTATATCTATACTTTTTAAAATTTTTATTATGTTTGTAATTAAAAAATTAAGAGGGGCCACAAGAGAGGTAATGTTATTTTTTTATCTTTAGTTTTACATATACATATACATAATATATATAATTTATAAAAATATTGAGGGGGGCCGGGCACCCCCCAGCCCCCCTATTCCCTCCGCCACTACAATTCACCTTCAACGCAAACAAGTGATATGTAAATATGTTCTCCCTCAATTTACACCAGAAAACACCATCTCTCTCCATTTTGAAGTTTGATTTGGAAAAAGAAAAAATAAATAAATAAGTGAAGAGTGTCTTCCAACCTTGTAAAGCGCGTCTCTAAAAGCCACCTCAAAATTGCAGTGTCTATTAGTGACCCAACCATGAAGTTCAATATCATATCTGGCCACTCTTCATTGGATTATTAATTTGTGATGTTTTATATCCTATGTAATGAATCATATTAATTATCTAAATTATGTTTTTATCTATCCCTCTATATCTGCCTTATATTGGCATATATTCAGAAGCGTGAGGAAACTAATACATTCCTGTGTACAATCTTGTACAGTTTATTGTCATTGCTATCCATTCAGCTAAGTTTGACAATAAGAAAGACTTAGAAGCCGTCCAGCCTCAACTTAGATCTCTATGGCTTCACACATACTGTAAGTTTAAATGTTTGGAGGCTTTCTTGGTGTCTGAATATCTTTCCTATTCTGGATACATGCTCATGTCACGGTAGTTTCCTCATGGTAACTGTGTGGAACAATTACTCAATTGTTGTTATGGCAATAGGTTTAATTTTACTGTGTGCTTCTAACATGTTCCCTGCAATATAAAGCTTTAGCAAATATCCATATTCCTACTAACATTTCACCTTCAATTCCCAACAATTTGTTTTAGTACGTATAGTGGAAGTAACTTTCACTAAGAAAGTTCTGTTTGTGTGGCTTATAGGTTGATAGAATGAAGCATGATCCTCAATGTTTTCCCTTGTAAGTACAGCAACTTGAGGAGCAGTACATGGACACAAAATTGAAGATACTGCTGTTAAGAGTCCATATAGAAGTTAGGTAACGTGCCTGCTGTGCTTTTGAATCCCTTTTTCTCTTAACTGGAGACACTTTTAAGCATTTGTACGAATTGGATGACTCATGGTTGCATGAACTTGAAGCACAATTGACTGCTTGTTGGATGAACTTGACTCATGGAGAAGTTGAATGTTTGTGTTAAAACACTATTGAATGCATGGTAACTTTTACTGTTGCAAAATTTGCTGAGGTAACATCCAGTACTAGCTATCCCACATGTTGATATATAGTTATGTTAGTATCTGTTGAAAGCATGGTTAATTGATCCGCTACTGCAACGTTATAAGGCATGACTGAAGTGTGAAAGAAAACAGAGAGACGTCTGAAAATATAAAACGCCGACGTTTGGTCATTAAAACAGACACTAAAATATACTTATATTTATGTAAGGCAGTGTAGATGGAATGCAATTTTATGGGATACAGAAATAGATGAATGCACCTATGGCCTATTAATACATTGTAGTACCAGATGAATAGAAAAGCAATCAGCCGGCAGAAAATCACCTCAAATTTAACTGATAATTTTATCAGACATTAGGTAAGAAACTTTAGTTGATTTTTATTGTTTTAGGGTTTAGGGGAACCAAATAAAAACATGAAGGATAGTTATTCCCATTAACAAAAGACAATTCTTATAATGGAGCGTTAATGTGGAGCAATATGTTGTTAAAAGGAATAGCAAAATGTTCATGTTCCCTGCTAATCAACCTTTTGCTTAATCAACTGAGAATAGTAATTGATGATTGCAGTTCCTGACGTACAACGTTAATGTTATCTATATAGTTGTTAGCTCCATGTATGAGTTGTTATTTGTAGACTGCTAATTATTACTGTTCTCGATTTATGCAATTATTTTATATTTCCTGTTGTGTTCTTATACATATAGTTTGACATGATCAGAAGTTATAAGGGATCACCGCTATAATATTAAGGCAGTGAACTTGGATTGCAAGAGAATGGAAAACGAGCGTAATTGGATGTACAGTAGACGTTACATCCGAGAGAAATGGGGTTTTTCGGAGGAGTGAAGTAGGGGAGTGGAACAGTTTATAAGCTTCGCATGTTCTCATGTCCAGTTCATGAATGGGGACCAAATTCGGTGCCCATGCCGGAAATGTAAGAACCTTTTAGATCTTGTGACGAAGTAAGGGTTCATCTGTATAAGTGGGGATTCATGCCGATGTACTAGAATTGGACATCTCATGGTGAACCAGTTAATTTAGTGGGTCTGCCTCAGCCATACCGGTTTCATGAGAATTACGAAGATAATTATTCCTTGGTTAACCAGTTCAAAATAATGGTGTTTGATACTGTAGGTCCTAATCACCCTTCCATCGATGTTGAGGTGGAAGAGGAGCCGAATGCTGATGCCCGGCGTTTTTATGATGTCATCGCTTCAACATCAAGACCATTGTGGGATGATTGTGAAAAACATTCCGAACTCTCAGCTGCAGTTCGCTTGCTAAATCTAAAATCGGAATACAATATGTCCGATGGTTGTTATGATGGCATTGCAAAGTTGATGCGGGAAACTCAGCCAAGAGACAGCAATATGCCAAGTACATAGTACGAGACGAAGAAGTTGGTTTCCCGTTTGGGTCTTTCACATATAAAAATTGATGTTTATGTGAATGATTGCATGCTGTATTGGAAAGGTGACCAAGATGCCAGTAGTTACAAATTCTGTCATGCTCCACGTTATAAGCCAAGAAATGGAAACATAGGGAAAGATCGAGCATTGAAGACCATGCATCACCTCCCACTAATACCTAGACTTCAACGACTATATGCCTCGCCTACTACAGCAGAGCATATGCGATGGCATAAAGTACATGCCCCTTCCGCAAATGTACTCAAACATCCGTCTGATGCTGAAGCATGGAGGCATTTTGATAGGACATACCCTTGGTTTGCAGCAGAACCTCGAAATGTTCGACTTGGACTGTGTTCTGATGGGTTCAATCCTTTTGGATCCTCTGGCAGGCAGTACTCTTGCTGGCCGGTGGTAGTCACTCCATATAACCTTCCACCATGGATGTGCATGAAGCGTCCATATATGTTTCTAACCTCCATGATACCAGGACCACGTAGTCCAAGGCAGAAGATTGATGTTTACCTACAGCCGTTAATAGAAGAGTTGAATCTTTTATGGGATGACGGAGTTGAAACATGGGACGTCTCAGTTAAGCAAAACTTTCGCCTTCGAGCGGCACTCATGTGGACTGTTAGTGACTTCCCAGCGTATGGCATGTTATCCGGGTGGATGACTCATGGTAAACTTTCTTGTCCCATATGCATGGAAAAGTCGAAGGCATTTACACTCCAGCACGGCCGTAAAACATCATTTTTTGACTGCCATCGTCAGTTCTTGGATATGGAACACCCTTATAGAAGAAATAGAGTTTCTTTTAGAAAGGGGAAACTTGAGAAGTCCGCCCCTCCTGAGCGCCTAACAGGGGAAGAAATTTGGGATCGTGTGTCTCAGTTGCCATCAGTCATTGAAACTGGTAACATATGCAAGATGCAAGGTTATGGGGAAACACACAATTGGACAAAGCGTAGCATCTTTTGGACATTACCTTATTGGAGAACAAACCTCCTCCGACATAACCTTGATATCATGCATATTGAAAAGAATGTCTTTGACAATATATTCAACACTATCATGGATATGAAGAATAAAACGAAAGACAACGTCAAGGCACGTAGAGATATGGAGATACTGTGTAAACGGCCAGAGTTGAATGTGATTGACTTAGAAGGTGGGGGTGTATTCAAACCTAAGGCTGCATTCACACTGACCGAAAAGCAAAGGTCTGATGTGTTAATGTGGGTAAAGTCCCTCAAACTTCCAGATGGGTACGCGTCAAACTTCAGCAGGTGTATTGACAATAGCTCGACAAGAATGTTTGGAATGAAAAGTCATGATTGTCATGTATTTATGCAACGGTTACTTCCCATTGTGTTTCAGGCACTCCCGGATAACATATGGAAACCATTAACTGAATTGAGCCAATTCTTCCGGGATCTTTGCTTGCCTGAATTACATGTTGATGATCTTCAGTCTCTACGAACTAGCATCCCAATAATACTATGCAAGTTGGAGAGGATTTTCCCACCGGCCTTCTTCGACTCTATGGAACATTTACCTGTCCACTTGGCATATGAAGCATTAATTGGTGGACCTGTTCATTATCGTTGGATGTTCAAGTTTGAGCGGTAAGCTTTAATTTAATAATATCCACCTTAATGTCAGTTAATATGCTTCGTAACACGCTCTGTAATAAGCAGGTGTTTAGGGAATCTTAAGCATAGAGTCTCGAATAAGGCTCGTGTTGAAGGGTCGATATGCAATGCCTACTTGATCGAGGAGACATCAACCTTTTGCTCATACTATTTTGAGTCCCACATTCCCCGAATGGGTAATAGGGTTCCAAGGAATGATGATGGTGGGCAAGTTACACAAGATGGAACATTGTGGAAAATATTCACATATCCTGGACGTCCATATGGACAGTCAAAGTATCAGTTTTTGAATGATATTGAGCTGCAAGCTGCAACATTGTATATCCTTCTGAACTGTGATGAGATAAAACCATATATCACGTACGTAGTAAATGCATATAATTTGATCAGTTATGTTCATAGGTTTACCAAATTACTAACTTATTACCACGGAATTTTGTGATTTGAGAATAGAAAGTTTGTTGAATTCTTGCATCTGATGACACCAAACATATCTGACTTAGAAGTTGATGAGAGAATTGAAAAGGATTTCGCAACATGGCTACAACATTATGTAAGTCCTGTTACTCACATATCACTATAAAGTACACCAATGACTCTAACAACATTGGTTTACCTCCTGTAGGTGAGTGACAGTGGTAATGGCAAATTAAGTCAAATGCTATGGAATGTAGCATGTGGGCCTTCACAGCGCGTTGAGTGTTGGCCTGTATTTTTCATAAATGGATACACGTTCTGGATTGTTGCATGGGGTGAGGGCAAATCAACATATAATAGTGGGGTGTGGTTACAATGCACTGCATCAACCAATAATGTTGAGACTGAGTTCTATGGAGTACTTCAAGAAATCATTCAATTGGAGTACCCTAGAATGCGTCATAAGAACGTGGTGTTATTTAGTTGTGACTGGTTTGACACGACACCGGAATGTGAGACACATATTCATAAACAATATAGAATTGTTGAAGTACGTTGCAACCGGAGGTACCCTAAGTATGATCCGTTTATTCTTGCATCGCAAGCGGATCAAGTGTATTACACTCCTTACCCAAGTAAGTCAAAAGAGAAGGTTGGTTGGTGGGCAGTTCTTAAGATAAAGCCAAGACTTATTGTCAATTATGAAATAATTAAAGAAACTGAGGCTTTTCAAGAAGCAGTCGGGGAGCGGCTCCCACAAGTGATTCATGATGACCCAATTTACAATCTAGGTGATATAAATGTGGGTGAAACTGTTGATGATGAGATATGTGAAACTAATGATGTGATGGAAGAAGATGAGATAGAGGATGAAGACACAACAAGCACGGAGGATGATGAGGAGAGTGAAGTTAAACTCAATGAGTTAGAAACCGAAGATGAAGAAGATGATACTGATGATGTTTAAGATTGTAGTCCAAACTAAAATTTCTGTTGTTAAATTTTTAATTTATGTTTTATCAATAAGTTTGTTATAATAGACACCATGTGAACAACCAGTAAGTAGATGAACACTTCTGAATTATAAAGTCAATATTGTTATGCTTATAATGAATTCTTACAGTATAGTACAAATGGCTGAAAGAGAAGACGGTGGCGGTACCCCACCAAACCAGTATAGAAGGCGGGGACTACCAAAGAAGAGCCTGGTGAAAGACTTTGCAAATGTTATTGGCCTTAAAGCAATGAGCAGTAGTGGAGGGAAACAGCCGTCGAGGCATACGGTTGTCGATATTACTCAGCCTATACATGGACCATCACCTCCAGACGATACAATTGTACCGGAAACGGGTGTTTCAATGGAGCGTGGAGGCTTAAGATCATCGCACTCAAGTCGGCATGGAGGTACGCCAACTGAGAGTAGATTGCCTAGAGGTCACTCCCACGAGTCCTCTGATCAGCCAGACTCTTTGGATGGTGGCATGGATTCTTTGAGCCCCGACCGATTTGGTGGCGTGCTACCCCGACGTATTCATATATCACCTCATGCTGATACATGGTATGGTAATTAGTAAACCTCTTTTTAATAACTTGTTTTGTTCTTTCTGTACTGCTTATTAACAATATTGATATATGTTTTCATTGTCTAGCTTCGTTCCATACGCTGCACAGGACCAGATTGCTCATTGCATAAAGGGTCATTTTCATGGACCATATAGGTCATGGGAGGAGGCTGCCATGGCCGGAGCTGTTGACCAATGGTTTAGCGTCTTCCAGGTTCATAGATTCATTAAAAGATATTACAAGTATTATATAGCGTAGCAAACTATAATTGACTTTGTTCATCTATTTCAGACTAAATGTTCGTGGGACCCTTCTGATCGTAATAGGATATTTGCCATTTTCTGCAAATTGGGAAAGAGGCGGTTGATGCAATCATATGAAAAAATAAGACGAGAGAATGATTCGACGAAGCGAAAAGAAAAAGCAAATTGGATGACAGAGACATTAAAGGCACTTGAAGCTTGGTGGGCTTCACCTAAATTCAAGGATATGTCATTTAGGATGAAACAGGTTAGAAGTGCATCTAGTGAAGAAATGGCAAATTATGCTGGAGGTAGAGTCTCAATCTCAGGACATAGGCTGAAGATGGTAAGAAAATAAAAATTTTACTTATTTGAAATTTGTCACAATAAGTATGTAATTAACAAATTATGTCTAAATATTACCATGCAGAAGGAGGCAGATCCGGAGAAACACGATCCAGGCTTCTTCAAACCATGGAACAAGTGCTACACAAAGAAAGATGGAAAGAAGGTGAATAAGAAGATGGAAAATTTTGAGGTCACTATGAACGAACTATTAGATAGTGGTTAAAAAGAAATTGCATATACTACCGTTGCTTACTTGATTAACATCGAGCATTATACAGGCTCAATATCTTGCAGAGGTAGAGGAAATAACACAGCGTGCAGACGGTGAGGTTGAGTTCGATGAGGCATTGGTGTTTGCAGAGATTGCTGGGGGGAAAAATAAGGGCCGCATCACAGGAATGGGTTCTGAGAGTCATTTGGTGCCTGGTCATCGTCATCGTTCATACTACGGTGATGGGTCTAGTGCACCAATCTCATTCACTCAAACATCTCAATTCCAGAATGAGGTTGACCGTCGGGTGGAGGAGAAAGTCTCCCAAAGAATGAGCCAGTTGCAGTCACAGGTACAAGAGGACATGGATAGGCGTACTGCACAGATGGAGAGGGGGTATCAGGATCAGTTAGCACAGATGGAGCGCAGACACCAGGATCAGTTGGCAGCCATATGGCAAGCAATAGGGAAGAATCCGCCAGCTGCACCAGAGTCTGATGGTTAGGTACTAATAGTCATAAAACTGGTTGTCATTACGGTAGAAATATATCCCATTAACTTGTTTGACTATAATTATTAACATTGTAGAGATGCCAAAATACATTGTGACACTATATGCATTCTAAATATCAATTGTTATGTTTATGATTTTTGGACGTGTTTCACATTACATTGGATTACTGGGAACAAGTTTTGTGTTTGGGTTGTATGGAATAGACAGATATAGAGGATGATTGGTGAAAAAAAATTTTAGCAGACATTAGCGATGGCAAAGCGTCACTAACTAGCGACGGCTACGCATCACTAACTAGCGATGGGCATGCGTAACTAACTAACGACGGGTTACAACGTCGGTTACACGTCACTAACTAGTGACAGCTACACGTCACTACCTAGCGACGGATAAGCGTCACTAACTAGAAACAAGTTTTGTGCTCGGGTTGTATAGAATGGACACGTATGGTATAGGTTTAGTTTGAAAATTATACGCAGTAATTAGGGACAGTCAAGTGTCACAAACTAACTATGGTTATGCGTCACTAACTAGCGACGGCTCACTAACTTCACCAACTAACGACGGTGACGCGTCACTAACTAGCGACGGTCACAAGTCACTAACTAGCTACGGCTACACATCACTAACTAGCGATGACTATGCGTCACTAACTTCACTAACTAGCGACGGCTAGTAGTCACTAACTAGTGAAGGTCACAAGTCACTAATTAGCGACGGCTACTCGTCACTAACTAGCGACGACTATGCGTCACTAACTAGCGACAGTCACATGTCACTAACTAGCGACGGCTACACGTCACTAACTAGAAACGGCAAAAGGTCGTTAAGTGGCCAGCTGACTGACCACCGAAAATTTAGTGACAGTCTCAGTTGGCTGTCGCTAATTAGCGACGGTTGGCTGTCGCTAATTAGCAACGGTAGCCGTCGCTAATAAATTAGCGGTAAGTAGATTAGCCACGGACCATTTAGCAACGGTATGCCGTCGCTATGTCTTATGTAGCGACGGCATCAGCTTTTTCTAGTAGTGACTACTATATGTTAAATCACGAGAATATTCCTATGTAAAATGAGTATATTTTGTAAAACAGGTAATGCATGTGTAGTATCCTAAGTGACATGAGTATGTTTTATTATAATTAATTAGGGAAAAACTAACAGCTAAGAACACGTTGAATGTGTTAGAGTTTGGGTTGAAACTGGGTAATGATGTGTAGAAATTAGCATGCATAAATAAAAAACAAATTGTATTTTAGAAATGATCCATCACTATCACACATTAAAAACAATAGTGTAACCTAAATAGCTCAATACATTTATAAAAAGTGACCGATATGGGCCATTTGGCTAATTTAAAAACATGAGTGGTATATTTGAGCAAAAAAATAAATAGTGTTCTATTTGAACTGAGACACAAACATTGAAGGTTTTTTGTTATTTTTTCCTTACAAACTGTGAGCGGTGCTGTCAACCTCAGCAACCCTTCTAGTATGAATGCAGTTATTGGCATAGTCTATCGGGATGTAGGAAAACTAGAGTTGCTACTTTAGTTTGAAGAACACGTAAAAGCAAAGAAAAAAATTGACACTAAAACAATGAAAAGTGTGAATTTTGCATAAAAATAAAAGATTTTGGAATTGGAGATTGGATACAGTTGAGAAGATGTTGGGCACCCAATTTGCCTGAAACAAGCATAAAACAAGCGAAAATCAATTGTTAGTATAATGAAAATACTTGCATATGTTAAATGTCAAATAAGAGAGAGAGTTGATTTTAGGTAGAAATATCAAATTTGCCATTAATATTTTTGGTTGGAAGCAGATATGCCACTATAATTTTTTTTTTTTACCCAATCTCCGACTAATATTTTAAAATGGACTAAATATGCCACTAAAGTTTCAAATTAAGAGAGGATATGCAACTGACCGTTAAAAAGTTAACGAAAAATGTTAAAAAGTTAAGAAAAAAGTTAAAAATAATATGTTTTAAAATTTTAGAGTGATAATGTAAGTTTTGACAAATTTCAAAGACTTTTTATAATTAGACTATCTTTCTCTCTCTCTCAAATGTCAGCGATGAGATTAGACAGTAAGGACAATGGAAAGGTGGTGACAGAGCTGAGGTGCTAGTGACAAAGACAATAACAAGGCTGAAGCACTGATAGTAGAGATCAGACCCTCTTTTGGCAAAAATCTTAAAGGTCTTAAAATTATTTAAAAGATGCATAATAACCCCGAGATTTTAAAATGTGCTATTTTTACCATTTTCTATTATTTTCTAAACGACAGTGGCATATTCAGTCTATTTTAAAAACATTAGTGAGAGATTAGGCTAAAAAAAAACTATAGTGGCATATCCGCTTCCTATCTAAAATATTTGTGACAAATTTGATATTTCTGCCTTAATTTTAGTTATTAGGCATGAACTCCTAATTTTAGTTATTAGGGTTGAACTCCTAATCTTCATTTGTACCTGAGTTTGTGTTGTGATTAAAGCCTACGCAGTTCACTTCTTTGCGAATATGAGGCTTAGGCGACCAGTTAGAACGCATATCTAGATGGTTGGTATTTGGTTGCAATGAGAGCAATTATATCATCTGGGTTATAGGGTTAGGACTGATGAGGATGGTCAGTGTCACCTCCAAGTTACTTGAGATTAATGGTAAAAGACTTTTACAAGCACAAAAATAAGGCTTTGCATACTCCGGCTTCCACAACTTCCACGATTTCTCGATCAACCGGGCCTTTGCATACTCCACCTTCCACCACTTTGGTGGCATCGCCATTTTCACTTTCTCTTCAAATTCTTACTCCCCACAATGTTGACACAGCTGACAAATCGAAAGGTCGTAGTACCAAGGGTCAAAATGCCAAACCTCCATTTCAATCTAAACGAAGAACTACAGGAATGCAATGTGTTTGATAAAATGCAGCAATGAGTTTTTTTTTTTCCTTCATGAATGAAATCGTTACCTATTTGAATGATTTTGGTTTTGATATTTTTGGTAGAAGAATTGGTTTTCACAATTTTGAAATTCTAAATTTTGAGATTGAAATCTCTCTTTGTTAATGATGAGAATGGCGAGTTGGTGGTGGCCAGATAAGGAGGCCAATAATGTAGGATGTCAATATGGTGGCCAGATTATCAGATGAAAAAATTTTAACGTTTATTTGGCAAAAAAAAATTGCAGAGATTAAAATTAGCATTTTCCCTTACAATCATACATTAACTAGGCTTTTTCTATCCAACATAATGCTTTCCGTCTAATAAATGGCTAAAATGAAACATTTTATCAATGGTTGGGACAAACTATCCTAAAAGTGAAGATTAGGGTTAAAACAGGTACATTAGTTAAACAGGTACAATAGTTAAAAGTTAGGGGCGACGCAAGCAATTTACGCAATTGGCGATTGAATGTATTAGTATGGCCTAAGTGGCCATCTTAGACTTTTATCCAATAACAAATACAAGAGTCCAATTGTCTGTGATTTTTCTTGAAAATGAAGGTAGCATTTAAAAGACCTTGGATGTAGGAAATCACTAACTAATACTCCCTCTGTCCCAGGTGTTCTGCTCCATTTGTGATTGACACAGAGATTAAAAAATGATGAAAATATGTACATTTTTCCAATTTTGCCTTTAGTTTTTTCTCTTCTCAGTCTGCCACACCACAAAACCAATGCACATAGTAGCCACCATGAAACCTAGATTCAATGCCATCCTCTTTGGCCACCGTCACACGTTCTGTTGTCTCTTCCATGCCATCCTCGCCATACGCCATCCCCGTCGGACGTTGTCCACACCTTCTGTCACCTCATCCAAAATGACATCACTTCCATCTTGAATCCCAAACTCAAACCTCGCCCACCGATTTCGCTATCTAGTCATCTCTTCACCGGCCTTATCTTGTCGCTTCCCATGGTCACCTGCTCGTCATCCCCTCGCTTCCCTTGGTCGCCCATTCATCATTTTCTTGCCTCATTTCTCCCACGGCATCGAATCGCCTTCACATCCGATCTCTCCAGTCAAATCACCTCCTTTGTGTCCTGTCTCTCAACCCGTCACCCACCACTAACCGTCGATCGCTCTGGCCTCCTCGCCCTAATCTTCTTAAACCATCGCCTGTCGCCTAGTGCCTCGACCTCCTTGCCTAAATCTTCCCGCCTCGTTGCCCGCCACCTCGATCTCCTCACCTTGTCGCCCCAACTATCCTTACCTCTTCACCTCATCACTCACCTCCCCCTGACCTCCTCGTCTCGTCGCTCGCTAATGGTAGCCAGCAGGGGATCAAAAAAGCAGAACAAAAACAAAACGAATGACAATAGTAAATGAGAAGGGTATAATTATAATGTTGTCTAGTAAAACTTACTAAAAAGAGAAATTATGAAAAAAATTTAGGACGACCTAAAATGGTAAATTGAACAGAAAACCTAAGATGGTGGGAGTAGTATTTTTCTTAGACATTTTCCTAAAATATTATAGCTGCCATTTATACGAAAATAGCCCACTAAGACCAGGAGTTCTGTCGTCAAAATTATTGTCTTCACCTTTTTCAAACCTAATGAATATATGAGTTTATGATACATATTTGCGTGCATAAAACATTATTTTCCAGATTTTAAAATCCTTCTGCGTTTCTAAATTTAAAAAGAATCTTTATTCTTTACTTATTTCTATTTCATTCGTTTATTTGAATCCTTCCTTTTGCATTTAAATAGATTTGAAAACGTTAGTGGCGTGGACAATGGGGGTAATGGGTGCTACAACAACCCTAAACTTTTTGGTAAAAATATACTACTATGCATATTTACAAAGGAAAAAATATAAAGATAACATATTATAATATATGGAGATACACAAGTCTTGAAATTGAAGCAAAATAGCTAAACTTTTGTTGGCCTAGCCAAGAGGAGATACACATTTCAAAAATCCTATGTGGACATGAAAACAAAATTAATTAAAAATTGTAATGAATACCAATTATTATGCAAATTGTAAAATTTTAATGTTAGAAATTTATTCAATTTTTAAGGATTGTCATCAATTGTTGAATTATGTCAAATTTTAGCAACTACTAAAAAATTGAGTTATTATTTTCTTTCTAATAGATTAATCATTATATATTAACTTGTGCTCGATTGCTGCAATGGAAATTACTTTCTCAGTTATGAGATTATGAAAACTAAATTACATAATAGAATGAACAACAAATTTTTAGATGATAGTTTGGTTTTATATATTCAAAAAGATATTGAAGAAACATTTAGTTTATATTTGATATTTAATAATTTTAGATATCTAAGAAAGCGATGTCTTAAATTATGAGTTTCAAAAGCTTATTATTATTCTATTTTTTGGGAAATTTATTTTTATTGTATTTTATAATATTATTGAATATGATCTATTATTTAGTATAATAATTTTATTTGTTTAGATATTGAATATATTCCACACCCACAACTCTAAAATCCTAACTACACTACTTTTGAGCTACCAGCGTTGCATATGAACACTTCATTTATTTTCGAGGTACAACCTCAAGTGTGTTGAGTAATATGTGAAAAAATGCGGAGAATTTGACAGGTTTTGTGAAATAATGAATTAGATATAACTTTTTATAGTTTAAAGAATTAGATGCATACTTTTACTTATTTATTAATATTCATGTAACAATCTATTACATAACCAAAACCGTCCCATGTTGACCAGCATAATGGCAGCACAGAGGAATACTCATAGGCAAGACCCGAGTTTGGGAAATGATGCTCCACTGTATACAAATCAGACACTCTAAAAAATAAGCTAATTGTAGTCAAGATCTTCCAGATTTCACGCAGTAGATCCCTTCAGCCACAGGTTAAAGATAGTCTACTTCTATATCTACTCTTATAATGGATTATAATAGATTTTAATTATAAAAATAAAATAACCAAAGTCCAATATACTCCATAAATAATAAAACTGAGGACTATAGAACTGTAGTTGAATTCACGAAGGCGTTTTAATAAAATAGACTATGATTTTAACTAACTATACCTCTTGACTAAATAGTTGGTTCTTGTAGCTGTTTTTTGTTTTTTCGAAATAAGTACTTGTAGTTGTTACTCCAATATCGACACTATTAAAAGGCAGCATATGTATCATAATCCAATACCACTAAATTTTTGTTATTATTATAATAAACGGTTTCAATTTCAAATCTAGTTGGTACACAGGCAGGCAGCGGCGACCCACTTTGGTTAATTTCTGGACTCGAATTAGGTGTTGATCCGCATAAATTTAGGGTGTTCGAAAATTGAAACCCTTGCGGGCCTCATATAAAAACCTAGGCCCACTGAGAATCTTGTCCCCAATCCTAGCCCAAATTGTAGTTGGTAGTATTGTATTGTATGAACAATGACTATTTTAAACCAATTAATTAAACAACTTTTCGCATTGATATTCTTTTCAGATAACGAATTATTGTATATTATATTGAAAACATTATTGTTTCAGTATACTTGATGTATCCTTTATTTGGCAGGCGAAGATTAATCCAAAGGCAAGGGCGGATCCAGGATTATAGGGTAGGGGGGGCGAGGGTCCAGGGATGAGAGTGAATATATGAATGACTTGTTAAAATGTATAAATTCACAATTAACAACAGAAAACATCAAATAGTAATACATATAAACTCATGAAATTTAAAAGTCTACAATAATTAAGTTCAATTCAAGAGTTTACAACTCAAAATCTAACACGACGCTCCTTCAAATCTCTAAAATCATCAAGTATTGAATCTAAACTGAAAGTCTCCGCAATATCTTTTTCAATATATAAAAGAAGACTATCAGCAAGATAATGTGAAAGCCAAGGGAATTCAGAAAACCATGAACACTGAAACTTACGTTGATTATTTTCCGACCCTGAAAGAGGATAATCACACTTGATTTGATAAGGACCGGCATTTAAGTAGGCCCTTCTTATCTCATCCCTTTTGTTAACCGGATATGTCCACATTGGTGGGCGCAACCCTGGATCACGCACTATAGAAATATTTGTAGAATTTGAAGTTCCAGGAGTTTCTTGAGAAGATTCAACAGTTGGAGATTGAAGATAATCTGCGTTTCCAACAGATTCTGAAATCTCATCCACTATTCGTGGACATTGACTCCTTTGGGTTTGGCTTTCACCTTCTGGTGGAGACTTCTTATGAAAGAAGTGGAATAGTTTTTTTTGTTTGCTACCCATAGCTGTGGAAGTAAACTTAAACCATCAAGATAACAAAGCTAACTAAATATTTTTTAATATCAACTAAATGGAATGATTTTTTTATCAACAAGCAATGCCAAACTTTTCCTCTTAAAAAAAATTTTAAGTCACTTAGAACAATTCACACGTACCAAGTACCAACTAATATACTCATTACTCAGAAGCTCTAACTGACGAACTCTAGTCTAACCCAACAACAAATCAACAATCAACAACAATCAATCAAGTCTTCTCTTCACTCTTCAAGAAACCAATTAACTAAATAAATTAAACGTAATCAACAATAAAAACGTAGAGACAAGCTGCTTCACTTACCTGGAAAGCTGGAAAATCAGATCAGTCAAATAGCTACGAGACCAGAGACAACTCAGACAAGCAGTTGAGCAATGCAAAAGCTGAATTGGATTTGGGACCTTTAACGTTTAACCCAAGACGGCAAGACCCAAACTGTGAAGTCACCCACACAGCAACAACACCACACCAAGTCACCAACAGGCAAGCAACAGGCCAACAGCAGCAATAACAATTGATAGTCTTCACTCTTCAAGAAATTAATTAAACAAATCAATCAAACGAAATCAATAATGTTACAATACATTAAATTTGAATTTGAATACAATTATACAAATATACAATGTCGAGACTCGAGAGACTCGACTACAGACTACTACTCGGCACTCGCAGTTCAGAAATTCAGATTCACTTACTGTTACTGGAACGGGCGACGGCAGACGGCCTGATTGAAGAAATGAAGAGCAAACTCAGCGATTCAGCGCAGACTGAAGACGGTGAAGGGTCGAACTCGAAACTGTCGAAGTCTCGAAGACGCCGGGGGCGGGGGGGACGGCGGGGGCTGCTAGCCTGCTACTGGAATCGGAAATTCCGAATGGAAATTATGGAAAACGGAAATCAGATCTGTCGTCGGCGAGGCGAGCGAACACTAGCAATGTCAGCGAAGGCCCGAAGAGCGAAGGCGCCGGGGGGGTGGCTGGACGGCCGGCGGCTGCTGGCGCTTGGTGACTGCCGCGATTCTGACTCGGCGACGCACGGCGTACTCCCAGATTCGCGATTCAGGGACAAGGGGGCAGGGGAGCTCTGTCTGGGTCTGGGTCTCTGACCACCCCGAGTGACCGTGAAACTAAAGAGAAACAATAACAAATGAAACGCACCGTATCATCAAATTTAAAAAGGTTAAACCATATAAAAGTCCTCCATTAAGTTTAAAACTTACATATAGGTACCTAAATTTTATTTTCTTACAATTAAATCACATATACTATATACCCCATATAATTTTCTAAAAATCTAGGGGGGGCGGCTGCCACCCCCGTCCTTTAATGGATACGCCACTGTCCAAAGGTATCGTTGGATATCGAAGTGAGGACTTATCCAAAATGAATGTTTCTTTCCTACATATAACTCTAAATCAATTATGTAAGTCTCCTCCTGTGTTTGGCAGCTCAATTGGTAAAAGTGCAAATACATGAAACCCTTGTTGGGGGTATAACCCTCCCCCAATTTTATAACAAAGTCATTGGTGCTGCTTTAGTTGTACTTTGGGGAATCCAGATACACCCCTGACATCTTCATCCCTATAGTACAAGTAGATATCTCCATATTACTCTATAATCTTGTCTAGATGGTCATATTGAGACTATCATTACTTTTTTATACAAATTATAAATTATGGAGATTAAATCTTTACATTATTAGGTCTTATGAAGGGGAATGATCTAGGATGCGTCCTACCTCACTTACGCCTTACAGGTAAATTTACTAATTTATCCTCATTAGAAAAATCTATTCCTGACCTTGTCCTGTTCCTCTTGGCCTTTGCTCCTGTTAGATCCACAATCGACCGTCATGCTCTTGAACGAGTTTGGATTCACAGCGATTGCCTCGAGTTCGGACTGTACTCTTTTAAATTGGTGCAACAGAGCTATTTTTGCATTGGTGGCAAGTTGGCTCATGGCGGCGGTAGTGCCATTTATGCTGGAAAGCGCCAGTCTTTTTTTAGTGGGGAGAGGATTTGGGCATATTGGTCTTGGGGAAATAGAGTCTCGCTGGCGGGCCTGAGTGGGGAGAGATTTGAGGAAGGAGAGACAAGGCCGAATTGGAGGAGGAGTGGGGAGGAGGGACAGAGATTGCTGAAACAAATCTATCGAAGAAGATGCTTAGTTTCAGTGTTTTTGGGTGGAATCACATGTTTCCACTTATATTTTCTCTCTTTATTTTTTTTCCAAAGACATCCCCTTTTTTTTTCATATAGGATATTGATATTTATATACAAGTATATGTCTACAGAGAAAAACTTTGCCTATGAGGTAATAAAATATATACATTTATTTTATACCAAACATTCATATCAGTTGTTAGATTTATACGTATATTTCCTTTTGGAAGGAAGAAAAGTGTTGATGTTGTTGACATTTAATTCTAGGATGAAAGGTACAACTTGTACATATTTATAATCTTATTTATACATCTTTCTAACTTTTTTATACATCAAATTTATACATATCTATCATATAAATTATTATTAATATCTCCATGCATGTTTGTCATCATATTTATACATATGTTTGAATTTGACAGGAAAAGTGTTTTAAGATGAATGTTCAAACTTTTACATACAATTAAATATATCTGTAACATATATTTGATCTCATTGTTCATAAGTGTTATTATTTTTTTTTTGTACTCATTCATCAGTTATTTTATACATTAAGTTTCATACATATCTGGCACACAATTTGTATATATTTCAAATTTTGGTGGGAAGCAAGATTTGACGCATTTACATATAAATTTTTATGGGAGATTGAATCTGTATATATTACTAAAAACATTTCTCTGATTTTATTTATACATATTTCACACATTATTTATCCATATTTTTCACTTTCTTTTTACATTGAGTTTGTACATATCTAGTATCTAATTTGTATATATTTCCATTTTTTGGGGGAAAAATATAAGATTTAATATGTTCACACTTATTTTATACTATGAAAGATAGTATTGGTATATAAATATATATAAACATAAAGGGTATGGTGTACATTAGATTTATCTTTAATTAGACTTAACCTTATGAAGGGGAAGTATCTTTGCATTATAATATGGACCAATATAATTACGGAAATGTCTGAAGAGTTGTGAACATGAATGTATATATGATTATGAAATATTGGAGTTTCTGATATTTCATACAACGTTTTGTCTACCTCGTACATTGTCTAATATTTATGTTGTGTATAATATTTTTTGCGGATTTCTGTTTATGCCAAATATTTGTATAATATATTAGTATATACTAGGATGCATACGCACTTTGTTGCTGGTCAATTAACTAAGGTACACATTTTTTTTATACTGGTTATATTTATAGGGAAAAAATATAAAACAAAAATTATAAATTCAAAGCTAAGTCATGACCAAATCAAAAATTTTATAAAAATTAAAATATCTGAAAGTTGTTATCAAAATTTGATAAACAGAGAATGTATAGCACAAAACTAATGTAGTGATTTAAGATTTCAGCACAAAATGAGATTTTAACTGTAATGCATAAAAATTCAAGGCTTAAAATACAAAAATAAAAAATCCAGGATATTTTTTGTGCTTATCAAATCAGAGTGGAAAAATACCCTTTTCCAAAGTTAGGGGAAGAAAAGATATTGCAATACACAAACAAAGGACCTATTATATTTTGCAATGTTTTGGCTTCGGACATTAAACTATTCTTCTAAATATCAACATTTGGTACTGTTAAATGAACAGTAACTTAATTTTGGGCGGATTGAGCACAGTTAGTTTTGGGTCATAGTTCAGCAGTATTTTTTTTTTCACTTTCAACTTTTTCTTTTTTGCTTTTCTTAGGATACAATTTGCTCTTTTTTTAGTTTTATCTCATTTCATAAGGCGCTTGCCTTTATGAGAGCCTAGGTTGTAATTTTCACGGTTTTTATTTATCTCACATTTTTCTCGGTTAAAATGCGATCTCATTCCCTAACTATCTAATTTTTTTATTTTTTGGACATAAGTTACGTATGTGTTACATTTTAGTCCCTAAATTTTATAACTATTTAATTAAATCTTCTATTTGTTCTCTTGGCCCCCAAATTTTTCTTTTTGTTGTTTTTTATGTACTATCTTCTAAAATAAGACATTGGTGACCATAATTTGTTTATTTTTTTAGTTAAAATTTATTTTTTTTAGTTAAACCATTTTTTATCTTCATTAAGTCAATTTTTAAATTCTTAATGCCTAATGTTTTTCCATTTTTTTGGTCTTGATCCTAACTATTTTATTATTATTATTTTCTAAAATGAAGCTTTAATCATTATTTCTATCATTATTCTTTTGTTATTGTTTATTAATATTTGTAGCATCAATTATTTATTTCAAGATCTATAGTTTAATAAAGCAATTTGGTCCATAATTGTTAAATTTGAGAGTAAATTTTTCTAGATAAATTTTTCATTGATATTAAAATTTTGATTTTGTGTTAATAGAAGATAAAAAATTTTATTGAATTGTTTTTAATTAACATACCAAATATGCATTGTTTCGAAGCATGTAACCTGTTTTGTATCGCATTGTTATTATTAAACTTTATTATAAAAAATATTCACTACAATGTGTAGGTCATCAAACCCCTCCATTTATTCTATTGGTCTATAATTTTTTTTTATTTTTTTATTATCTTCTAAAACAAAATATTGATAACCATGATTTGCTTCTATTATGTTTCTGGTAGTAACATTTTTTACTTCAGTCTTCACCTAATAATGTGTGAATATTATTTTGTTCTAAAATTATAAGGGCTGAAACTTAAAAACATATGTTTTTTGTTATATCAAATTTCTACGTCTTTCCATAAATTTATGCAATAATCATATGAACAGCCACAATGTGCAGCCTCCATGCACCTCGTAAAAACTAAGAAGAATAGAAAAGGCTTTGAAATGGGGATCACTTTTTGCCCATCATACATGAGGCAACGAGGTCTAAAACAAAAGCTATAGGCCTATGGCATATAAAAAAAACGATGGGTTGGTTTTGCTCTAGGTTGGGCCAGCCCAGAAAAATTGCTGGCCCAAATTATGGTGATGGAGCAGTGCGATGAACTATTCATTACATCCCATCAAGCACTTACCGCTGTAGTTGATATGATGTATGGACATCTCACGGTCATGATATATGTAAACACATCAATGGAAGTGGATATACATGTAAATCAAAATCCTATCTGCTGCTCTAGAACTTGTTTTCTTTGGTTTTTTCCATATTCGATCACCTTATTCTCTAGTTTTAGGTGGTTGGTCACTATTTTTTGTGGCTAGCTTTTATGCAAGCTGGCTCGACAAACAGTAGAGAACTAAATAAAACCCTTAACTTCTATGTCCATTCTTACTCTTTTGATTTGTCTGTGTTTCCTTTATGTTTGCTATCAAGTCTAGATCTAGCTAGGAAAAGGAAGTTCAAAGTTCTGAAGGTATAGGCAGGATGGCAAAGGCATTGAACTAGGAGAATATGAGGCATTGAATAGGTAATTTTTAGTGTAATTTAATATTAGTAGTTATAGAAAATGTGATGTTTAAGATTCAGTGATAATTTTATAAAATGTGATGTTCTTTTTATAAGATATGTTGTTTAGGACACAGTGGCATTTTGTAAATGCCATGGCTACTTGGGTGAAATGAATGCATTTTTTACAAGATTACCACATCTCAAACATCACATCTAACAAAATAAGCAAAATTTTACAAAATAATATATTTGTCTAAATGGGACAATATTTCTTATTGACTCAAACAATATTATTCACAAATAATATTTCTTACAAAATGAACAATATCTAATAGAATAATGTGTTTGTAAGAATGGAATAACGCTTTTCTTTGAAAGGAACAACAATTTTTATAAAACAACATTTCTTTCATATTTTATAAAACAATACATTTATGTGAATGAAGTGACACTTTAAACTGAAAAAAATACAAAATTTACATACAATGCATCTTACAAAATAAACAACATATTACAAAATATTACATCTATATTAATGGAATAACAATTCTTACAATAAATAACACATTTTACAGGACTATCATAACATCTTGAACAACACATCATACAAAACAAATAATATATTACAGAACAACACATTTGTATAAATAGAACAATACTTATTGAAAGGAATAAAATATTTACAAATAACATTTTTTACAAAATGAATAGCATATTATAGAATAACACTATTTCATAAATTAAATAACATTTTTTATTGAAAGAAACAATATTATTTATGAAACAATATTTTTCAAGAAGTAAACAATATATTACAGAATAACATATTTGTATAAATGAAATGAAACAACATTTCCTACGAAGTGAACAACATATTATAGAATAAAAATTTTATATAAATAAAAAAAATATTTTTTACAGTAATTAACATAATTATTTATGAAAGAACATTATTTAAGAATTGATGTAAAAAACCACACACATGATAGATTCTGATCCTTTGTAACTTAACCAGTGTAGAAGAAATTTTCTGCAAGGATAAGAGTAAGGGCCAGTTTGGAAAATATTAATTAGATTAATGAGTCAAGTTTTTTGTTTCGGTCAAACACGTGAAAGTTGGGCAAGGATGAGACTAATCTTGGGTTTTTTTAAAAATTACGAAAATGTCACACATTAATTTGGTACCCTCACATATGATATTTCCTGGAGCTGCATTCGACTAGAAGAGTTTATGAGTTCTCCTCATTGTGCGAAATGGCCGGCGCACCTCCCATCATGTTCCCCGTCCTCCGTCCGAGCTGACCGTAGGATCTAGTTCCCCTTAGTGCCGTGAAGCTTTTCCCAGCTGCAGTCGACTCCAACTACCTCCATTTTCCCCCTTCAGCGTCTTCTCCAAATCTCCCTCTACTGTCGGCCGTCTTCAACCGCCCTCCTGTAAGTTGTACATATTTTTCCGACCACGTACCTTCTTCATTTCATAATATATACCCAGTTTGACTTCCGATTTTCTTAATGATAATCGTAATTACTTTAATTGATACACCCCGTGTACACAGGAAAAGAAAATGGCATACCTGGAAGTTGCCTGGAAGACATTTTTCTCTCTACAAATTTTGCTTCTTTTTTCGATGTTCCTCTTTTCTTCGCTAGACTTCCTCATCTCTCTCAATTGTGATTCTCCCTCTCTATCTTTCATCGCCTTTTTCTTCCTATAATAACTATATTTTGGCCTAAATTGTCAGGTAATTAAATGATAAAGGTAATTGCCTACTTGATCTGGCTATATTTTTTTTTTAAAAGGAAATTTCATTTTTTCCCTCCGTATAGACTCGATGTTGTTCTGGAATTTTGTGTGATATTATATATATATATATATAGGGTGACTCTACATTCAGACGAATCCTGTTTTTATCTACCCTCAGCGTTCTGATTAACCTTAGTGTTCAAAGAGTTATTTATTTTCCTCACATCGTTATTTCTGGTATATAAGTGAATAGAACAATCTAGATTTCCTGTCGCACCATTATTTCACATTGTACTTTTTCCTTATATGGCGGCCAAGTAATTATTTGGGTTGGGTATTTTCATGTTCCTTGTTTTGTAAACCTTGTGGAGGGTGTCTTTGAACAATTATATGTGTGTTTTATTTCATATAAGATGTGTTGATTGGTCGAGGTTACTCTGATGAAAATGTTAGGAACACAAGTATTGTCAAGTAGCAATAAAGGAAAATGCTCTTCTGATTACCATGAAGATGAACTCTGGGTAAATAGTATACACCGAAGTAGTGCTCATCAATTATGTGGTTAACATGAATACCAATGTGTTGTTCAAGTACAGGAATTGACAAGGGAAAGAAAAATGACTAGCCCGATGACCCCATTTATGGTTATCCGGGGTGGGTACAAACCTACACACCAACCTTTCTGTTTTTCATGACTGAGGTGTTTGCGAAAGGACTGAATGACAGACACTACTTGACCAAGATGGATGGAAACTTGTTGCTGAGAAAATGAGGAACGGGACTGGGTACCCGTGGAACGTGAACTACCTGCATCACAAGTGGAATACGTTGCAGCGACAGTACAATGATTGGATCATTGTGCTTGGCCCACCTGCTGAATGGCAATGGGATGCGGAGACCGAGCATATAATCGCAGACAATGATTGGTGGGCTCGTCGTATTAAGGTATTCTAATAGTTTGTTATATTTGATGTATTCATGTAATGTTAAACAGGTTGGATATTGTAATTCATTATGTCAATGGTAACATGTGTGAGTATATAATGGCTGACGTATGTTGTTCCTTTCAGGATAACCCGAAAGTAGCTGAACTAGGCATAAAAAGGTTCCCTGACCTCCGCCAAATGGAGGCTCTGTTTGCAGAATCGCCGCATTCATCCCAAAAGAACAAAAATCACTTTTTTCTTGTAACAGACCCCGTGCCGACCGATGACAATGTGATACAGATCCTGTCAGACTCCTCCACCACGCAATTCCCCCGTGAGCCTGTATGTGTTTATGGAAGCGATAAGTCGGGTGGATCAGCATCATCAACTGCTTCTGTTGGTGTTAAGTCGACCAGCATAGGTCATGTTATGCAAGTTGTTGGTCAGCTGCCTGGGGTTAGAGAGGGTGATCCATTCTGGTTGCGTGCAACGGTTTTCTTGATAAAAAACGACAAAGCATGTGACATGTTTATAAATGGTACAAAAGAGCCGAAGGTATGGATGGAACTAGGCCTATCTTGACGGGAATCGTGGTTTCTCATCTAATTTGGATATGTCTGTGTTCTCGTTATGTTTGTGTATTAGTTGAATGAATAGGAATAAAGTGTCTTTTTGCCCCTGCCCGCGATGTATGTCCTTGTCTATCATTGGACACCTGATTTGGTTTCAATTGGTAGTGTACTTATGCTGTGTTGTGCTATCATCTATATTGTGTATGAGGAGGCAGTTATGTATGTTTAGAACCCCTATGGTTGGCTTTTAATGGTTATAACTTTGTTGAAGTGTTTCTGGTAGAGTTGAATACTTGTTTTGCCATAATTGTTAATAATTCATTCCTACATTGTAGATATATATTAGGCATCATTGGACAATTGTTCCATACAAACCAAGCAATGTGTCAAGTTTTAAGCCCAAAATACTACTAAGTAGAAGAGTAATTAGTACGTGCACTTGCCCTTCATTTATGCTTGGTCGACTCAACTATTAATTTTCCCTAGCATTTTTTTTTTGTATTAGCTTTTTCTTGGTTTTTTATGCATTTTTTGTAAGTTTTCCATTAATTACGTGCGTCTGCATCATTTTAGATGTTTTTTTTCCAATTAAGAAAGTGTTTTTTTTGTTCCACTTTTCCCCATATTTACTAGTTCTTCTTTTTTTTTTTTGTAAACATTTTCAGTTTTTTTCTTTTCTTTTTTTTTTACCCCACCATTTCATTTTATTTTCTCTAGCCTCATTTAATATGTGTGTGGTCTTGTATTTGTTCAAGTTTTTTTTTAGATGAACTTGTAGTTATTTAATTTGAAGTATTTTTTTGTATTTGTATTAGTAGCACTATGTTCTAGTAGAGTAACTTTTTTTTTTGTCATTTAGTTCTACTTGTTTGTTATTTAATTTGTAAATCATTGTCATTTTATTAGTAGGAATTTGGTTTGGTTGCAATTCTTGTTGTTCCATTAGATTAATTTCAAATTTGTTCTCGTATTACTATATCCTTGTTCCTTTATCGATTTGTATTAGTTGTTCAATTTGTTTACGTGTATTCAATCACTGAACTACATATTTTTTTTTATAAGTAGCTCATTCTATTTGGATTAGTACCATTTCTCTTTGGATTAGTACCATTTTATGTGGAGAAATTTTTAGTTTCCGCAAGATGAATAAGGTTTTTTTTTTCAGTTGATTCTTTTACTTCGTAGATAGAAAAAAAAATGTATATGTAATGTTGCTTTAAATTTAAACTAAATTAGTGTATGTATCATGAATTCCACTACTTTGGAAAAAATTTAGAATAAAAATTAAAAAAAAATTGACAGGTGGTAAAAATATAACAAAATTATGTCTGATAAAATCTGGGAAATTTGAAAAAGATGATAAAAAGTAAAAGAAAAATGTGGGAAAGGGGGAACAAATTTTAAACCATAAAAAAATGGAAAAGAAAAAGAATCAACAATAAAAACTTAACATGGTATAAAAAAATGGAAAGGAAAATAGTAATTAAAAAATTGTGTCAAAATGGTGTCATTAGGTACATGTAAGCAAGTAACACTCACTTTTTATCCAAACAAGCAAAAAATCATAGTCTATCTCAATGGCATCAACATTAGATCCAAAATAGTACAGTAGGCATCGGTCATAAATAATGCGTCATGGCCGGGTAACCCATGTCGAAGAAAGTGCGATGGATATTTCGTTACGGGTGCGTGCCATCGACATGGTCTCCGCTTGCAAGTCTTCCTCTTGTAATTGTTCCGCACCTGGGTACGCACTGTTGGGAACATAAGATCCATGTGTGTCGTACATAAGTTGTTCAGGGTCCTCACTTTCATGCCGTCTTATGTAGTTGTACAACGCATAGCAAGCAATAACTATTTTTTTTTGTATGTCCGGGGCAAACCATCGTAACCGTATCAGAATTGGGAATTTTCCCTTCACACCACCGATCACACGTTCAACCACATTGCGCAATGATGCATGTGCCCATTTGAAAATTTCACGTGCGCCACTTGGCCTAGATCCACGAAAGTCATTATGGTGGTAACGTTCACCTCTATATGGTGCGAGGAACCCTTCCATATTCGGGTACCCATAGTCCACCAAATAGTAGTGTCCTAAAATGAAAAACAAATTCCATTAATCTAGTGATCCACCTACTAGGTTTGTGAAAGAGATTCTGTATAACGCTTGGAAGCTTACCAGGTGGAGCTGTTGGGAAGTTCGAGCCTGGTTGGCCAATGCATGTACGCAGCACTAAACTGTCATGAGAACTCCCAAGCATCCCGGTAAACACATGTGTGAAGTACATATCAAAGTCCACTGCAACTAGTACGTTCTGTGATGTATGCCCCAACCTGCCCTGGTAATATTCTCTATCAGGGCCAGCATATATCCCATATACGTGTGTGCCGTCAACTGCACCAATGGCACCCGAGAATGCCCCACTCCATCAGCTTATTACAGTCGAGTGGAGCCTTCTAAACTCCGGGTCATCTGGTAGAACAATTTTCTCCGCTAACGACACCACCGACCTCAATACCTTCCTAAACCATCTGCATATGGTATCCGTTGAATGCTCAAACACCTGACGAACATCCTGGTACTTCTAGCCATGTGCTAACATAGTGACAAACATGGCAAGTCCTTCATACGTAGCTATCCTACGAGAGCCACGTAGATGGTGGTTATCCCACAAGTCAGTATGTAGGTCCTAAAAACATTCTTGGGTCATGCGCATATAAGAGTAAAACTCATTTTCACTCTCCATCAAATGCAAAAAATACTGAGTACCAGTGATTAGCTTTTCACGGTGAACTGGTGCCCGACGGTGGAGTGTCTGGTTCTGTGATAATTGTGCCAATGCAAGCAATGTGGGAACTCCAGACATCATAACCAAATGATGATGTGCGCGTTGCATCTGCTGCATTACTGCCAATATCGGTCAGGACCTTGGCGGTGTTGTAGGGGGTGTGTCTGGGGGGGAGTCCCACGGTATATTCACATCAATTCCGACTGCATCTGGGCTCAACTGTGTCCCGGTATCCCTGTCACCTACTTCACTGTCCATAGTCCCCTGTTCATATGTGAATCCAAAAGTTGGAATTAAATCTAGCACATAGTAACGTAACATTATGCAGTAACAATGCAGTATGCATTCTGATCATCCACGCTACAATTGTCAGTATGCATTGTCTAACCAAATAAAATCATTAACCTCTTACTACTTACAGTCACGTGTTTGAAGTGTACACCTCAACTTTAGCTTCCTAAAAGCAGTACAAATGACATAAGGATAAGGTAACATCCTCCTAAAGACAACACAAAGACATGGCATATTGACAGTTCATGTTAGACAAATCAAAGCTTGCCAAGTCGCTTCCTACGCGCAATCTCTGTCCGAAGCCAATTAACCTTGATTTCTAGTGTCCGACAACCATTGATGAAACATTCTCGCAGACCCTCTTCTGCAACAAACATGGATGATGCATCAAGCCATGTTTCATCGCCTTTAGTTATTCCTGGTAGCGAAGACACTACCTCTAAGCATTTAGTAATGCTGGTGTCATCCGCGTACTGTTTGGAGGTTGCAGATGCAGAATCTAGTCGCTCTTGACTATCCCATAACATTAAGATCCACTCAGTAACAGCTGCTGCATGGTCAGGGGAGCTTCGCCTCGGATGTTTCCTGGACGAACTCTGCCCTCGCTGCTTGGTAAGAGCATACCCCTCAAGCTGTGTAGTCCTACCACCAGAGGGACGCGGTGTTCTATATTGCGATCCAATGTGAGGAGAAGCCGGAGGCGAGTTGTTGAGGTCCGGCGCCCGGGCATCTAATTGAGCTTCCCGTCTAGCAGCACGTTCTGACCGAGGACTCACATGTACTTGATGTGACATGGGTGGACTAGAAGATCCGACACAGGGGGATCGTCTTGGTGGAGTGAATGTGGGAAATGGATGTTGGCCACCAACAGCACCAGATGACTGTGGAATATCAGCAGGTGGCTGTGAAGACAAGCCATGGCGGGAGAAATCTTTGACGGGATCAAACATGCTCTCCAAGTCTTGCCAATTTGCTGTCTTTTTGAACCTGATCATAGCAACCTCAGAATTGCTCTACAATAATACAAAAAAAAACCAAACATTCTATTAACACATTCATTCTTACACTCACAAATACAGTTAACATGTATTTGAATCTAACATCGGTTACCTGTATACTACTTTCCCACCACTCTTCATCCATGACAATTGTACCAGTGTCCAGGTCCCATCCCAGCCCTATCGTGGATCCCAAAAGCCGATTCCACATACTGTACTGTCATTTTAGATGTGGCCACTTGTTCTTAAACTGACCCACAGTGTATCATCGACCGGTCTTTCGATAAAATAAGTCTTCAATTGTGGCCCAACCTGTCATCGTTGGACGTCCCCCTTCAAAGGCCGCATTGTACAACATCAGTCGCTATTTGGCAAAAAACAACGGTGGTCGTGTGATCCCACAAAGAACGATCACATTTAGCAGCTGTACTACCCATTGAGAACTCGCTTGACATATGTGAATCTCTCTGCCTACTCATTCCTCTTTGAACAAAAACATATTCATCTCACTTTATATGGTCAAAAACCTTCTCATAGAAGTACACTAATGCAACAAAATCACATTTTTTTCACTCTACATAGCAGGCAACCCGGTACTGTAATGATTTATCAATTCTATAGCAATGCATACCAACCATGGAGGGAACTGGAATGCTATATAGTGCATATGCCACTAGCATGAAGAATAAAAGAGTTTACAGATGTGGGAAAAAACAATTTCATACCTCACCCAAATCACGTCCAGGAGATTATGAGAAATGTGATTTAGTTCCCCTACTAACAGACCCTCCGACCGGCCAATTCCTATCACCTAAGTTCAAATATATATCACATTTTCAAATTAACAGCCACAGACTAATCTCGCATTATATAGGAAAGTAAACTGAATTTGTATAACAATGAAGGTGAAACTAAAGTGACCGGATATACATAAAACAATGATGAGAGGAAAACAAATTACTCTTCGAACACAAAGGTAAATCAGAGCCATAGGGATAGATAAAAACAGTAATCGTCTGACTCTAGAGTCGCCACAAATATATATATATATATATATATAAAAAAAAATTCCAGAAAAACATCGAGTCCATACAGAGAAAAAAAATGAAATTTCCTTTTCAAAAAGAAAATGTAGCCGAATCGAATAGGCAATTACCTTTATCATTTAATTAACCGACAATTCAACTTCTGAAATAGAGTTATTGTAAACAGGAAAAGGGGAAGAGAGATGGAGATATGTAATCGCAGCTGAGAGAGAGGAGGAAGTTCAGAGAAGAAAGACGACCACCACAAAAGAGAGAAAAAATTGTACAGAAAAAAATGTCTTCCAATCAACTTCTGGGTATGCCGTTGTCTTTTCCTGCAAACAGGAGGTCTCTCTCTTAAATTAATTACTATTATCAGGAAGTAAATCAGAAGTACAATTGGGTATATATTATGCAATGATGAAGGTACGTAGTTGGAAAAATATGTACACCTTACCGGACGGCAGTTGACAACAACCGGCGGCAGATGGTGATTCGGAGAAGACGCTGAAGGGGGAAGACGGAGGCGGCTGGTGTTGAATGCAGCTGCGAACAGATTCACGGCGCTAAGGGGAACCAGATCCGACGGTCAGGCCGGCCGGAGGACACGACACACGGTGGGAGGTGCGCTAGCCATGTCGCACAACAAGAAGAACTCATAAACGCTTCTACCCGAATGCCACTCCAGCGAAATCCAGTTGCGATGCCACCAAATTAGTTCGTGCCATTTTTGTAATTTTTTAAAAGTTTAAGGTTAGTTTAATCCCTATCAACTTCCACACGTTTGACCAGTTCAAAAAACTTGATGCATTAATCTAATTAATATTTTCTGAACTGACCTAAAGTTCTTTGAATCTTTGTCATCCCAACGACATCCAAGTGACATGAAAAGCCATACGTGTCCTCTCATCACTATTTTGATGGTTTCCACTCCTAATCCCAGAAGAAAAAAAGGCTTCAAGAGTAGACAAATCAAGTTTCTCTATTTTTAAAATCCACAGTAGAGAGTAACACTAACACTAGAGGTGGGAACCGGGTCGGAGGCCGGTCCTGAGGACCGAGCTCGGCCCGGTTGTAGGCGCGGCGGTTCCGAGCCGGTCCCGGGGCGGGGCGGGGCGGGGCGGGTTTCATTTTTTTTTTTTTTATATATATATATATATATATATATATATATATATATATATATAGAACAATTATTAATTATATAAGTCATAAATATTTTTAAGAAAAAACACCACCTCCGGTGTAAGTTTTATTAAGTTAAAAAGCCAAACGGCACTTACAAATAATCGGAACGTGCCTTACATTTTGAAATGGCAAAAACGTTCCGGAAATGATAAATAATAGAAACCTATGATCTGTGCTGAACAGCATAATCAGATCAAATACAAACTACATGTATGATTGAAAAAAAATAAAATTCAACTCTCGGTATCGGATATTACCTCCTCATCCGAACTCTTTTGGTCTTGATGCTGGAGTGCTGCGAGGCCCCAATCTCGGTTGTACACGCATACTTCTACCGCATCGGGTGTCAATCTTGACCATTTTCTGTTATCACCCGTTTTCCGGCACTAAACGCTGCCTCGGATGAGACGGTCGATACTGGAACGGCAAGAATCTCTTGTGCGATTATCGACAAGATCGGAAATCTTGATCTCTTTTGTTTCCACCACTCCAAGATGTCGAGGTCACTTGTCTCGAACGATGTGTTGAGATAGTCATCGACCTCAGCTAATCCCGATGTCATCGGTTGGGGTCGTTTGAGCATTTGGAGCGCCGGGTTGAATCTTGAAGAGATTGATCTCCTTGGAGGCTCGGTTTGAGGAGCTTCGGATCTTACCTTATCCGAATGCCGCTCACAATATAACTTGTATAAAGAATGCAAGTACTCGGAAGCAGAAGCAGACATAGCCAAAACATTTATATGAGACATTTCTAAATAAGTATGAAAAATTCCTTCAAGCAGTGTTGTTGTGCCCGTTAATTTTACATACGGGTCAAGTAAAGAAGCGACTAAAAAGATAGGTGGAATGTTTGAGAAATATTGAAGCCACTTAGCCCGCATGGCTTCAACAGTCGGTTTTAACAACTCATCAATTTTAAATTGATGTAAAGCATATGTGATGTTCACTAAATGAAACAAAACTTGATGACTTGTTGGGTAGTAAACACCAGAGAAAAATTCAGTTGCCTCGTAAAAAAACTTAAGCAATTCACCGGTTTTGGAACATTTCTCCCAAATTTCAGTCGTAAGAAATTCAGAACCCATTTTTAAATTCATGAAATGTGACAACAAATTTGCATACGGTAATGCATCTTGCAACATAAAAAATGTGGAGTTCCAGCAGGTTGGGCAATCCAATTTAAACCGTTTCCAAGAAAATGGTTTTTGATTTTCAATACAAAAGCTTTTAAATTCACGAAAAATAGCAGGTCTGGACATCAAATATTTTAATGAGTTTCGAATAGGCAAAATCTCATTTTGGAGAACTTCTAAACCCTTTTGCACACAAATGTTCAAAATATGGCACATGCATCTAACGTGAAAAAATGCACCGTTGAGCGGTGGTTTTAAGTTTTGACTCAAAAGGCGAGCGGCAACATCATTATTTGAAGCATTATCAAATGAAATGCACAGAACTTTATCAGTACAAAAATAATCACGTAAAGTTTCTAAGATACAATTAAATATTTGAAAACCAGTATGATCTGTTTCAATAACCTTAAATGACAAAATTCATTTTTGCATTATCCAATCAGAATCAATCCAATGAGAAGTAACACAATAGAATGATTGACCTATAGGTGATGTCCACATATCAGAAGTAAATGCCACACAATGATCAATAGCAGAAAAATATGCTTGCAAATCTGATTTTTCGGCTTCAAATTGTCTAAAGCTTTCTTTCCTAGCAGTTTTCCTAGATACTTTTCTAAATGCAGGATTTAATTGTGATTTTATCCAAGATTCTAGGTGGACATCTTCAGCTTGTGAAAAAGGTTTTTCGGTAAGCATCATCCAATTTACCATACCTTCTCTACAAGATTGTTGGTTAAAACGAAATATACCTGGTCCGCCGGCGCCGGTTGTAGACCCAAGTTGTGTTTGTCCTCCAGAACTAGTCCCGGTACTAGGGAGGACGTTAGCATGTTGATTTTCAATATGCTGCTTCAGCGTTCCAGTGCCGGAATTCTTTCTATGCACCAATTTTTTCCCGCAATGTTTGCATTTTCCGTACCTCGACTCCCCTTTGTTTATGAGCTCATAATGCTCCCAAACCCAAGCAGTTAGTCTCGTGGATTTACCTTGTGCTTGAGTTTCCTCCACGCCGAGTTCATGACTTGTAGGTGTCGGTTTTGTTGACGGATTCCCGGACGCCATCGCATCCAACTCTTCCACTTCATCATCGGATAATTGATCGTCGAGACCCAAATCGTAATTCGTCATATCGATTCTGGCATCATCGTCGTGAAACTCTTGAATTGAAATGTCTTTATCGGAAGGCCGAGATCGGCGACGGAACAAGGCTCGGAGGCCAGTGTTGCGGGAAGATGAACTATCTGTTGACTTGCCCTTTCCTTTTGAAGCCATGCCTCACGTACTAATAGTAGTGATAGCCATGCCTCACGTACTAATAGTAGTGATTAATGCAAAATCAATAGAGGATTATGAAGTATTAGGGAGAGATTAGTAAGAAATTTGGAAGAGATTAAGAAAATAAGAAGAATGGTTGAGAGAATATAGTAGATGAAGAAGAGAGATTGAGTGATTGTGTGAGGATTGAGTAAAAATGGCATTGGTTTTTATAGAGGGAGGGGAAAAATTAGTTTGACCAAAAAGGCCTTGAAGTTTAGTTATTGGGAGGGGCAAAAATGAAATTTTGGAGGCTGAAATGAAGCAAAAAGCTGTTGGAGGACCTGTTGTGTAATTAGATCTTTTTTAAAAAAAAAATTCGCAGGTTAACGTTATTGGCAGCAGGGAGTCGTTGCGGCGCTAGGCAGGGCAGGGTGGGGCGGTCCAGTTCGGGTCAGGCCGGTTTGCGTGCTTCGTCTGGTCCAGGATTGTCGTTTTTTGCGATACATAAATCCCAGCCACTTTTCGTCGTTTTCTGCCATTTCTGCTAACGACGATTTCAATGACAATTACATAAACATAATAACACCACGCGACACTCAGAAACTATTTTTTCCGGCTTTTGCGCCGCTTTATTTATTCACCGGAGACTTCTGATTCTCGTTTGTAAATCGATTTGCTTAGCTTCGTCCTTAGCTTGTCCTTCCAAATTTCTCCGCTCGCACCATAACCTGTCTCCCTCCTCCTGATCTCAAGCAACACCAACTTCTCTGTTAAATGGCGAATCCTTACCGGCAAGAAAAAATTACCTTACCGGTGCGACGAGCCGAAGTGGCTCGATTGGCCCTCCATTGCGGGGAGGACACCAGAGTCGGCATCCTTTGATGATCCATCCCCGGCTGTAAGACGTTAAACGGCGTCGATAAAACGAGACGATGGCTGTTTATAGAAAGTAGGCTTCGCGGGAGGAATTGAGGCGGAGGAGGTGCGGTGGCAGAAATTATAAATAAATTTTAAGCGTGGGTATATACTTAGGTCAGGTGTAGATTATCTTCAAAGTTTTCTGCATGTTTTCGTGTCAATATAAGTTGGTTTATCTAGTTTTACTTCATGACATTTGTAATAAGAACATTGTGTCCTTTTTCTTTGAAGGTATTTCTCTATTAAAGCCTGTTCGATGTTAACATTAACAATTAGCTTTAGGGTTTTATAAAAATTATTCAAAAATAACTTTTAATTTTTAAATAAATTATCTAAAATTTTAATGTTAATCATATAATAAGTTGTTCCGGGTATAAGTTTGCATTCTTGAATACCATACTTGCTTTGATTATTCCATGATGTTTTCTTTCCACGTATAGTGGATACGACATTAATAAAGACAGACCTCAGAGCCTATTTATCTGTCTAGACTTAGGTAAATATAGGTCTATTTTGTTTTCTGAAATGGGGAAAAACAAAAATACAAAATGAACAAAGAACAATAGCTCGACAAACAAATGACAAAAAGTTGGTCCACGGGATATACGGGTTAACCAACAACTACAACCCCACGTTTAGGTTAGCAGATTTGTACTATCATCAACTGGGAGGTGAAAAAAGAAAATAGAGAACACAAAATTTAGGTGCAATTGTACAAAAATATAAATAACTGAATCTGAGCCCAAAACAAAGACCAAGAAGATTCTACTCCCAGCTATTAACATACTGAGTATAATTGTAGGTAGCCTTGGATAGATTCTACTATGGATGAACCTTATAAGGTGGTCCAAACTCTTAAGATCTAGCTAGCTTTTGCAGAATCAATAATGGGATGTGACTAAATTTTCTTGCCATGATCCACTTCACGTGTTCACAGTCTGGCACACAAGCTGGAGCACCGAACTTAAAGCAACCACCCAAGCAAATCAATTATTTCTCTTGGGACGAACCCGAAAGCTCATCCAAATCAATCATTTGAAAAAAACGAACCAGACACCGAGATAAAAAAAAAATTAAAAGAATATCTCCCAGCCCAGTCAAGATCCAATACCTCAAATCACACGTTCTGGAGCCGAACTAGATGGCCCACTCATAAGCTTAGCCAAAGCAATGATCAATCAAGTACTTTTCTTCCTATACAAAAGTTCTTCCACCTCCCGTCGTCTTTTACGAATTAACCGCAGCTTAGGTACACAGAGAGAGGAAGGTGCTGCAAGAGCTACTTACAGCGGGCCGGTTTTTTTTTCTTTAAAGTTTCGTTTTCTTTCGAGGAAGACAACTAGAGATGGCTATATATAGAGAAGAATCATATCAGTCCAAGAACTTTGATGCAGGATTCCACAGATGCATTTCACGACAAAGGATGAACTTTTTATGCACTTTGGGCTGGGAGCTGATCTACGTTACTGAAACTTTTAGCACACTTTGGCCTCCACTCGGTCCTTCCTCTCACAATCTCAGCTCCATCCTCGAGCCGAAGCAAGTGCTGGCACTCAATTTCGCCAAATTTTGCCAAGTTGCCCACACCGTAGTCGGAAACGGCAGTCAAGGACTGGAGCACGCTGTCCTTCCCACACTCTCTCCGGTACTCCAGCGTCATAGCAGCAAGCTCATGGCTCTCCAATATTGGCAGAGGAGCACTCTAACAACAGAAAACCTAGTGGTTAAATTACCAAGAAGATCATACTTTAAGCAAACAATCAAATGTCTTGTTTGCTCAGCATCAAACACATACATGATATAAAAACATGATGTCCTCTGACGGAAAAGCAGAGGCACGCTGATGTTTGTGGTAATGGAAGAGAACAGCAAGATAAGACCAACTTTACCTCAAGAATCCAGCCAATGTACTTCACATTGTTGACATGCTGGTTAACATCCAGATCACTCCACCTAGGCTGCATTATACAAAGCATACTTCAACCTAACGTGTGGAAAAAGGATGAGGTATGCTTATAAAAACAGTCAACTATGAGAATCATACAAGAAAATACTTACACTTAAACCTTTACGAATGTAATCTGCTGTTTTGTCATCAAGTTTCACTACTTTCCTGCTATCCTCAGCCACTACAGGGTCAGAGTTTATAAAATATGGTTCTATTTCTGCTCGGACTTCCTCTGGAATTTTTGATAATCGCCTAGTTACCTTATTCATCATCACCCACACACTGCAGACATAGAACATGAGAATCAGTAAGTGAATTGGGAAAAAAAAATAAGGTTCAATATTAAGGACACTCCCAGAAAACGTTTAGTCCCCTTGTGTTTCCTATGGACCTTCTACAGAAATTTTGAAGGTGAGTCTTAACAACAATCAATGGGATCCTTTGTGGCCTAGTTCATGACTTTGGTTCATGAAAATAATCACTGTACGGCAGGGAAGAGATGGATGATAAGACCACACTCCCCCTGCCACACAAGGCAACTAGCTTCTTGTGTTGGAAAAGCCTGTCAAGCTTCTACACGAACATTCTAATCAAACAAGTTGAATATGAACACAAACATCAAAGTATAAGTCACGCCACATTAATTAATGAGCCCATTTGGAACTTCCAAAACAAATGATGTTATCACTTAAGGAAGGCTTTCAGTTAAATTATTCCAATACATGTTGTCAGCCATCAGTGTAGAGAACAGAAGCAAAAGAAATTGTCATTTTATTGTTAGTATTTTAATCCACATATTAGTACTTTATAACACGGTGAGACCTGGTCACCTACTCCAATTGGTTTTTCAGTCGACTACCTTAAACTGGTACCAGGGCCAAAAGTTTGCATTGCCCTGTCAGTCCGTTGTTAGACCCATTGTTGCTGTCATGGTCCAAGTAAGTGAGAGGTATGTCCGATGGTATGATCTCAGTTGTCATTTAAAAAGGAAAAATCTTACTTAGTTAAAAACACTTGCAAGCACTGGGTTTAAAATTTGATCCAATAAAGGTAACCAGTAATTGACCGCCACCGTAGAAGCCACGAGTATAAAAAGAAAATTACCCACCTAGAAGCTCTTGTTAAAGTTTCACCAGTTTTTCCATCACGGACAAGCCAATCACGACGCATGCCATTTTTTCCAGATGCACTAACCCAAGTGTCTACATTGACAATGTCACCCCTGCAGGAAGACAGCCCAAATAAGATATCTTACTTCCATTCATACCTAAGCAATAAAGTTCAATAAAAATCAAATGTAGCTAAGTTAAAAAATGGCACATAACTTCAAACTGTAATTAATATGGTACTGCTGACATAAAATTGTTTAGTCTCCTGAAACCTGAATTCTGTTCAATTTCAAATTTCTAATCATCAATTTTTCTAAGGGGAGAAATTAAAAAGAAGACTTTGCAGTATCAATATACTTCACCACAGGCCAAATTCCACACATAATCTAGTCACGACTATGATTATCCTGCATACTTTAATCCAAGCAGTTGAAGAAGAAACTTTTACATTTTCATCTCTGAGACATTTCCTGTTCATTTCTTTTCATGTGTGTTTACTGGAATGATAATCAGTTCAATGACCTATTTCGAGTTAGCTAAGGATCACAAGAAACCATGGCATTGCAACTTTCTCATCTTCCTTCTAGAACTTTTTTTTGGGCAGAAACAGTTGGCCTTCAACTCCAGAACCCATTATTTCCCTCATAGAATCATGAATACTCAAATCCTTCCTTTACCCATGATAGACTTGTAGAATGAGGCACTTGCACACTTACAAAGCACATCAGACAAAAGCCTATGCACAACATAAAATATATTTGTCCAACCTTGCCATATGCCCATGCACCCAGCAATTCACAAAATCCCATGGATCTTCAAATGATGCCACACTAGATGTCTTTCCGAAAAATAAACCATTGATAAGATACTGAACCTTGGCCAAGAGATCTTGAATGGTGATGTGGACCGAGAAGACCATCAGAATAGCATGCTGCTTAGTCTTATGCTAAACAATCAGTTTCTAATTGCACTCAGACATGTATTGCTGACGAATTTAAAAGAAATAAAGTCAAGAAACTTCACCACACAACCACACATATGTTAACTACCACAGACAAAATCTAAGACACTAGCACACAGTTAAAAATAACTTTTTAGACTAACAGAAAGGCCAGAAGGTCAATGGGAAAAGCACAGGCTCACACTCTGGGTGCCTTCTAAACTTAAGAAAGCCATGTCTTACCAAGTTGGATACCGATCTACCTCAACCTGCATCCGAGTGACTACCCATATAAGGTTCTTTTTGCACATCTCTGGGGTTGAACCAAAGCCATCCCCAAGAAGGCCAGCACTCTTGCAATGATTAAGGGCAGTTTCCTGCATAATTATAGATAAGGGCCAAGAAACACAATGAATCGACCAAGTCCCAATAATCTCATACAGGTTGTAGAAAACAAGAAAAACGTGAATAAAGAAAAACGTTTTATTTTTTGGTGTCAGTATGGGTTTCTGCAGAGGAGTGTTCATAACTTAGCCACCACTATTCCACAGTAACATATTTGACAAGATAATGGAACAAATGAAAATAAACGTCTAACCTGCAAATGATTCATCAATGTCTCTATAGATGCTGTCCGGTCAGCACCTATCTCATAAGACCTGATTGAGAAGTTCTGACTGAAGACAAGGCCATCCTGGACAATTCTTCCTATACCAAATGGATCCATTAGCATGTCAGGCCGCTTGGGTTTCCAATCAAGCATCATCCACTGCTTCTCTGCTGCCAAGAAGATTGTTGTAATAGCAGCCAAAAGCATGCTCCAGTCGGGTAATTGGTTAATAAATGTCCTAGGGGGCGGGGATGATACTATGTCCTCATTCTTCAAGCCTTCAGCAGGTGTTGTATAACCAACTGAAGTACCATTTATCTTTGGAGGAGCTTGGGCGTTGGCCTTGACCTGTAATCCACCAGAAGCTCCAGATTTTGGTCTAGTACCTCCAAAGTTAGCAGCCCCACCTCCGACCTTGTTCTTTGCTCCATTGTCTGAGGAGGCAGAAGAAGCCGGGAAAAACACAGAAGTAGCAGCAGCAGCAACCATAATGAAATGGTACTATCAGAAACTACACAGAACACAAGCAATCACGTAGCTTTTTGCAAAAGATCCTGTTGGTAAGACTGCAAAGGGCAGGGGTTTGCCAGAAAAGCAGCCGAAGCCCAGCTAGTAGCTGCTCAGCTGCACGAAATTTAAAGAATTATCAGATAAAATGAAGGAAAAACCAGAATATTTACAAATTCCAAAATAACTGAGTTTCAACTTTCAAATGCATCATGATGCAACTGTTTTCTTTTTCTTGAATCTAATAGGAAGCTGAAAGAAAGCAAATTTGAGAACACAAAGCTCTTAGTTTCCTCAATACACAGCTTTTCCTCATTTCTTTTTTGCAGTATCAGTTCTACATATTACTTCTTTTTCTGGATAAGGTCCTGATTCTAGATCCTGCTCTGATGTCCATATTCTGCTTCTAGAGCAGAAGCCTGTGCCTTCTAAAGAATCTAGCCTTTTTCTGCTAGCCTTCCAGCTTCTCCCTGGAATAAGCTACAAAGAAAGCCACGCCCAAAAGGCGTATGTTTCCCAAAGAAATTTAGGAGAAACTTCTGACAGGTAGAACTTCTTGTAAAATCGAAGAAAGTATTTTTCCTTTTGAAATCTGAAAAAAATACGAGCCACCGAAGACAAAATGCCACCGAAGATAAAATGCAACTCTTTCCCGGAGCATAAATATGATTTATTAATGTGTCTGGAAACATATTTGAACCGATGACGCAAGAACAGCAAAAGGGAAGAGCAAGAGCCAACATTTCAATAACATCTAGACAGATCTGAGTCACCTGCATCTTAAAACGAAATTACCATAGAAATTATCTTCCATAGAAAAAATCGTCAATAACACAACTATCGCAGAACGAGACAACCATCAAAGACAAACAACAACCAAATGACAGATAAAAAAACTAGTAAAGCCACAACGGCCGGTAGTAGGCAAAACAGATCTAGCAACCAGTCTGTCAGAAGTCTCGAGAAAGAGAGGCCAAGCGACATTCTGATTCTCATCTTCCCCCTAAACAGAAAAAAAAAATCTTCGAGGCAACCAAAAAGAAAGCCACCATTCCCAGCCAATGGAAAATGGATCAAGTAAAAAAGAAAGCGAAGAAAATCTCCGCCACCATACCTGACCAGAAGCTTCGGTAGCGGAAAAGAAATTGAAATGTCGGCGGAACCGACGACTGAATTCTGTGATCTGTGAGCTCGTTCGCCTGGGTGCACGCGGCGCTGGAAATGGCGTTGCGAGACGTTGTTTTCGAAACGGTTTTGAAATTCCCCGAGCAGCTGAGAGAGGAAAAGTGAAAAAGCACAAAAAAATAAAAAGGGCCTGTAAAAGGGCAGAGAGCAGTTTAGGGCCAGCAGAGCAGTTGAATGCGTGGTAGAGAATCAGCGTCCAACGAGTCCTTTTTATAGTCTCCCACCTGACGCCTGTCCCTCCCGCCTTTCTTTTCCGAATTTCCATTTCTACCCACCAAATTCGTCTTATTCCCAACACGTCTAAAATTTGATAAAACTAGTTTATATACCTACCATTATCTTAGGATTTAAATATTTTTTAGTTCTAAAAAATAATATATATTTAATTGAGATATAAATATATTATGATCAATATTTTTGTTAAATCAATAAAAAATATGAATATAATTTATGCTAACATCATCTTGAGTATCTCCAATATATCTATCCATTAACATGAAACATTTTTATTATAAATAACAACAATTCACATACATGTTAAAAATAAATACCCTTCTAGAAAAATTTTGCACTACAATAAAAAATTATATAAGTTATAAAGAGAGGTTTGCTCAAATTGGCCATTAATAATAAACCTATTAATTTTAAAAATGAATAATTAAAGGAAAAATATTCAACAACATGACTATGTGAAAACATTGTAAAAACAAACTTGCCCAATTAGTCTAAAATAATAAACATATTAATTTTAAAACCAGATATGTTTTTAAAAATAAATTTTCGAGCTCCATGAAAAAACCATTAAATGAAGTTGGCCAACTTGGCCCAAATAATAAAACATATTAAAATTAAAAAATATATATTTTTTAAACAAAATTTTTGATAAATTGTATAATGTAGTTACCAAAATTAGCCCAAAATAATAAACCAATTAATTCAAAAAAATTATTTTACAAAATAAAGTTTAGGATGATGAAAAATCGTAAAATTTCATTAAAAAATGCAAAATATACTTGGCCCAAAATAGCCCTAAATAGTTAACATAATAAGTTAAAATTGAAAAGATAAGAAGATATTTTCAGCAGCTTAAGCTGGAAAAGAACACTGAAACAAAAACTTCTAACGTGTAAACAAATCAAACATTGGTAAAACAATTTAAAAAAGGCGCCAAATTGAAACCTCATACTTTTGATAAATTGTATAATGTAGTTACCAAAATTAGCCCAAAATAATAAACCAATTAATTCAAAAAAATTATTTTACAAAATAAAGTTTGGGATGATGAAAAATCGTAAAATTTCATTAAAAAAATGCAAAATATACTTGGCCCAAAATAGCCCTAAATAGTTAACATAATAAGTTAAAATTGAAAAGATAAGAAGATATTTTCAGCATCTTAAGCTGGAAAAGAACACTGAAACAAAAACTTCTAACGTGTAAACAAATCAAACATTGGTAAAACAATTTAAAAAAGGTGCCAAATTGAAACCTCACACTTTTAGTGTGTAAACAAATCAAAAACTAATAAAAAAATTAATAAATGTGGCCAAATTGAAACCTCATAGTACACAATCTAAATGACCAAAATGGAGGCAATACATGTCAAGTGTTATATCCAAAAAACTTTGAAAAACATAGTAACAAATTCAAGCGTCTAGCTATTTACTTTTGATTAAAATAACTAAACATACACATCTAAGTATGTTACTCAAAGGAACAATCTACTAAATCGGGATCTAAAAGTCAACCATATCATGAAATTTGAATCAATGGGTACTAGAGATAATGCTCATCTTCACTTCCTCCACTAACCTATGATTCTTCTCTAAAAGCACCAGCTCATACCTCCTCTAGCTAACACTGGAGCGATCCTCACCTAATCCCTGACATTAGAGGTGGGAACCGGGTAGGACCTAATCCAGTTGTATGCGGGGCGGTTCCGAGTCGGTCTCGGGCCGATCTCGGGGCAGTCCCGGGCCGCGGCGGGGCGGGGCGGAACGAGGCGGGTTTCATTTTTTTTTTAATATATATATATATATAATAAATAGATTATTATTATTATATAAGTCATAAATATTTTTAAGAAAAAACACCACCTCCGGTGTAAGTTTTATTAAGTTAAAAAACCAAACGGCACTTACAATATAATTGGAACGGGCCTTACATTTTGAAATGGCAAAAACATTTCCGGAAATGATAAATAATAGAAACCTATGATCTGTGCTGAACAACATAATCAGATCAAATACAAACTACATGTATGATTGAAAAAAAAAAATTCAAGTCTCGGTATCGGATATTACCTCCTCATCCGAACTCTTTTGGTCTTGCTGCCGGAGTGCTGCGAGGCCCCAATCTCGGTTGCACACGCATACTTCTACCGCGTCGGGTGTCAATCTTGACCGTTTTTCTGTTATCACCCGTTTTCCGGCACTAAACGCTGCCTCGGATGAGATGGTCGATACTGGAACGGCAAGAATCTCCTGTGCGATTATCGACAAGATCGGAAATCTTGATCTCTTTTGTTTCCACCACTCCAAGATGTCGAGGTCGCTTGCCTCGAACGATGTGTTGAGATAGTCATCGACCTCAGCTAATCCCGATGTCATCGGTCGGGGTCGTTTGAGCATTTGGAGGGCCGGGTTGAATCTTGAGGAGATTGATCTCCTTGGAGGCTCGGTTTGAGGAGCTTCGGATCTTACCTTATCCGAATGCCGCTCACAATATAACTTGTATAAAGAATGCAAGTACTCGGAAGCAGAAGCAGACATAGCCAAAACATTTATATGAGACATTTCTAAATAAGTATGAAAAATTCCTTCAAGCAGTGTTGTTGTGCCCGTTAATTTGACATACGGGTCAAGTAAAGAAGCGACTAAAAAGATAGGTGGAATGTTTTCGAAATATTGAAGCCACTTAGCCCGCATGGCTTCGACAGTCGGTTTTAACAACTCATCATCTTTAAACTGATGTAAAGCATATGTGATGTTCACTAAATGAAACAAAACTTGATGACTTGTTGGGTAGTAAACACCAGAGAAAAATTCAGTTGCCTCGTAAAAAAACTTAAGCAATTCACCGGTTTTGGAACATTTCTCCCAAATTTCAGTCGTAAGAAATTCAGAACCCATTTTTAAATTCATGAAATGTGACAACAAATTTGCATACGGTAATGCATCTTGCAACATCAAATATGTGGAGTTCCAGCGGGTTGGGCAATCCAATTTAAACCGTTTCCAAGAAAATGGTTTTTGATTTTCAATACAAAAGCTTTTAAATTCACGAAAAACAGCAGGTCTGGACATCAAATATTTTAATGAGTTTCGAATAGGCAAAATCTCATTTTGGAGAACTTCTAAACCCTTTTGCACACAAATGTTCAAAATATGGCACATGCATCTAACGTGAAAAAATGCACCGTTGAGAGGTGGTTTTAAGTTTTGACTCAAAAGACGAGCGGCAACATCATTATTTGAAGCATTATCAAATGAAATGCACAGAACTTTATCAGTACAAAAATAATCACGTAAAGTTTCTAAGATGCAATTAAATATTTGATAACCAGTATGATCTGTTTCAATAACCTTAAATGACAAAATTCGTTTTTGCATTATCCAATCAGAATCAATCCAATGAGAAGTAACACAATAGAATGATTGACCTATAGGTGATGTCCACATATCAGAAGTAAATGCCACACAATGATCAAGAGCAGAAAAATATGCTTGCAAATCTGATTTTCCGGCTTCAAATTGTCTAAAGCTTTCTTTCCTAGCAGTTTTCCTAGATACTTTTCTAAATGCAGGATTTAATTGTGATTTTATCCAAGATTCTAGGTGGACATCTTCAGCTTGTGAAAAAGGTTTTTCGGTAAGCATCATCCAATTTACCATACCTTCTCTACAAGATTGTTGGTTAAAACGAAATATACCTGGTCCGCCGGCGCCGGTTGTAGACCCAAGTTGTGTTTGTCCTCCAGAACTAGTCCCGGTACTAGGGAGGACGTTAGGATGTTGATTTTCAATATGCCGCTTCAGCGTTCCAGTGCCGGAATTCTTTCTATGCACCAATTTTTTCCCGCAATGTTTGCATTTCCCGTACCTCGACTCCCCTTCGTGTATGACCTCATAATGCTCCCAAACCCAAGCAGTTAGTCTCGTGGATTTACCTTGTGCTTGAGTTTCCTCCACGGCGGGTTCATGACTTGTAGGCGTCGGTTCTGTTGACGGATTCCCGGACGCCATCGCATCCAACTCTTCCACTTCATCATCGGATAATTGATCGTCGAGACCCAAATCGTAATTCGTCATATCGATTCCGGCATCATCGTCGTGAAACTCTTGAATTGAAATGCCTTTATCGGCAGGCCGAGATCGGCGACGGAACAAGGCTCGGAGGCCGGTGTTGCGGGAAGATGAACTATCTGTTGACTTGCCCTTTCCTTTTGAAGCCATGCCTCACGTACTAATAGTAGTGATTAATGCAAAATCAAGAGAGGATTATGAAGATATTAGGGAGAGATTAGTAAGAAATTTGGAAGAGATTAAGAAAATAAGGAGAATGGTTGAGAGAATATAGTAGATGAAGAAGAGAGATTGAGTGATTGTGTGAGGATTGAGTGAAAATGGCATTGGTATTTATAGGGGGAGGGAAAAAATTAGTTTGACCAAAAAGTCCTTGAAATTTAGTTGTTGGGAGGGGTAAAAATGAAAATTTGGGGGCTGAAATGGAGCAGAAAGCTGTTGGAGGGCCTGCTGTGTAATTAGCCCTTTTTTAAAAAAAAAAAATTGCAGGTGGACGTTGCTGGCAGAGAGCCGTTGGGGCATCAAGCGGGGTGGGTCGGCGAGGCGGTCCGTTCCGGGCGGTGCGGTCCGGTGTCGGGTCGGGGCCGTTTTTCGGGCTTCTGCTGGTCCAGGTCGGTCTTTTTTGCCTCTCCTCCTCCTATTGGGCCCATACTCTGCCCATAATATAACGGGCTTTTTCCGGGGCGGGTTTGACCGGGTCTGACCGGCCGGGGTTGACTTGCCGGTCCGGTCCCGGTTCGGGCCGGGTCAACCCGGCCCACCTCCCACCTCTACCTGACATAATGTCTATTAATACATAAAATTTCCAAGTAAAATTAGGCAACACAAAAAAAACAAGTAAATGAAAGAAGACGTATGAATATTTAAAATTGACAGTCATGAGTCAATTTTGGATCAAGAAAATAATACCATTGATGATGGTTGTGTTGGAATTGAGGTCACAGCCTCACAGGACGCTTCAGTAATCTAACCGGTGGTGGACTTGGAATGTAGTACTTGCTATGCTAGTGAGGTATTTGACAGTTTCGAGCATTCATTTTCTGGATAAAGTTTGTTTATTGTTTGATGGTGCTGTCATCTCAAATCAAGAAAAGTATAAATATAAAACTCTAAAAAATCCACAAGAAGCAAAAATAAGAAACTGAAAGAATCTAATAATTGTAAGAAAAAGAGAAAATTTTAATAAATAAATATGCTAAATCTTCAAAAGAAACCTTGAGTAGATAGAAATACAATTAAAGAATCAAGGGTCATCACAATCTAAAGTCAACAACTCTACTGCTTAAGTTATAAAAAATAAAAATTATCATGAATCCTAGAAAAAAATTTCTTCATCTCTTTTTTCAGAAACTTTAAATATCATGGTTTTACTTGTAGATTTTCAAATGAAATAAGCACTAGAACTAAGGATATTGATGACTTCATCAATGAATTTAACAGATGATCATCAAGAGCTATAAGAGAGTGAGGAGACATAAGGGGAAAAGGCAGTGGAGTTATCTATCAACTTTTGTTTAGGAGTAGAATGAATTTAAAATTTTTTCATTTTAGGTTTATGTAGGCTAAATGATTATTGATCCTTTAAAAAATAAATTAATATGCATTGATTGGATCAATATAGTTAGTATCTGATAATGTTAAAATTATTTTTTCATACGAGATAATATTTCTAGAATCATTTCAAAAAAAAGATAATATTAATATAACATTATCATAATTAAATTTCATTATAAAAAATTATTTAGGACAATAATTTGATTATTTCTAACCACATTAATTCAAATTTTGGGATTTAGAAAAATCAAGATTAATCTAAATTTAATCTTATATTTCTCTATCTAAATTTCAAATTTGAATGCAAGTAAAAAATTACGGCTTTGACTGTTACGTATCACCACCGTATTGTTTCAGATGGTGATGGGTATATTCGATAAATCATGTGTAAAATTTGCAGTTAACTTACTAAAAAGGGAAAACATGTAACGTGTCAGCTCCAAAATTGCTCTTATTAAGGAAAGGACAAAATAACTCTTAGATGTATCCTGCTTTATATATATTTAGATTTTGAATTTTCAATGTCGATCTAACTTAAGTGACTCAAAGTGTAAGAGTAAAAGTGTTAAAATGGAAGCAGCAGCAAAAAAACATCACATTTTAAAATTCAAGTAGGTAAAAGTATTATGCAATTGAGAGCATGGGCAAGAACATGAGAGCAAGGGAGCAACATCTAAATAGAAAGATTATGTCACATAAAGCCCAACGCTGTCATGATAATTGTTGGGTTAGTATATATTTCTTTTCTTTTCTTTCTCTTTTTTTTTTTTTTTGCATGTGGGAGTATTTTAGCATATAAAAGTTAATCTCTTTATCAGGTTAATCTCTTCAAGATAAAATTAATCTCGTTAAGGCACACTCATAATTTAAATTGAATATATTCTCTAAATGTTTTTTTCCACTTTTAAGGCTCTCAATTAAGTTAAAATTATTTTTAAAATATCAAACTTTTTTTACATAAACCAACTTATCTATTATTTATTTTTATAAGTTTGCAAGCTCATATTTTTATTTGTCAATTAATGACAAAGTTCTAGATCATATAATGTGTGATGGACGGTGAGGAAAGAATTATTGTTTGTTTTTCTTGTTGCCCGAGAAAAAATAGAGATCTCCAAAAGAGGCAGGTAGGATAATGGATTTGTGATTTTTTTGTGCTTTAGACTTTTTAACGATAATTGGAGACCTGTTTTTGGTTTGCTAAAGACACACAAGTGTGTTACATTTTCTTTTCTTTTTTTGTTTTTTTTCTTTTATTTTCGTATTAAAAATGGCCAACCTCCATTTTGACTTATGTTATGAGTTACCTCCTCATCCCAACTAAGATCATTCATTAGATCCATTCAATGATGGCCAATTTTTTCTGGCAACATAAAGCTAAGCAAGGCATAATTCATTGGTGCTCGTGGCCTAGTCTAAGCCACTCCAAGACAAATGGTGGATGTGGTTTTCAGGATTTATAAGCTTTCAATACTACTTTGTTGGCCAAGCAGTGTTGGCGTATGTTGTTCTATTTAGACACTCTAGTCTCACGAGTGATGGAAAGGATATGCTATCCTTTCATGTCCTCATTAGTTGGTTTTGATGTCTCGAGCTCTTCACATGTTTGGAAAGCCCTAGTTACAAGTACTGCTATTCTTTGGCAGATGGCTTATGGCGAGTTGGTGATGGGCATTTCTATAAATATCTAGAAGGATAGATGAGTGTCTCCGACTCTTCAATTGTCTTTACCAACTGCCCCCACTCGTGAATTGGTACATTGGAAAGTGTTCGACTTACTGCACCCTAATGGAATAGGTTTGAATTGGGAACTTCTTGCTTTTATGTTTCACCCAAAGAACATCTCAAACATAATCTAAATCCCTATTTTATCTCGACCAACTCTAGACTTCTTTACTTGGGGGGCAAAAGTGAAAGGTACATACACTATTTGTTCAGGCTACCATATTTAGTATAGTCTTCTTCATTCTGATCCTGGTGCTTCATATTCTGAACAAATCTTGTTGGCACATATTTTGGTGTTTAAAACTCCCACCAAAGGTCAAAAACCAACCAGAGATAACTTGTGGCTTTGCCAAATTCTTAACAACCATTCATGCCCGATTTTTGATATGGCAAATAAGTCTATTAAACATATCTTATTTCTTTGCCCTTTCACAGAGGCTGTGTTGCAAGCTTTTGGTCTACATGAATTATATATTGACACTATGCATATTTGGGAGATTTTCTGTGTTGTTAATGGTGCTTCATTAGAAGACGAATGAAGGAAATTTGCTGGTATTGGGTGGCATGTATGGTAGAATAGAGACATATGTGTTTTTTACAGTATCTATCAATCTCTATCCTCTATTCCCAGGGGTATATAAAATTAGGTATTTACGGAAGGCACTCACTTTGGTCTAGAATTTCCCTCTACTGTGTTCCCTCACATGGTTCATTGATCACCACCGACAACAAATTGTATTTCAGTAAATGTTGATGCTGGCATTTTCCCATCCTATGGTTCAACAAGTAGTGGCATTGTTGCATGGAATTTTGAGGTTGGTATTTAGTGTACTATCTCTCACTTTATCCAATTTATTTTTGACATTACCTATGCAGAGTTATTGGCAATTTGGAAAAAGTATCTTAGAGGCTTGGTTGAACAATTGGCGAGAGATCATTATCCAGTCGGATTGCAAGGTGGCAGTGGATGCTATATACAATTATTCTATGTCTTTTTATTATGCCTTTGGCTTAGTATTGGATGATATCATGATTCTTTTAGCTAGGTTTGCCACTTGTACTTTTACACATGTTCTTAGAACGGCAAAATATGTAGTCCACATTCTTGTACTTTTATCAAAGGGTCACTCTAGCAGGGTGGAATGTTCTTCCCCCTATCCATCTTTTTTAACAGAGGCTTTTCTTTTAGATTATTGAATGACATTACAATGCTTACCTTAAAAAAAAAAACAATGAAATGGCCTGCCTTGTATGATGTACCTTATGAATTTAATAGATTTCAAATTAAAAAAATAGATCACATGGATTATGTTGACGAATTCATTTTCTTTTCACTTTCACTATTAAATATATACATATGAGTGTAAAATTTTTAGTCAACATTGTATAAATGAATTAGATGCCAATTATTTTTATACAACCAAAATATTTTTTTTCGGTTGTTCATAATTATTTCCTAACAATTTAATTTTTTTTTGACAAAAATACCATTTACTTTTTTTTTATTACAAAAATACCATACTTTATAAATTAAATCAAAGCATGTGCCAACCAATCAAGAAAAGGAGTATCCCAACCCACTCTACCTCTAGAATGAAGGTGTTTCTTAACCATGACACAGGCAACTCCATTTAATGTTCACCTAATATAACGAAAAGAACAAACCAAGAAGAACCTATTTAGGATTCGAGCTTTATTAAAGAGAACTCCAAAATAAACTAAAGAAGGAGGTACACCCTTTTGCAATTTTGACCCAACCATTAAAGAGTTAGACTCCACCACAATAGCCTCTATGCCAAGCCTACAAGCCTCTTAGATGCCAAAAAGGACCACCAAAGCCTCCAAATAAAGCACATATTTGCCTAGGAACTCTACACTATATAATAGAGCAAACTTTACCAGACCTTAACTATTTATTTCAATAATGCCCAGCCGTCGCTTCCCTTGTTGGAATCAAACACAATGACCACATTAATCTTACATATGAACTCACCTGGTAGACTATACCTACTTGGCTCATGACCATTTGGTTGGAGCTTAGACCAAGCTTTCGCACCCTTCTCCCAAGCCTTCATCCATAACTTGATGGAACGAGCTAATATATCCCCGTTTTGACAGAAATATTCATGCATGATATTGTTCCAATTATACTATATAAACCAACTAAAAGTAGCTGTAAAAAATGCATGATTCTTTTTTCCCTCCAATAAAGCTTTCAAATCATCCTGCCAACATGATGAAACCTGAGGTAAGTTGATCTTCAGCATACGGCTTACCCTCTTCGAGAATGGGCAGTCAACTAACAAATGCTCTACTGACTCCTCTAAGTCCCTATATACCAAACACTCATGTTGCACCTCTATGCCTCTAGCTTTAAGTTGGTCTCTTATTAGCAAAGCTTCTGCACATAAATGCTAGAAAAATAGGTGAACCTGAGGGGTAGTTCAAGGCTCCACGGCCATTTTTAAAAATTTGATTTAACTAGTAAATCTCGATTATAAAGAATTGTTTATGCTAGAAAGTAAGTTGATTTCACCAAAAACCTTCCGTTATCATTCATTCCCCAAGTCAAGACGTCCTTTTTGAGCCTCAGCACCAATGGGATAGCCTTCACTGCTACTACATTCGGAGGGTGTAGAAAGGCATCAACAACCTCATACTTCCATTGAATAGTTGTATGATGAGTAAGGTCACACACTTCCATCTTTCTGTGCCTAGAATCAAAATAGTAATTAGTTTTTAGGTTTGGTCCCAGCAACCAATTGTCTAACTATAATGAAACATCCACTCTATTGCCAATTGCCAATGCAAACCTACCTTAACTATATCCCTGCCTGCTAAAATCCCTCAATAAATTATAAATTTATTGTCTGGATTCATAGCACTAAGAAAAGAAGATATAGGATATTTGCCCTAAAAATCCTAATATACTAGCCCCCATGGATTGTTCACTATCTCCAAGCTTGCTTGGCTAGCATTGCAAGGTTAAAAACCAACATTTCCCTAAACCCAAGACCCCCAGCACATTTCAATAAACAGATATGGCTCCAGACACACCAAGTTAATTTCTTTTGTTCGACATCAGGAGACCAAAAAAACTTCATTGCCAATAATTACAATTTGTCATAAATCTCCGTTATGATCAGCAGGTAGCTTATTAAATGAGTGGGCATGGCTTGAACAACAACCTTAATAAGTAAGCATCAACTTGCCTAAGAAAAAGGGAAGCCTTCCAATTAGCTAGAAAAAAGGGAAGCCTTCCAATTAGCTAGTCTCTTCTTAACCCTTTCAATTACTAAGTCAAAATGGATGGACTTTTTCCTCCCAAGAGGCCAAAGAAACTCAAGGTATTTGTCCTCCTTCATGCATGAACAAGTCTCAAATAAGTCCATAATGGACCTTTTAACATTCTGCCTACAATTGGGGCTAAAGAAAATGAATGATTTTTGCATATTAACCATCTAGCCCGAGGCACATTTATAAAGCACTAGAATCACAAAAAAAATGTCTTAGAGCCATTTATTTAGCTTGCATAAAAAGGATATTGTCATCCATAAAAAACAAGTGAAATATATTAAGGCTTGCTTTACTAATGACTGCACCACTAATTAAACAAATTCTCTCCACATGGCAAATAAGAGCAGATAGCCTTTCTTCACAGAACATAAACAAGAAAAAGGATAAAGGGTTGTCTTGTCTTAGACCCTTGGAAGGATATAAAACTCGAGAGGCTTGTCTATTCACCAGTATCGAAAAATATGTAGACTCCACATAACTCTGAACCAGGTTAACCTATTTTACAAAAAAGCCCTAGCTTGAGCATAATCGCCCTAAGGAAACTCCATTCTACCTGCCATACACTTTGGCCATATCTAGCTTCAGAACCATCATTCTTTCATTTTTCCCATACAACCGATTAATATGATGGCACGTCTCCAAAGCCACCAAGGCATTATTAGTGAATAGATGACCTGGGACAAATACACTTTGATTATAAAATATAATCTTCAGAATAATAGGTTTTAGCCTATTAGCTAGTACCTTTAACACTAGCTTGTAAATAACATTGCATAAGTTAATAAGTCGGAAGTCCATCACTGCCCTAGGAGCTCGGCAGGTGTGGTTCCACAATTTAAAATGGATAAAACACACCTGGTAACCTTTCTGTTTCAAATGTGCTAATTCTTCTAAAAAAATAAAGGCAGCAATTCACCCAGACCTAGGGATTTCATCATGTACTTATGAAATAAAGTAACTCATACCTCCTCGGCATTAAGCGGCTTTAACAATGCTTCAGTCATATTTTCAGATACCACCTTATCAATAAGAAAGGTAACATCTTTGATATCTATTGGCATGTCCAGAAAAGAAACCAACCACCTCATCTCAAATGACCCATTGATCCATTAGCTCCACCCTTACCCTTTTGAGACAATGAATGTAATTTCTGCTTTTCCTACCTTAGGCCATTTGGTGGAAAAAATGACTGTTATAATCACATTCCTAAAGCCAAATTGATTTTGCTCGTAGCTTCCAATACACTTCTCTTTCTCCAACACCTCATTAAGCATCCCCCTAAGCTCGTTCCTGTTCTGAATAGACCTCAAGCTAACTTTTTTTGTCACAACCTCCTTTAGCTCATTCTTAACAGCTTTGATTTCATTCTAAATAAAATCCTTCCCTTTTCTCTAGTGCACCAAGCTAACACGGTATGCCTCTAGTTTTTAAAGAAAAGTTGACTCATGTCCTACTCGAAGCTGATATTTGATCACCTTTTTGCACTTCCTTTCCATTGTCAATGTTACTTTGAATCTCCATATTAAACTATGGAATAGGTCCAGTTTCCCTATAAGGTGCAACTGAAGGCTATTTTGATTAGAACATGTAAAAAGAAAATGTTCTATATAAGTTTTTGGGAATAATTCCTATCATGCAAGTATGCCCAACCCTCTATCCAGGTGTTCATAAACCCACACCCCACCAAAACAAACATGACACCATATGAAATCAGAACCATAAAAACCCAAGCGAATGAGTTTAACCTCGGTTACAACCTTCTGAAAACCTTCCATCAGCCCCACTACTTTAGGACATCCCCTCTCATTCTTTAATGCCCACAATAGCTCATTAAAGTCACCTACAACAACCAAGGGGAGCTGAGATTATTTAGGTAGGTTTCAAGGTAGGGCCCATGATTCATGTCTTCGATCACACTCTGGTTAGCCATAGAATCCTGTGACATGCCAAACCACATCTATTGCAACGATTATTACATTGATATAAAATTGAGAATAAGAAAATAGATTAAATTGCCACCCTACCCTCCAAAGTAACACCAAACCTCATTTTCATCCTTCATATGACACAACAAAATAAGATTGATATTTGCGATTTTTTACTGAATGGCCCTGTGAAGGGCTTGAACTGTCCAGGTTGACCCCAAACCTTGACAATTCAAACCAATAATACTCATTGGGCCTAACAGGGCGAGTCCTCGCTCTGCCATGCCTAAAATAACATATCACTATTCATCTTAGCCTTAGTAACCTATATTTTTAACACTCTTCATTGATCCACCTTTTGCTTCAATAGGGTAAGATGGTCGAGCTCTTCATCACCTCTCAAAATCAATTAGCTACTAGTAGAGGTATTAACCTAGACACTCTGTTGACCCTTTGCACTTGTTAGAGGATGAGCTGTCTTGACTCAAGTAATAAGACATGGCCTCTAGAGACCTTCAAAACTCCTAACAAGTAATTTAAACATGAGATTCCCTTACAAAAAGCTAAGACTACATGCTTGACTAGTGACTAGTGACACCTTGAGCCTAACCATAACTCCAGCCAACTTTGGAGTTAATTAGACCGCTTTATGTGAGTTGTTTATATGCTTCTGCCTGCCACAACTCTTAATGTATTAAGCACCTACTTATCCACCAACAAAATTATGGGGGACAGACTAAAGATGGTCATCACGTGCTTGCTTGCCCCTGTTTCTACACCACCTTTCAAGGACCGCCCCGCTGACTCCAGTGAAGATAAAACCAAAAATTCCCTTTCCAATCATCCAGTTAAGACCCCAAACCTTTGGATAGTGCTGAAAACCAAAGCTAATCCCTATACTGTATTATACTCCCCTCCAAACCAATCGGACAATCTATGCACTCATGTTCAGTATGATCTAGCTTACCACACTTAAAGCAAAAATCCAGTAATCTTTCATATTTCAAATAGAACCATCATTGGCCACTCTCATCATCCACCATTAGGCCCTAATGTAATGGCCTCAAAATATCCAATAGGATTCTGATTTTTATTGATGGACCCAAAATGTCTACCCTCAATACTTTTCCTAGCATACCCCCCAACATTTCAGCAACATGCTCATCGAACCTTTCAAAGAGGGTGTCTAATATATGCACCTAGAATGACATCTAATTAAACTGTAGTGATGAAGGCCAATCACTCTTACGAAGTTGTTGAATAATAATGAACCTGTTATTAAAAGACCATGGTCCATTATGAAAGACTATCATCTGATCTTCCTCCTTCTCAAATGAGCAATAAACAAGTTTGTTGCAGGATTAAGGCTGGCAGATCGGAGCGTGAGTGGGATTTGAAATCTCTAAGCCTTCCGAAGTGCTTCCCTCATATGCTTCAATCAAACCACTTTATTGGATAAAACCTTTATTACCACCATAAGGTCTGGGAAACCCCCACAAGATTCATCTGCCATAACTAGCCTACAAGTTGATGCTTCATCTACCATCAAGCTCATTGACATAAAGTGCTTATCTAACAAATCCATATCATTCCTACTTGTCACCAGGAAAACAACCACGAACAGCACTACAACTCTATCGTGCATCATTTGATCACCATAAAACCAACAGAGTTATTGCCACAAATGTAGAGACCCAACTAATAATACTAAACTTAAACGAAGTATAGAAGAAAACAAATCTTAAGACAAAAAGAAACAACTTTCATAGAGGAAAGGAGAAACCCTTGCACAGCAGGTTATAATTAGCCCTTAAAAACATAAGAATGAGTTTATTTCCTAACAATTTACGTGTTTAAGATGATATATATGCACACACACACACATATACATATACATAGGGCTGTAAGTACCATCACTCAATTTTGAACTGAAAAAGTATGCATAGTCCATTAACTTGCGATCAAAGATTATTTTAAATTCAGTGAATTTAAAGTATTTACCACACTTACCCAAAAAAACAACAAAATCTCAATACAATTCAATGATATAAACTTTTTAATTCTACTAGGTTAAAAACAAATAATTCATAAGTTTCTATAATGAAATTAGTGGGAAAAATCTTATAAAAATTTATCAAAGATAATTTTAAGTAAACAATTTTTTTGTTATTTTATTATTATTTATTTGCCCTGCTAATAAAAATTTATGGCTTCGCCCTTGGCCTACACCTAGTCCTCTCTAGTTACTTAAATAGAAGAAATAACTAAGGCCCATTTCATTATTCTTATATAAATAGTGACTATTTGTCTAAATTATTAATTTATTTAAACTTTAGAAGTCTAAAAATATAATTTTAAATTTTTTTTTTGTAAATTTCGGGTAATGTTTATGGATTTTTTAATTTATCCAACTTGGAAAAAGGAAAATTAATAAAAATATTTAATTTTTTAAAAAAATATTGTAAAATTACTTTCTAAAATTTTTAAAGTGTAATTTTTAATAAATACAATAATTTAGGTAATTGATCACTATATATAAAAGTAATGCAAAATAATGTAAGTTTAAATTAAAACAAATTGACGATAAAATTCTAGGGAACCAAATTAGCGCAGCTCTTTTATTTTTAATTTAGCGTGGTTAAATCTCATAAATGTAGTAATATCTTAAACATTTTGCAAATAATATTTATCATATTCTCTATATTTCTATTCGTACATACATACATATACGTACTTTTTAAGGAGGTCTTTTGTATAGGTGAACGGTATTGGTGCATGATACATATTGGTGGGGATAACTAAGAGAATATTAGATTATTTGGATTTAAACCACCTTAACGAGACATTAATTACCTAATTGTTCTTATTTATCAGAAAAAGAGAAGACCTTCGTGTTCTTACTATAATTACATTTACACCCCTAGTTAATTACTAATTAGCAATTTAATTACTTACACCAACAATGCCTTTGTCTAAGTCTATGGCTTCAAACACAACGAAGAGTTAAATAAAAGCACCCGAGGGGAAGAAGAATTCTGTGTCCTTGCAAGGAAAATGAGTGTAGGTGGCTGCGCGGATTAGAATATAATTAAAAGTTGTTGGTAATGAAAAATATTGGTATTTTACTACCCCAAGAATCGTTTTGATGTTAACTTACCGGAATCATCCATGTTTTATTTTAAAATTGTGCACAAAGAGGAACCGAAAACTACTATTCTTATATTCGTCTGAAAATCATATATCTTCTTAATATTTTTTTGTCTTTCACTCAATGAGGTGTAAATAATATAATCAATTAGCAGATGTTAATTAATAGAACGTTTACGTGTGAATCCATTATTTTTGGTTTTGGATTTTTATGTTTTTAATTTTTTCCCTTTTTTGATAATCAAAAAGCCAGTAATTTGAATTTTACAATGAAGGAAAAGAAGGCAGGGGGACTCGAACGCCCAACTGGTTCTGAGTCTTCTGAGACATTTTTTCCTTATTATTTTTATTTTTCATAGATGGAGTTTTATTGTGTGTTCTAATTAATGTAGGTTGTACAACTTCCAGTTGCATCTGGATATAGATGGAAAAAGTAAGTTCATCAAGGAATTTCCCTAACAGTAGGTGCTGCAGAGACACCATTAATGGTCTATCAAATAGCCTATTAGGCATCTCTAGAGATTTTTGTATCTATTATTAATGGAATGAGGACATTTTTATTCGAAAAGTTAACAAGTTATCTAGAGCGCCTGAGGAGGTTAAATGAGTCTGTGGTCCTTAACCTTTAACTATTGTGTCATTTTCAACCCAATGTTTAGGTTGTTCCATTTTTGTACCAAACATAACTAAAATGTTTCATTTTTACCATTCTCGAATAGAAATCATTATGATGGACGAAAAAGTGACACATCAGTTCAAAATTGTAGGGAAAATTATAATTTTAGCCTTTAAAAATTTGTTCTTTTCCTCAAAAACCCTAAAAAAATGTCCTTTTGACAATGTAGTCACCCAATTTCCTCTTCCCTCTCCTCCACTTCAACCCCACAACCACATACGCCCGATTCACAATCAACAACCGGCCTTATCTTCTGTCACTCTTATGCCTATTCAGTTTAACAACCATTCTCACTACACCGGCTGCCACTGCCGTCACTACTTCCCCATACCCTCCTTTGCCACCATTGAGTCTCTCCGCTCAAGCCTCTATACTCACATGCTTTCCTATTCATCCGCACAATCGCCTCTAGTGCCTCCCTTTCGCACAAGTGAGAGAAGTGAGCACCACCCTATCAGTAGCTCTAATTAATAGATAAGTTGGCACAGAGGACTAGGAAAACAATTTGTAAGATTCATCTCAACCTTTTGCGGCTGGAGTGGCAAGTTTGACTCGAGATTCATCGCGATGGTAGGGATGACAGCAATAGGTGGTAGTCATGGACATTAAGACAATGGGGAATGGGTTGTAGGATTTGCTTGGTGGGTGATGTCTTCAAGGCTCTGATTTGGGAGGTGGCAAAAAGCAATGGCGGGGATTTGGAGCTGGAGAAGTAGTATAGGGTGGTAGTGGAGATCAACGCCGTTAGTTGGTCCCTTGTAGAATCTAACTAGAAAACATTGATTGTGTTCCTGCGGGAATGGCGATGTAGGAGGAGTTTTGGGTTAGGAATGGGGTTTTGGGGCAAGATTATTAAATGGGCAAATTTTAGGATTTTGGGAGGAGAGAATAACCTTTTAGGAGTTAAAATTGAGATTTTCCCTACAATTTCATAATGATGTAGCATCTTTCCATCCACCATAAATGTTTTCCATCCAAAATAGTGTAGACATTGAATATTATAATAATTTTTAAGGAACATAAATGGAATATTTTAATCGCGTTAGAGATGAAAATGGAATAACCCGGATGTTGGCGATAAAAAAGTAACAACATTTAAAGATTGAGAACCAAGGATGCATTTAATCCAACATCTCAAGTATAACTAAAATCAAACTTTAACCGGTTAAGTGATATTATGGTTTTCATAATAATATAAGTGACAATTGAGTCAACATGAATGCAACTTAACTTCACTAATACAAAAAATTCAAGACCCTATATATCCTTGGCATATGTCTTAACATTTCTTTAATATCCTAGATATCTTATGCTTGCTTCTGAATATATATATATCAATTACGTACATTTACATGTTCAACTGTGCGAGAGTGGCAGAGAAACGTCGCTTCTAAAAGAAAATATTGTCGACAAATTTTAGAAAATTACAAAGGAACAGTTAATCTAATTTCTATTGTAAAAGAAATATTATAATAATCCCAACTTGTTCAAAAACTAGCTATTGTCGCTCAACTACATGCATGTTTTGCCCTAGAAGAAATCAGACTTTAGTTTTAAAGGTGGTCAAATTCTTCGTTTTACTTGTTCTAATTTGCTTCTTGGTAAGTAATTATAAACAATACTAGTAGCTGCTTGAAGCTGCCAGATTCCCTGGCGCTGGGAAAGGAGAAGAACCAATTAATTTGCTTCTAATTTGCGTGAAATCGATTTTTGGAGCAGATTGACTTTTTGGTTCAATGTCCCGTGGGACTCTTGTCAAGGGTCGATTCTTGTCTCTTCGGGCTTTAATCAACTTTCTATAAACTGTATAATAAATAGCCCGACCAAGTACGTCAGGGTCACACCTGGAAACAACAAAGCACTTTCTTGTGAAAGGAAAATAGCCTTCCAGAGTTCCATTTGATTTTGCTTACCGTCCAAGGCACTAAATTAAATTCGGTGGTATATTATATAATATATTATTTATTATTGATATACAGTATGTAATATGAATAATTTTGTATTTTATTATTTTATTATGCAATATACTGTAAATCACGGTATTTTATGGTATATCACATGGTGTATATTTTTTTATATATATTTTATCAAAAAATAACGGTATACCACAAAAACCGAGTAGTATGTACCGCGATATTTAATTTTTCGTTTCTATTTTTTTTATTTTACATCAAAATATCATAAATATATAAAACATTAAAATATAAATAATACACATATCATAAAATAAACATTTACTTTTAATTTTTTTGTTACTTTTCTTAATTAATATAAAAAATTAATGGATGGTATTATTTATATTTATAGTATATCAATAAATTAGTTTTTTTTAGTATTATTTATTTTGATCCATATATAATATTTTTTTTATGTTTTTTGTATTAAAAAATATCTTCTATCATATATATTTTATTTATATTTGATAAATTATGATGAGAAAAGTTAGAATACATATAAAATGTGTAAAAATAAATTATTAAACAAATTATGTCATCTTAAAATAATATTCTAATATTTATTTTTTATAACAATGATAACGATATACGGTACAGTATACCATGCAGTATACCTTAAAAATTCAGGGTGTAGTATACCTAGCGGTAATAGCATTTAACACTCTGTCTATAGGTAAGTAACAATAGCAGGAGCTTTTGGATGAATCAGGTTGTGTCTTATTTGGTATTTGTGTATGTGTGTTTTTTTAATGATGTTTTATATTAGGACCTCATGTGAAGATTAATATTCTTAACATATGTCATGTGTTAAGACACAGACTTTTCTAGGTGAGTTTTTTTTTTCATACACAATATTTTAAATAAAATTTAGGATCACACACTTAAGGTGTGTCAAAGCTTTTTTTCGTTCAGATTAAACCATGATTTCCCCCCCAATACTTCATGATGTCCAATAGCCACATCTGGCTCTAACTAATTCAAAGCTTCCATAAAGTTTGTTTATCCATTCAGAAAATTTAAACTCGAAACTTTTTAGATGATGAGTTTCTTATTAATCAACTTCAAGTGTGTTTAATGAACAATTACTCACATTCTTAATGTCTTACATTTTATAGCTTGAGGGTATTCATGATTCATGTTTTCTTTTTCTTTTTCTATTTTTTGCCTAAACAGCCACTTATTATCCCTTAACTTATTCAACCCACATGAGTTAGTCCTTTAACCATAAATGAGTTTAAGTTAGTCCTCCAACTTGAAAAAATGTGACAAGTTAGTCCCTAAAGTGAGTTAAAATGATCATATGGGTTTTAAATCAGGTTGCATTCTTCTTTGACCTTGCACCTATTTTAGTAAGATGGGATAATTTAGAATTGAAGTAGTTCAGCAATAGGGTTGCCTAAGCTCATGGAAATAATTTGATTATCTATAAGATAAAATAGAACACAAGAAACCCTTTCTTTAGAACAACACCAAATTAATCCCAAAACCCTAGCTTGTACACCATCTCGCTCTGATCTTTAGGACTAACTGGGAAAAGGACGTTGGAGAACTCCCAGTCTTTTCCAATCCGTGAAAACGAGCAACTCTGTGAGTTCCTTCTATCCCAAAGCAAAACCCCAGCGTGCGGCAACTACTGCCTTCTTTTTGAAGCCTTGAGAACTGTTTGTTGATCAATTACTTGATTTTCTGACTTCAACTTCAAGCTATATATATGCACAATAACCGGAACGATGTGGCTTCACAGAAAAGTGTGAGATAAACAAATGGGTAAAAGACCACGTTTGAAAGTTGCACACATTTTTGTATTTTAATTCAATAACTTTATGTAGTTTGAGTTAGATATATATACAAGTAAAAAGTGTCCACCAAATTATATATTTGTTATTTTTTAGTTTTTGAAACTAAAAGCGACCAAATTTTTCTCGTTTTAGTAGTTATCTATAATTTGCATTTTCTATAAAAAATATATATAGTTTTTTTAAAAAAATTACTAAAGAATGACAGTAACATATAAACTGGCCAATAAAAATCTACAAATTCCTATGACACTGTACGAAGTGAAGACAATTGAATAGAGCTGAAATCTTTCAGGTAAACCAAAATAATTCTGGAGAAATAATTCATAACTAATTAGAAAAAGACCAGATAAAAATAAGATAAACAGAAAAAAAAACACATGATCATCTTGATCTATTTTTCGTAAACGTCTTATCACCTAAATCTCAGTCACTTTCCATATCGTGCTTGACTACAATTCTTCTTATAGCTGCCAGTTTTGAAAATTGACCACCTAGATCTATCTGCCATTAGTGTTCCTGCTGACGGCGGCGAAAAAATTTTGTAGAGTAAGAAGAAAATAGTGAAAGTGATTGAGGATAATTATATGTAGTAATAATTGAGTAACAATGAAAAATCAAACAGTTAGACCTAGATTAATATCTAAATCTAGCCGAATACACAAAGAACAAAGAAAAACCCGACCCAAAATCATGGACTGACTCGCCTGAACTCAAACCTAATCTGACCCGATTTACTAAAAAACCTAATGCCTCGAACCCGGTTATACTCAATCGGACCTGAACCCGAACCCGGCCGATTAAAGTAAAACCAGAAAAAAACCCAAAACCCGAATGACTCAAACCTGAAATACCCGAACTCAAATTGGGCTGAACCGGATTTAGCTCAAACCAAAAAAGACTAGAGTCTAAACCTGACAGGACCCAATTTCTAGGATTTGTTGAATTAGCCCATGACTTTATGAGATCATTAGATTTTCGGATTATAACTATAATTATATATTAATATATTTATATCTAGTTAAATTAAATTTTTTAGATTATTTTTTATGCCTAGTAATTTTTTAGTTAAGAGGTACCTAAATTTTAAATTTTTCATTTTAGTCTCTCATAAAAATTGTAATATGGGTCTCTAAACTTTTCAAATATTTGAATAAAAAATCAAATTCTTTAATTTAAAATTTAGCAAAATCTAAATAAAAAATGGAATTAATCAAGTTATTCCAATTTATGCGTCAATAACCTGATTAGACCCAAATATCAACCCAAATCTAACCCGAAACTCAAATAACTTAACCTAAAGTTACCCAAAGTTGAAATTGACAAAACGTGAACTAAACTTGAACCTCAATAAAACTAATCCGAACTCAAATAACCTAATCTGAATCGGAATTAATATTAACCCGACTAAACTTAAACCTAAATGACCTGACCCAAACCCAACCCGACCCACCTAATTGTTATCCCTAGTTGCGGCTAGATTTATTCATGTACAAAATCTATAGATTTTTAAGAAAAATAACGCCTAGAAACTAAAATATTAATAAACTAATTACCATTTTTATTGGATGGCAGTAGTGCACGGTGCGCTCATTTCCTCTGATGCATCCGTCCTCGCTGTCGGTGGTAGTGGTGAAGAACCGGCTATTAATTAATTTTGTTCTATTTTTCTGTTTTTGTTTTTGGTTCGTTTATTTGTTTTGGTTTTTTACCCTTGATGTTTCGGTTATAAAGCATATAACGGAAGAAACAAAACTAGTACTATAAATAAAATAAGCACATGAACAAAAGTTACATAAAATACGATTAAACTCACACTTTAAAACGGTGGACTAATACTGCCTGCAGCTAGACCAACAATTAATATCGTTTATTTAATAAAATTAATCTGTTTGTCTATCAAAAAAGAAAAATCAATAACCAATATTGATACCATTTTTTTTACAAAATATATTTCATTCCAATTAAAAATGAATTAAACGATATCTTACAAACTAACAATAACATAATACTCTAATGGATAATAAGAATGTAAAACTAGCCATCAAAAGGTTACTCATTCCTGCAATACCAATTGAAATTAAAAGAATTGAATCAAGTAGACCCTTTTCGGTAAACTAGAATAAATCTAAAGTATAAAACTCACAAATAAATGGACCAAGCCTAAACTAAACCAACAATAACTAAGTAATGTAAAAATTAATCAAGTATCATAGAAGACTGAATAAGACTATCTATAAAAATAAAAAATTACCTATAAAATATTAGAAGATAAAAATTGACTTTATTCTATACAATTTTCTCCATAATTGTTGTCAAGTATGAGGATACCCTAATAGAGATGAGATTCTGATAAACCTTTGCCTGTCTTCAATTAAAAATTAACCTTGTGAAAACATCAAATCACTCTTAAACACAAATATTTGAATATTGCATTCACTATGAAATTTGATAAATAATATCAAATAAAATCAGTTAAGAAATAAAAAAAATTGAATCCGGCTGAAAACAACAGAGAGGTGGGGAAGATGGCGGAAGGGAATGAGTTGGGGGAGAGGGGAAGTGCTAGTCAGCTAGAATATCAGCACTTTTTTAAGTTTTGAAAAATCAAATTTTAAATTTTCTTTAATTTGGATACAACAGTTTTAAGAAATATATATTTTTCATTTTCTTAAATCTTTTTTCTAATAATTTGCTATACAAAATTTTTTCATGAGTATTACTAGATAATTTATAGATAATGAAGATAATTAGTTTTGCATTGGGAAATAATTATTACGGTTACAAAACTAGCCTTTTCTATGGATATTAAGGATGATAGGTACTTAACCGTTTCTGTTAATACTCATGAAAAAACTTATAAAAACCCCTTAGGGTTTGGCTTAACCTACACTTGCCCCCTCTATTTTAAAAAACATACACTTTGTCCCCTAATAATACATTTCTAATACATTTTCTACCAATACAATTTTCCCTACATATACATAATACATTTCTAATAAATTTTCTACTTTCGAATAATATCTATATTTATAAATTTACTAACAATTTTTAATCTATAATATATTTTCATTTTTATAAATTAGGCTTACATTTTCCATTGACATCAATATTTACTTCATATTCATTCATTTTGGTTAGTGAATAAAAATTCATATTCATTTTAGCCAAATTAATAAAACTCAAATAACATATTATCTGATTCATTTATAAACATCTAATTTTATATTCGATTAAAGTTGATTGTTCTTTTTTTCATGTTTGTATTTTTTTACTTGTGAGCAGTTCATTTAATAATTAGTTACAAGCAAAAGTTCATTTACACTTGCTCTTACACCATCTTATAGTAATTTTTAAATTAACTTATACTCCTTCTGTCCCAGGTTTTCTGCACCATTTACTAGTCCCAAAATCTCTGTATCATGTCCTTGTTTAGCAAATTTTATTAACCAAAATAACTTTTATACCCTCTTATCTTCCCACTTTCACTTGCTGCCTGCCATCCGAGCTCCCCCTCTTCCCTTCTTCCCCCAACATCATTCAATTGTTGTTGGAGAAGTCGTGGGTTTTTGGATCCAACAATTCAAGGTGTGAGTAGGTGGTTGGATATGCTCGATTGAGGGAGGTTTTCACGTACCCATGCCAACTTTGTTCAAATCGAGGATTTATGAGTCATATTCTTGGCGGCATGGGGTGGCTGGGCGATGAGATTGAGTTATTTGCCCAATTGGGAAGATGTCGGGCTAGTTGTTTGTCAAGGAAAGATAGTCGTTGGTTGCTCACGAAGCATTGTTTTCTCTCGGCTAGAATCGAATGATTAGCCCAACTTGGAAGATTACGCGAAGAGGTTCCAGGCAAGGCCAAACGGTTATGGAAGTTAAGAATAATGAAATGATGGTTGATGGTGATGACCCGGGGGGGGGGGATGCAGAAGCGGTGGTGCCAAAGATCGAGTGACAATGCTAGAGATCATGGATGGAGGAATGATCCCAGTGATGAGATAGGCGAGCAGGCAATGGAGCAAGGGGGAGAGTTGGGGAAGAAAGTGACAAAGTAAGAAGGTGAGTCGAGGAATAGACGACGGAACATGGTGGCAGAAATGGACTAACCAGAGGTGGAGACATGAAAAGAAATGATGAAGGAAAGGGTAGAATTGGAAAGATAATGAAAGCAGTGTTATTTTCTTGGCTTCCATGCAAAAGTAAATGGAGCAGATTCACTGGGACAAAGGGAGTATATAATTAGTTTAACAATTAGATTGTTTGTAAAGTATGTTCTATAAATTTAGCATTAATATATATTAGAAGAACTTATAGAAAACTGCAAAAGCTTCGGCCTAACCTACACTTACCACCATCTATTTTAAAAAATATACATTTTACCCGTTGATAATAACTCCATATGTTATGTTAGTGAGCTCAAAAGTTTTGATTGGCCAATGAGATTTGCAAATCTTGTAAATCAACCAGAAGGTTTATCTAATGTCATCTTAATCCAATTTTTCCTAAATATATAATATATTCCTAATAATTTTTTTGCTTCTAAATAATTTCTATATTTATAAATTTATTAATAATTTTAAAATCTATAATATGTTTTCATTTTTATAGATCAATTTTATGTTTTTATTAATATTAATATTTATTTTTTAACATTTTATTCACCTTTCAATTATTTCAAAAAGAGAAGTATCATTTTTTAAGGACAAATATATTTTTAAAACTAACATAAATCATCTTTCAAGGGAAAATATATTTCGGCCAATTTCACTTTATTTTCCAATTCTCATCCACATGAAAGAAATCTACCCATTCTATAATTTTTTTAGGAACACGTAATATAAATTATATATTAATATTATTATATCATTATACCATTAATTAAGCACATTTTTAGCCAAATGGTAGTTAATTTTCTATAAATTTTTAGCCTACCAAGTGATTATTACATATTAATACTAAACTTATAGAACATATTTTACAAATAATCTAGTTGTTAAACTAATTATATATAAGTTACTTTAAAAATTACTATAAGATAGTGTTGGAGTAAATGTAAATGAATTTTTGCTCGTAACTAATTATTGAATGAACTAATCATTAGTACAAAACTGATACAAATATGAAAAACATAAATCAATATTAATCAAACACCAAATAGGAAGTTTATGAATGTATGAGATAATATGTTATTAGAGTTTTATTAATTTGGCTAAAATAAACATGAATTTTTAGTCACTAACCAAAATGAACGAATATGAAGTAAATACTAATATTAATAAAAAAATATATAAACTTGATTTATTGAAATGGAAATATATTATAGATTAAAAATTATTAGTAAATTTATAAATATAGATATTATTTGGAAGTATAATATTTATTAGAAGTATATTATATATTTAGAAAAAATTGGATTGGAGGTGGCACAAGATAAAACTTGTGGTTGTTTTGAATGATTTGGAAACTTTTTGGTCAATTAAAGCATTTGACTCTACTAGCATAAAATATGGATGTTACTATTAGGGGGCAAAATGTAGGTTTTTGAAAATAGGGAAAAAGTGTAGACTAGGTAAAATTGTGGGGGATTTTTGTAAGTTTCCCAAGAGTATAATGTCTCTTCCTATTTTTCAGAAAAAAAATTACCTTTTATTCTAATGAGAGAGGTATCAATCTTTAGCTGAACATCTTATTCAAGAAATTATATGCAAGTCACAATCATGTCCGTAAGCGAAAGATATGGAAATCCGTTTAGGTTTCAGTTTCATTTCTCATCAAATTTAATTTATTCCGTAGACTTAAGTGCAAATTAGCACTTGCAGTATAATGGAAAGGATAAATATGTGGTATATATGCTGCAAACAGGTTTACATACCCGACATTGTTATGAGATTACAAATTATATTAAGTTTCACAAAATAATGAATATTTAAATATAATAAAAATATTATTATAAAAAATATATAATCAAACCAACAATTTAAAAAGTATCAAATTATTATAACATGATTTTAAGTATCACCAACAAATTTATTTATTTATGTCAAACTTTTAAGTTTTAAATATCAACAATTCAAGCGGATATATTATCATTTTTAGTCTTAACTCTAAAAATGAACCGTTCTTCTCTAAAATATTATATACAAAAACTGTTAACATGTGATTAGAAAATATAAAATCAAAATCAAATTTCAGGGAAAAAATTTTGACGTGATTATCGATTTAGATTCTTGAGAAACTGATTATATCTTTCTGTCTCTTAGCACTACTAAACATTGTTAAAACCTTCAAATTGTAACATCTTTTATACATAATAAATCTATAAAAGAAGGATAATAAAAACATAACATGCTTTTGAATATAAGACCAAAAGTTAGAAAATGGAAACATGAGAAATATACACACACACACACACATACATACATATTTTTTTTTCATATGGATTAATAGACAAAAAAATCTTAGATCAAGCACATGTATTTGTAAAAATATAGACCAACAAAAGAAAATTAAAATTGAAGTACAATAAAACTATGAATGGAATCCTTAAACAAAAACTTGAATGAATAATTGTGTTTAGAAATATTTGAAAAATTAAATCATTAATATTCTCACAATTCACAAACTCTTTATCTTTGAAAATTTTATAGGATTCATTCTTCTAGTTTTAGGTTAAGTATATTAAGAATCCATAAAGTATACACATTTTGGAAAATTTTAAAGCAACCCTTTCCAAATTTTTTTAGTTTGATATCTAAAATTTTTTGAAAATTTTAATAAAGTCCCAAAAAAAAAATACTTGGTCCATGAACTCTAAAAAATATACATAAGATAATCCCAAAACTTTTATAAATCATACAATATGTCACTAAAGTTTGAAAATTGACATTTTAGTAATTGTGCTGAAAGTTTAAAACAAGTGACAAAATTCCTTTATTAAACATAAATTTTATTCTTATGAAAAATATAGAAATTTACTTACATTATCCTTCATGAGATGTGAACAACTATTGGAAAATCAAAATTTTATTTTGATATATACTTACTTTCTCAAATCTTACTCTTAGGATATTTTTAAAATTATTAAACCAAATATATCCTTATATGAAAATTATAATGAGCAAATATTATAAGGAAAAGAAACACAAACCTTGTGATAGTTGTATTGAATCATTTTTTCAATATCTTAATTAGCTAAGAATTAAGATAGTGCCAGTATTTCATTGGAAAGGAAACACAAAAACTTGCCAATCATATAATGGTAATTGTTGCAGTGATGAAAACCAAAGAGATAATTAAAGGGCATATAAAAACTCTAAAACAAAAATCATAATTAGCAAAAAATTCAAACAAATTTATGCCCCTTCTGAGAAATTAATTATTGATAACAGAATTTCAAATAGAAAATTAATGTTTGCTAAACGATAATGCTATTACATGGTAAATTGAAGAAAAAAAATAGGCTTGTGTTTTGTGGTAGTTCACAAAAAAAATTAAGAATTTTTAGTTTTAGTTGAATAAAATAAGCATATCAAATTAATTTTATATCTTAATTTTAATTATTATAATTGGGTACATATATATTTATAAATTTTTTAATTTTCTTTTTAATTTGATAATTATCTTTAATTTGAATAATAATTCTATCATCATCTTTAATTATAAATTAAAAAAAAGTTAACAATTGTGGGTTTGACTGCCATAAGTCATTGCAGCATTCCTTAATAGGGTCAAGGGTATATTTGGTATATCATATGTAAAAAATTGCAATTATCTTGCTAAAAAAAAAAGAAAGCCTGTTACATGTCAGCACCACATTTCACTTGTTATGTGAAAAGTCCACTATACCCTTCGTAGATGCTCCTGCTATATATTCCAATGAAAAATTTGTAGTTATCTTATAAAAATAAAGAAGTCTACTACATGTAAGCACCACATTTCACTTTTTATATGAAAAGTCCACTATACCCTTCATAGATACTCCTACTATATATATATATATATCTTTAGTTATCTTTAGTTTGGTAGAGATTGTTTTAAAAAAAAAATCATTAAACATTTATTTTTATATAGAGATCTTCTACCCAAATTTTAATATAGAGATATTTTACCCCAATCTCATATTAAATTAACACTCTAAGAAGCTTGAAGATGAATTCTTAATATTATTTGTAAACAATAATTATTTTTTTAATTTTTCTAAGAATTGTACTGTTGCAGATGATAGATGTAACAATGCAATATCTGAATTGTTAAAAGCGTAATATCAACACTAACCTAGATTATGATATCATGTAAGATGCACTATCAAGATTTCTTAATTCAGAAAAGATAATAGCCAATCCTAAAACTTTTCACATTTTACCAATGTAGTCCTAAAATTCATCTACTTGCCATAGTAGTCCTACAACTATAAAAATTGTTAACTTTGTTTGTTCTAATTTGGATGTCTCGCTGGGTGGCAAGTAGAAAAACTATTATGGCATATAAAGGATGTTAATTTCTAACTTCTAAATACTTTTCTATTCTAAGAGTGACTTTATAATCATACCTATAGTTTAGGGAACAAACCCACAATTTATACATTATCGTACCACGGTTTTTAAGCAATCCCATTTTGCTCCCATTCCATTCCCAGCTTCGCTATCCACCCTTAACAAGAAGATATGATAGAGGCCTTACGGTTCAATTGACCATTAGATGTTTTCCTCCATTTCTTCATTTTCCTCCAATTCTTTCTTTTTTCTTCTCTCATTCATTCTTCACCGATTCACTTGTTTCCTTCCTTCATTTGATCTTTAGATGGCGACAGCAATTCACCCTACAATAATGTCTTCTTCATCTTGGACTGACAACAAATAGAAAGGAAGATGTGGGCGCATCTTTGTTTTCAATAGGTAGTGTCTTCTTCACTTTTGACAGACAAAACCCATCAATGAAATCGAAGCTTGTTAAATCTAGATGGGAACCGATGGAAATCGCTATAGGAAAGGACGAGCCATGATAAGGAGCTTGCAAACCACTAGATTTTGGATGAGATTCAATGGTGGCAAGTGGCGGACGATGATTTTTGTGACAACCCAAGTTTATAACTGGTCAACAACACACTTGTCCATACCACACAGGTTATTCTTCAGAAAAATGCTAACTGTTAGTTGCTTATATTCTGAAACTTGAGTCTATATATTTATATACGGCTTTTCACATTTCCCTCATGTGAAATATGGTGATATTACAAACTCTCTGCCTTATCAACGCCCTCGTTGGGTTCACTTGGATTACTTGGTCCCCCAAACCAATAACCTCTCTAACTGGATTACTTGGCCCCAGGCCTAGTAACTCTTTTAATCTAGGATCAGCCCCGGCAGATGATGTATGTGTACACCCAGCATGCCACACCATCATGGTCTTGGGTTAGCTCTAATACCACATGCGATGACTCAAGTTTAGAAGCATTCAACGAAACACCTGCCAACAGCACATGAGCTAACCTTGAGAAAAAAGGTAACTACTTGGTGCTTATATTCTGAAACTTGAGTCTATATATTCACAGAAGACTTCTCATATTTTTCCCATGTAGGATATAGGGATGTTACAATTTTGGATGAAGAAAAGAAGGCCAAAATTGTCTAAAATAGTTTGGTAATTTGTTACTATTGCATTTACCGAATAATGAAATAGTTGGGTATAGATGTGATTGTAAAGTCACCCTTAGAGTAGAAAATGTAGTTAAAAGCCAAATTTTAATATCTGTTATGCGTCATGTCAACTTGTTTCATCTATCACCTAGCGAGCCATTTAAATTAAGACTAGCAGAGTTAAAGATTACATAAATTTAGGTTACTTTAACAAGTCAATGAGTTTCAAAGCTAATTTGGCAAAACATAAACAGCTTTAGAAATTAGGATTGACTAATATCTTTTCCCTTTTTAATTTGTTGGCTATAAGTATCAGAAGTCTGGAAAATACTTTATGAATACTACTTATATGAATATCATTGGAAAAATATGATCTGATCTAGTGGAAAAACCTTACTTCGGGGCCCCATGTCATGTCCCAAAACATTCTCTTACCTTTTATTTGGCAAATGATGAGCAATGGCTAAAGGTGGCCAGTGGGCCGGGTTAACCTAGACTCGGCTTAGGCCAAACTCGATTCGAATGAGTCAAACCTTGGATTGGTAGGTGGCGATGCAAATATGGATCAGGAGAATGAAAGAAACCAAAGCTGGCATGCCCCCCCCCCCCCCCCCCCAACCCAAATGGTTAAGACAGACCGACCCATAAATCAACTGAGCCAAGTTAAGTCATGTTGATCGTTTCCAGCAAACCGTTGTAGCATTTGAAAATTCAAAAAAAATGGGAAAAATTACACCCAACTATCTAATGTCTCTAGACTATTTTTTTAGGAACCAAACTTTTTTACCCCCTCCAACAGGCAACAACCATTAACTATTAGTTTTTAAAGGTTTTTTGGGCAAAACAAAGTTTTTTCTCTTATATAAATAGGCAGCCTCTGCCCCTCATTTCCTCACACCAAAGCTCTCTTCTCTATTCTCCATCTACAATATTCTCTCATTCTTTTTACTTGTTCTCATCCATTTTCTTAATCTTCCACTAATATTTTCTTAATCTCCTCCTAATCTTTTTATAATATTCTCTTTACCTACAATTTTGTGTATCACTAATGACTTCATGAGGGAAGAACTTCAGCAAGGGTGTCACATTGTCCTCCTACACTAGGGTTAGTTCATTTTTCCAAGCCTAATTGTTTCATAAAAGCCAAGAAATCTATATCCATGAAGTTGTCGACGACGACATCAACATCAACACGTCGAAATATGATTTAGGCCTCAACGTCCAACTCTTCGATGATGACATTAAGATGGTTCCACCAACCTAAGGGACCCCTAACAACACCAAAGGCTTACAACCAATGCCTCAAAGTGGGCAACAACCTGAGGTAACCCCTAGGAAAATCCAGCAATTTGAAGGCTTTCGTGTGGGAGCATTTCGACCACGTTTGGGAAGCCGAGGTGAGATATGCCAAGTGCAAACATTGCAGGACCAGTTCACACATAAGTTGAATTTTCGAACGGGAATGCTTACCTACATTTAAGCAAAGTCCACAGAAATTTAGTTGGCACTTTTGGTGGACAAACCCAATTGACCAGCATTAGGAGCTCTGGTGGTCTAGGTATTTTCTGAGACAATCTTAAAACTACTAGACAATGTTTGATTAATAGGATGATAATTACTCAAAAATCCTTTAAACAAGCTAAAGATAAAACACTTAAAAAGATTTATTGTTGAAAATTTAAATCCTGCATATAAGAAAACATATAGGCAAACGGCTAGAAGAGAAGGTTTTAAGTTGTATGAAGCTAGAATGTGTAATTTACAAGCATATTTCTCTACAATTAATCATTTTTTTATTTACATTTAATCTACGGACATCACCAATTAGCCAAAATTATTATTGTGTCACTGCTCATTAGATAGATGATGATTAGGTAATGAAAAAATGAACCATAGCATTTAAATACATGGAATCTAATCATTTGGATTAAAACATTTTTAACTTCATAATAAAAAATTTTGCAGGAATTTTTTGTTTCTAATAAAGTTTTATTCATTTTTTTACAATACTTCAAACAATGATTCAGCGGTAAGAGAATTAATTAAATAGTTAAAACCATCACTTGAAGGAAATAGTTTTTTTGTTCATTACTTATGCCACATTATAAATTTATGTGTTTAAAATGGTTTGTAGCTCTTGCAAACTAAAAATCGCCCCAATTCGAAATACATTATTTTTTCTAAAAACAATGGGCAAATTATCTTATGAGTTTAAAATGTTTTGTATTGAAAATTAGGAAAATTTTTCTTGTAAATGATTTAAACTAGACTGCACTACTCGATGAAACTCAACATTCAAAATGTTGAATGACACCCAACCATGGGTGAATCTTTTGACTCATTTTATAAACTCATCAGTACAAGCCAAATGACTAATTGACGAGATGTGGGAAAAATGTTTCAAGTTTTTTATGAGGCAATAAACCTTTTCTCTAGGGTTTATTATTTAGTTGTGCGCCAATCGATGTTATATTTTGTAAAAATCATCTATGTTTTCAACCAATACAAAGATGATGAGTTTTTGAAACCAACTATAAAAGTAATATAAAAGAAATGCTAGACTATTTTTAAGAATCTCGACCATTTACCTAGTTGCATGTGCATTAGACCTAAATGTTAAAATTACAGGTTCTTTTTCAATTGTTAGAAGCACACTATCATGTATATATAGGATAGAGTCAAGTTTCTACACTTGTTTTTTATGCTGGTGCTGACCACAATTTGAGAGAGTTATACAAACTTTACTCTGAGTATCATTTTGATAATATTGGGGAATCTGAGCCAACCCCGCCACGACATTCCACCTTATCTCTTCATCACGGTTCAACTTTGCAGCATCTATCCTCAAATGACTGAAATCCACAAACCCAGGATTGGTCGAATGGGATGACTACCTCCGGACTTCATTCAAAAACAATTCGAAGGATATTCTCGAGTGGTGGAAAGAAAAAAAGAGAAATATTTTTTATCTTATTTATAATGGCTCAAGAGATTTTGGTGGTACCAATCTTTACTGTCACTTTTAACATAGCTTTTAATGTGGGAAAGAGAGCCATCTTCGAGAAAAGGGCATGGCTCACACCTAAAACCGTTGAAGTTTACATCTACAACCATGATTAGGCCTTTGCTGCTCTGAGGAAGTTGACATGAAGTGTTTGTTGTGATTTTTAGATTGTAATCGAGCTGATTATGCTGTGAAACACAAATCTTAGGTTTTATTGTTTGATTGTTTTTTGGAATGTTTAGTCATTTTTAAGTGTAAGACACGTTTTAAATTATGTAAGTGCTGTTTGGCCCTTTCATTAATAAAATTTACATTGGCAGTAGTGTTTTTCCTCAAATAAAAACATGTTTAATCAATTTACACTCAAATAAATATTTCAAAACATGTTTCAACATTTTTTGCTGAAATCGGAAAAACTCGACCTAACACGGACACGTATATGTAGTAATAAATCTTATTGTCACTTCTAATTAGTATTACCTATGGCTCCATTTGGGAATAACTTTTATGATGAGTGTCAAAGTTTTTAATAATTTATTAATGATGAAAATGAAATAGCTGAAACTAAAAGTTAAAAGTTACTGTTGGAAATCTTTTCAAAACTTTAATATTAATCATTGATGTTAATACTAAACACAAGGCTTACATATTTTTAGGAAAAAGAACAAACATATTAAAAGCAACTAGTTAATGCTGCTAATATGTTATTTAGGTAGGGTATGATTTACTTGATTTAGTTGAAATGTCTTCCTTTGTTTCCATGAAAAATAAGTTATTTTAAGAATAATTTCAGTGAACAATTTTTTTTTGTATGTGTAAAAATGAAGAGGAAGTGTGAAATTGTATCTATCTAAAGTAAAAAATTATAATAAAGTTAATTTTAACTAAGAGTTGAGTTATATCGCACAAATTTTTTAATAGCTAGGTATATCACATGAAATACTCTAGAAATATGGCACATGACTATATTGGATGATATCCACATTCTCATGAGCCTTAACAAGAGTCCAATATTTAAAAATACTAAAGCCTAAGATAAGCAATAAACACTCCATATAAGGCCAATAAACCCTTCATTTCACAAAGGTTGGTCCCTTTACCTTTTTTGACTAAAGTTTAATTTAAATATATTCATATTAATTTGTATTGTAAAATATTTTTTAAAAATATATTTATAAACTAAGGTACTATTTTCACATAAAAAAGTTTATATTTGTATCAAAAATTTTGAAAGAAATAAAATTATGAATTGATTCTTATGAATAGTAAAAATGACAAGCTTTACGAGATGGAGATAGTACTTACCAATAACGATACATAACTTGTCTCTTTAAATCTAACTGGCCTAACTTAGAAAGACCATTACTCAAGTACCTAAATTTAATACTTCATCTATCCCACTATCTTTGCACCGTTTGACTTTTTTGATTCATTTGACTTAAATTTATTCATATTATTGTTTGTTAGAAAAAAATTTAAAAATATATATTTAGAAACTATAGGTCTTATTTATCATTCATATATAAAATTTTTTCATTTATTTATCAAAATGTTGAAAATAAAAAGCCATAGATTAATTGTTGAAAAGTGAATAGTGCAAAAAATTTGGGATGAGGGGAGTATTTATTATTAGTTTCTTGATAGCTTTTCTTTTTCCCCAACACTCAGAGTCATCACCAGTTCAAAAATTTTAAGGTATTATAGAAAATTAAGGGATGAAACATCTGCTATGTAAAACTTTGGAGGATTCTAATTGTAATTTAACTACTTTTAAATATCTGAAATTTTTAGGCCTAGTTACCTATTTTACCCTTGTGCTATGATGACTCGGCCATTTGTTCCCCTAGACTTTTTGGGGCGTCATAGTTGAGCTATGAACTTTAATGATTAGGACACTTTGCTTCATCGACTTAGTAAATCGGATGTTTTCCGTCAGTTTTGTAACAAAAATGCATCTAATTGTACAATTTAAAATATCAAGCATCTAATTGTACAAACCAATAACTTTGGGACTTAAATTGCAATTAAACACATAGAAACTAGAAACCTATGGGATTTCGACACAATTTTGGTACAATTCCGATGGTCTCGGTTCCAGTCTCAATTTAAGTACGATTCCGCACATTTTTTATGCGATCCAATGCAATTCCAATGTGAGTTTGATGGTCTCGATTCTAGTGCGATTCCCGTGATCTTGAATTCGGCTTGATTTCAACACTGTTGATGGTCTTGATTTTAGCACGATTGAGCATGAAGCAAGCTTGCGAATCAAGGCCGGATGATTAAGGAGCGCGAATCGAAGCCGGCTAATCGAGGAAAAGACTAAGGTGAATATTGATGGATGAGACAAGGATGAGACAAATTGAGGAATGGACGGAGGTGAGGAGCGGCAAATGGACAGGCGATAACCAATGGATGAGGTAGTCAAGATGAGATGATTAGGAGCGGTAAAATTGGAAAATGAGACGGAGGGAGTACTAAAAACGGAGGAGTCAAAACATTTGGGTCCAAAAGATAAAATTTAGAAACTTAAGTGGCAATTATGTGATTTTTTTCTTTTTAAATAAACAGAAGTTAAATAGATGGAGCAAAGTGTCCTAGTCATTAAAATTCAGAACTCGATTATGACTCTACAAAAGTTTAGGAGAACAAATGGCTAAGTCACTATAATACAAGGGTCAAATAAGTAAAGTAATTAGGCCAAATATTTAAAGTGTGGGGCCACTAAAACCTTAGCCTTTTGCCTGGGTGTCCGCCCTGATAGCTTTTTGATATAGATGAAAATGCCTCGGGTAGATTGTCCGGGAAATAATCTATTTCTCATATGTTTCTGGACTGTATATCCGCTTCTGGTCGGTAACCAGGATTCATCCTAAAGTTCATATTCCGCAGAGGGAAACAAATTAAGTATACAAAGCAAAATTATCTTGTCTCATGTTTAGGTTAAGTATGCAATTGAATAGCCAAATAAAATGATTGCCAATTAAATAGGTAACTTGAAGACTTTTATCAAGAGAAAAATAGAGAACATAAGAACTAAAAAGAAGCAGAAACAATTTCGGACCAGTTTGCTTAACATTGGGCCGAATTAATTCAAGAGTAGCTATACGGTAATACTAGATGCATCTCTATACATCTTCTCACTATCGTCTTATTTACAAAAATATCACCACACATGCTTAAAAAAAAAAAAAAGAAATATTACCACATTTAAAGTTGCCTTATTTATAAAGACTGTTACTGCATCTAGAACAAACATTTCTTACTAGGGGTATTCATGGTGCAATACCATGTGGCTTTTAACCAAACCCGCAACTACACCGCATGATAAACAGTTTTACAATTTAAAAATTGTAAACGCATCGCTTTGTATATAATTTTTTTAAAAAAAAATACCGTATAAATGTGTTTTGATTGTGGTTCGGTAGCTATTTTTAATGTCATGAATTCATCACATTAAATCCAAATAAATTAATACAAGTACATAACAAAAACCCAATTGCAACAACAAAAATGAAAATACAAGGAAAATTTTTGAAAAAAAATCCTGAGGATCAATGAAAACTTTGCTTACCCCTTCCTATTTGGGAATTCTTCATTTTACCCCATAAAGTCTAATGAATCATTTACTTACCCTCTCCCATAATAGTGAGAACTAAAAATGCCCTTTTCTTGTCTTCTTAAATAACCTGAATTAACCATAATACCCCTAGGAAGCAAGAACATCCGCTAAATTAACTAAAAACTTGTACAAAATTATATGTGATAAACATGATTTTTTTATTATTAACAAAACTTTGTTGGTCAAACTTAGTATATATAATACTATTCTTTCAAAATTGTGTCTCAGTTGTAGCATTTGAAATGTAGTGTTAGATACAGTACATAATTGAATGAGAAATTTTTTTGACAAATTAGCAATTAAATATACTCTTTTAATAACTAAAAATGTTTGATAAAATAGTTGTAACATTAAGTGGGAAGTAGATTATCCATTTAGAGCACAATGATAATGATGATGATAGTAGTAGTAGTAGTAGTAGTAATAATAATAACCTAAACCAATTCAACAAAAAATAATAACCAAGAAAAAATTTATAAAATTTCAATAAAAAATGAGCTATGAAAAATAAAAATGGGGGTTTATTAATATTAATGTCTGACCTTATATCATCATGATAGACACATCAGATCCATCTTTTTTATATTCCATAATTCATTTTTCATTAAAATCTTAGAAATTTTTTCTTTGTTCTTATTTTTTATTGAATTCATTTAAATTATTATTATTATCATCATCATCATCATTATCATCGTCATCATCATCATCACTGCACTCATAATAGACTACTTACGTTTCACATAATGGAATAACTATTTTGCCAAACATTTTTAGTTATTAAAAAAATATATTTAATTGTTGATTTGTCAAATATATTTCACAGTCAATTACATACTGTATCTAGCAACTATATTTCCAATGCTACAATTGAGCTGCAATTCCCAAAGAGTAAAGTCATGTATACTAAATTTGACCAACAAAGTTTTATTGATAATAAAAAAAATGATTTGTCACATATAATTTTGTACAAGTTTTTAGTTAATTTAGTAAAGTGTCACTACCTCCTAGGGGCATTACGGTTAATTCAGCCTATCTAAGAAGACAAGGAATGAGCTTTTTAGTTCTCACTATTATGAGAGGGGTAAGTTAAAAATTCATTAAACCTTAGGGGAAAAGTGAAGGATTTTCAAACAAGAGGGGTAAGTAAACTTATCATTAAGTCTTAGGGTTTGTTTTTTTTAAAAAAAAAATTCCCAAAATACAATCCAATGTATAAACCAATATAAATAAGAAATCAAAATTTAAAGCAACAATTTTAGTCGAATTTATTATCCTAATCCAAATAAGTAATGACATTAGCAAATAACATAATGGGAAAATGTGTAAATTTACCACTGAACTATTAGCCGTAGAGCAATTTTATCATCAAACTTTTTTTTCATCTCAAATTTACCCACCATCGTTTTTGGTGGAGCAAATTTACCATTATTTGTCCAAAAATGCTTTGGTGGCTAACAGAATGTATGATGTGGCAAATACAATGTTGAGTTTAGAAGAGTGATGTGGCAAAGTGATGAGAAAATGTACAAATTTTCCGCTATCATTTTGGCTATAGAGCAATTTTGTCATCAAGTTTTTTCTGTCACAAATTTGTCATTGATGTTTTATGTTGGGAGTAAATTTAGAAATCAAGGATTTGGTAAGAATGACCGGAGATGAGTTCACAGGAAATTTTTAGAAATTCAAACAAAAAAAAATGCAACCCCTACCTACTTCAAGTCAATCATCCAATTTGGAAGTCCTGTGTTTTCTTTTTTGTGAGATGTTGGAAGTATAAACATTGCTCAGCTTGAGGGTCAGTAACTCGTACATATCATTATCCATGTCTCCAAGTTCATGCCAATTATGGTTGATTTGTGTAAAAGAAACCTGATGCCACCTTCACCAATAAATGCCCAAAAGCAAGTGACGCCAAGGAGGAAGATTAGTGCGTAAATTTGCTTAAAAGTAATACTTCAATAGTAAAATTATTCAAACAGAAAACATGAATGATAAATTTGAAGCAAAAGAAAACTCTCTCTCCCATGTCACTCCTCTAACTCAGCATTGTCTTTGCCACATTACATTTTCTGTTAGCCACTGTGACCTTTTTTTATAGACAATGGTGTATTTACTTCAATAGAAAAATGTATGATAAATTTGAGATAAAAAAAAAATTGTGGTAAAATTGCTTTATGGCCAATAATTCAATGGCAAAGTTGCACATTTTCCCTCACATAATTTAGCTGCAACCAACAATAAAACATAATCTCTTACTCTTTGTGTCTTACAACTTGCCTTAGGTTTAGTTTATGAAATTAGAAATAACTGAGACAAAGTAGGGTAGCAAATGAATGAGAGGAAGGAGGACTAATTGACTATGTAGAGAAAGTTGTAAGTTGTCATGGATTAAGCTACAGCCTAATGGGATGAGTTGGAATTAGAAAAATAGGAATTAGGGGATTGGACTTATGGGTTTAAAGAGGGATTGAGTTATGTGGGGATGTTATGGGTTTAAAGTGTGTTTGGGCGTAATCAAGTTGGTGTGGGTTTTATCGGTTATGACATCCAAAACTGCAACCACGCTGTATAGTATTCGATTTTAAAATTTCTAAATCTAGACAGTAACCGAAATTGCATAAGACTATATACCATTCAATTTGGTATGAATTGGTTTATTTGGTTTTGCAGGTTGACTAGTTTCAATGAATACCCCTATTTTTTACGAATTGAACAACATTTTATCGAAGAACAAAATTGTATTAATGAAATAACATTTTTTTATTGATTAGAACAACATTATTTATAGAACATTTCTTATGAAATGAATAACATTTTATGGAACAACAAATTTATAAGAGTTGAACAATATTTCTTATTAACTAGAATAAAATTATTTACCAAACAACATTTTCTTACAAAATGAGCAACATTGAACAACAAATTTGTATGAACAAACAATATTTCTTGCTACATAAATAACATTCTTTATGAAATGAATAATAATTTATGGGCAACAAATGTATATGAATAAAATAATATTTCTTACAGAGTGAAATAACATTATTTAGGGAATATTTCGTATGAAATAAACAGTATTTTATAGAACAATAAATTTGTATAAATTGAACAACATATTTTTACTGAATGAAGCAATACTAAATTAATGTTCTTTTATTTAATATTGTTATTCGTTTTATCTGGTTTATTGTTTATTTAATTGAAATTGTTGTTCTAACTTGAGATTAATGTTTTTTTAGTCGATATTGCTGTTTGCACATAATTGTTCATTTGGTCAATATTGTTATTTATTTTCACCGGTACTGTTATTTCTTTAGTTGAGTTTGCTGTTTCATTTACAATTTTTGTGTTTTAGTTGATATTGCTAATTTTTTAATTGATATTGCTATTTCCTTCACAATTAATATTTATTTGGTCGATATTGTTGTTACTTTTATCCCAAAATATAGTTCTTTTAGTTGAGTTTGTTGTTTCATTTACAAATCCTACATTCATTTAAAATTGTTGTCCCTAGAATCCTTTTGATCTTGCCAAGAGTATTTCTCTAAACCACTCAACACAGAAAAACCAAAAAAAGCCCAAATAATTTATTTGTGAAATAAGAAAAGAAAATCATGAAGTTGAAGCCTCAACACTAATTCCGCCCATCAATCCAATGACTTCCTCATCCAAAAACAAAATCATTTGTCCTCCTCACTGCCGCATGAACCACCACAACAATCGCGACCACAAGCAGGGGTGGAGCCAAGAAAATATGTCAGTGGGGCAATGAAAAATATTATTAGAAAATATTTTCAGATTTGCAACCATCAATGATGAGATTTCATAACTTGAAATCGTTGCATGATAATACCACTATTTGTACTATTAAATACATCATTTTCAATGTTTTAATGAGTTATTTTTAGTATCAAATATCAATATCTATTTCATGAGTGGATAGAGCTTTTTATATATATATTTTTTTCAAATATCAATCTATAAGCATTAATATATACAAATAAAATTTAGAAATTCATGTAATAATATATCATTATTTTTTATTCTTTAAATTGATGCATTAGGTTTCTAAAATTTTAGAATTACTTGAGAATTGACAAAGGAGTATATAGTGCATATTGAGATTTTGAAAAGATTTACGATGATTTATAATACCTATGGAGATTGATGTTTGAGATATTTTCTAGTGAGAAAGAGAAAAAAGATTGGGCACGCTTCCGCAAGCTATGGTAATATCATAGAAGAGAGAAGAATCTCATTTACCACCAATTCTAATTATTATTTTTAATTTTTAATGAGTTTTTAGTATTTAGCTGGTTGGACTCTTTAGGTTAGGTTTTTTTCTTTTTATTTCTACCTTTCATTAGGCAATACTTTCTATTTTTACTTAACTTGTGTGTCAAAATTCTATAATTATACTAACAATTCTTGTAGTTTTAGTTTCATCACTAGCTTTTCCTTACTTTTATTTTTGACCAATCATCAAAACTTAGTTAATACACTTTTGAGTTAGCGGGGGCATCATAAAAAATTCTATGATGGTATAACCAATATTTCCTAAAAGATCATATCCTAATTATATACTTTTTCTGAAACTGAGTGGTGGCAATTGGCCACACTCACATATACATTACGCTAGGGATGTCAATGGATGTCCAATCCAATGGATATCCGGTTGCATCCAATTTGATGGGTCGGGTTTTTTTAGCAATTGATTGGTTTGGGTTCGATGTGGTTTTTCTTTTTCTACCCATCATCAGATTTGGGTAGGATACGGGTTTAGAGTTCGCCAGCCCCACATTCAACCCATATATGTGTGTGTGTGTGTATAATATATTAGTATTAGTTATGTGGTGAAAATAAAAGTATAATAAATAAGTTATATGAAATTAAAAACAAGCATGAATTGCTTTAATAGATAAGGTATATAATAAATAGAGTTCGCCAGCCCCACATTCAACCCATATATGTGTGTGTGTGTATAATATATTAGTATTAGTTATGTGGTGAAAATAAAAGTATAATAAATAAGTTATATGAAATTAAAAACAAGCATGAATTGCTTTAATAGATAAGGTATATAATGAATGTTTTTAATAGTAATAAATGTAAGCTTATACATGACATGATTTAATAAAATTGTAGTTGTAGAGATGTGGTTGGTAGATAGACTTTATCTGACTCAATCCATCTAAAAATTGGTAGGATATGAAAATAAAAATTGTCTATCCGACAAATAATGAGTAAAATGTGGGTAAAGTATTCATGATCATGAGTAGGATGTAGGAATATCTCCATTTAACTCAAATCTGATCAATTGACATCTTAACATGGTGCCGCCCTTAGCCACAAAGTAGCACAACCAAAATGTTCAACGTCACATGTGTCAATAGCAGTAGCACGACGGTCACCACCAACAAAACAGTGAGCACCAGTTGATCACCGATTTGTTGGTGGAAGATCGCCGATGGTTCGTCTCGAAGGAAATGGAGGAACAACCATGTTGCCATCATCGCCATGAACACAATAAATAGAATTGAGTGCCAAAGAAAGCTAAAAAACAAAAATAAAAAGCACCGCAATTGCGTAGTTCATGTAGAAGTACCCTGGTGTTGGTTCGAATCCGGGTAGTTGCATCTAGAAAGGTTTTCAATAGGCCGAGGGAGTGGAGGTTAAACATGAGGTAGATGACTTTTTCCAATCGGGTGTAGAAAACGAAGAAAGAACAAAGGGCTTCGTTGCTGGTCAAACAGAGAAAATTATCTGGATTTTTTATGAATTTCAATTGAATGACATAATCGTAAATAATTGAAAAGTAAGGGTGTAAAGCATGTAAGTGTAAATTATCCTTAGTCTTAATTTAAAATGATTTATTTTTATTTTTGTAGCATTTTTACTTGGAACTATTTATATTTTGGGTTTATCTAATTGTTAAATAAACCGGCTTTTTTTGGGGTACATATTAGGGAGGTCTAGGGGTGTGAAACACCTCCCATAACAAACAGTACGACACTCTGAATCATTAGATTAAGATTTTAATGTTGAAAAAAAAAAGGAAAAAGGAGAAAGAAAAGAAAGCAGTTTGATAAAAAAAAACTTGATGTTAACGAACTGTCGTAGTGATGAACTGCCACCTTATCATTGTTCATTACCAAAAACTTGTCGAATGACAGTCATTAATAAGTATCACAAGTTGATTAATCAGAAGTCCGTTAATATAATGAACAAACCAAAGGTTTTGAGTAGATAACATATGTCCCACCTGGGTTAGGTGTGCGCTTCAAAAGGTCAAAAAAATTAATAGGGGCATTTAGTCGAACAGTTGGGAGGCTCCCAAAGAAATTATGTGGGTGAGCAGACAGCTGAGCGAGCAACTAATTAATGGAGTACTATTTTGGCTTCTCTACGTTTTCTTTCGTCAAATTTCTTTATCCATGAAAAAACCTTAACCGATGGTATATTTCTATAGATATGTCTCGTATCAAGAATTATGTTAGGTTAAAGTTTGTTGAACTAAATACTCTGGTGGGGGCTACCCGCTGTTGCTGCCGCCGCTTATTATTATTATTTTTTACTACCGGATAATATTTCATTCACAAAAGAAATCACAAAATTTTCTCTTTTTAAATTGTAATGTATTATCAATTAACTATATCTATACATGGCTAGTTCTGTTGGTTAGAGATACGGGTTTCCCTCAGCCAAAAACTAACTTCAAGTTTTCTCAAACTCTATTTTTTTTTTCTTACCACCACTTTAAATCTGTTTTTAAGGTATTCAATGCTGTTGTTATTAGATATATTACACCTTATAAATTATAGATATATATACCACATGATATATATATACAGTTACCGTTTTCATTTTAAAAAAATTAAAATATTATTTTAAGATGAAAAATATCAATATTAATGTATTGCATACCTTCCAATTTTTGCTCCACTAGCGGTAAAGTAAACTGAAAAAGAAGAAGGCAATATTTGGAGATGTAAGAGTCGTACCACACCACTTTCATGTATAACTTTTTTTTATGTATCTTGAAACTGTGAAAATTAAAATAAAAATAATTATGCATTAATTACATTTTGTCATTTTATATACAACTATTAATTATATTTTGATATTTTATATCGGCATTCATGTGGTACATTAATGTAAATTTTTTTTCTAATTCACAGTGTGCAGTATACCTATGATATATCACACAATATACAGCAGTAAATTGTCCAAAAAGATATTAAAAATTAGCGCTAAGTGATATACAAGCGGTAAGCATAATATACTGCAAGGTATTCCGGCATCCGTGAAAGTTGGTATAGTGCATATTGCATATCCACGGTAAGTGATATACTACAATATTTAAGACTATGCATGTTACCACTAATGATTATGATTAAAAAAAAAATACTATCTCCGTTTCATGAAAGATGACCATTTTATTTTATTTTTTTCACTAAAGTTTGACTTAAATATATTCATATTAATTTGTATTGTAATTTTTTTTTAAAAAATATATTTATAAACTAAAATCTTTAAAGTACTATTTTCATATAAAAAGTTTATATTTGTATAAAAAATTTTGAAAGAAAGAAAATTATAAATTAATTGTTACAAATAGTAAAGAGGATAAACTTTGCAAGATAGAGGTACTTGATTCAGATTAAAAAACTATATATTTTTAATTTTTTTTAAATTTTCCATATGCATAACCCCAAATTCAGTCAGTATCTCTTAACATATAGGGAAAATTCCATTCCGCACATACTAAAAACCTATTATTCATATTTTTTATGTTTTAATCCAGAAATAATATCGTTCCAAAGTTAAATACTTCTTCCAAAGGATGAAATGTAATCATTTTTTTTACTATAAAAAAAATATTGAAATATTTCAAAAGTGTTTGCCATCCAAATTGCATTATTACCCATAAACTCTCACTACAAAAAGTAATTTTATTTTTAACCTTCATTCAAACTCTTACAACACAAAACCTATAATTTTTTTTATTTTTAACCATTATTTAAACTCTTACTATAAAAAATTTAAAATATATCTTTTTAAAATTTTAGTTTCACAAGCAAAATTAAAAGAATTACAAACACCTTGATTTTTGTGCTTAAAGAAATGTTTCATCCTTTACGGGATAGATGAAATATCATTTACAAGCTAATAGTCTGATAGTTAAAAATCACTCAAAATCTTTTTTTTTTAATTTTTATGATTTTTCCGTAAAAAACCTAAAAAATAGAAATTAATAAAAAATAATAATTTTTATGAAAAAATGTTTCAAAGAAAGTGACTGCAAAAATTTTCATTGGTATACAGTTTTAGCAGACGAGTACTATATAAAAATACTCGCTAACCCTAACTCATTTTCGAAAATTTCTAGCGAATGCACATGCGAGTTATTTGTATCTTTAGCAGATGAATATTAATTAACTAAAATATTAACCACTAAAATAAGCATCTTCCCAATTTAGTGGGTAGCCTCCAGTCCACATCACACGGAGCTAGCCTGCTACGTTATAAATATGGGATTTCGCCATAATTGTTTGGTGAAGGCAATTGCTCTTCTTTTTTTTTTTTTTTAAATCCTCATTAATTCAAGAGATAAAAAAATACGATCAACTTCGTTGCATAATACGGTGAAAGTGAGCAATTTTTAATTAGCATAGGAAACTCCCATACTTGGCACACAAGTTCAACAATTAGACAATGGAAACTCATGATGTACACAATCCGAGCTAATTATCAGTAAAAGAGAAAACTAAGAGCTAACTTACAAATTAATACGAATTCTTGTCATCCTTGAGAAGGTTTACGCCGACAATCGTTGCCCAAAAATGACCCAAACACTGCCTTGCTGTAAGCAATACCAATGAATCTCTAATTGGCATGTCGCATGAGGTTCCTAACATTCTTGAGGTCTATTTTTTACCTATCAACCAAACCCATTAGATATCCAATTGCAACTATTCATAATGAGAGTTGTCTATCGGCAAATATTGTCACCAAATTGTCCCATCAGCCTCTAGTCTGACTAGCAAAACAAGGACACTGATTCTTGCTACAGTTGGGATCAAACCCCCATCCCCAAATTTCTATAATTTCTTGATACTGAGTTTCATCGAACAATTAAATTGACATTCTCTTACCATAATTTTATCCTTTCAAACTTTATAATACTGATTTTGAATATAAAAAAATCACCAAATTGAATTAAAATTAACCTCCGTTAATGTGGTTATTTCCTTATGGCATGCAGCAATCAAACAATTCAAGTATATACATACAAACTATTGGAAAAGAAAGTTAAACAGTAACCTTATTTATGCCCTTCAGTTATCGTGTTCTTCAAACGAGCATACGTCATCAGTTATCGTGGTCTCACAAACCAGTATACGTCAATTATCTGCTGACCACAACATTGTAAGATGTTACGTAATATCGGCTCCAGAGTCTTATGCCGGCACCAAATCATGTGTTGTTATTGAAGCCATCATCTGCAATTTCGGTGACAGTGTTGATGCATTAGATTCATTGACATGGCAGCGACATATACAGGTGTTTAGTTATCATCTATTTAATTCTGTCCAAAAATAATACTTCCTTACTCTCCCAACGTTAAGAAAAATGTAAAAAAACAAATTATATATTATTTGTACTTTTACCCTTTCTTTTTTGCACTTAAGTCAAGAAAGAAAAATAAATAAATATTAAAATGATAATTTGAAAGATAATATATTAAAGGGTTACTATCATTGGTCATCTCTAAACTGTTCTTATTTTACTTAATTATCCCAAACTATCAATTGTTGCGTCTATTATTCTCAAATTATTTAATTATTACACTATTCATCCTGTCATTATACCAGCCATTAAAAGCTAATGGAAATGGTTAGTATATTAAAGGGTTAATTGTTGCAAAATAAATATTAAAGGGTTAATATCATTGATCATCTCTAAATTGTTCTTATTTTGCTTAATCGTCCCAAAACTATTAATTGTTGCATTCATTATCCTCAAACTATTTAATTGTTACACTATTCATCCTGTCATTATACCTGCCATTAAAAGCTAATGGAAATGGCGGGAAAAATACACAGTCAGCCCTTAAACCGCTAATTTATTTTAAATTAAGTTACCTTAATCTAAAATGACTTTTTTTTATTTCTACATCTTTTTTTTTACCTCAAACCAATTTCATTTAAAAGTTAATATTATATAAATACAATAATACATTTCATAGTAAATTTTCATAATGTTTTTAAATTTTTATGAATTTTTCTTTTTTAATGCCTAAAGCTTGAAAATTTGATAAAAATTGAGTAAAATTATTTAAAAAATTATCGTCAATGGATTATTACACCTACAAAATATTAGCTTTCAAAATAAAATTAGTTTTGAATAAAAAATATATAAAAATAAAAATAAGTTATTTTAGATTAAGTTGAAACAAATTAGATAGAAAACTTTTCTATATGAGTCCTAAAACTTTACGTTTTTTTAGTTCAATCATAAAACTGTGAAAATGTGTATATTTTTTTTAATTTTCCTATTGGTTTCTTCTAATTAAACATGATTTCTTGACTTTACTTTAATAAAATTTTTATAATTTAATTTCAATTAAGAATTTATTCCAATTTCTTTATTTTTTTTTCTTTCACTTGCTCTTTTTTTCTTCTACAAATAATCTTTCATAATGGAACATGTTTTTTTTTTAGTCTTATTCATGTTCATTTAATTTTAGGACTTAGACTAATTTAAAAACATCATTACTCATTCCATCTTACTCTTTTACATTTATTGTATGATTCATAAAGGAACTTGGAAAATTTAACTTCTTTTTTCTCCTATTTAAATTTAATGTATAATTCGTAAAAGAACTTAAGGAATTTATGCACCATTTTTTCATTCTTTCAAGATATTGTTGAGATTGCTCTTCTTTATCCTTCTATTTTTCCCCATATTTATGTATGGGTCAAATTTATATTTGTTTGTTAATCATAATTTCAACCTCTTCTTTAGTATAAAATGAAAAATATTCTCTCCCAAGCCCCTATGCTATGTTGTCAATTTAACTGTAATGGAATTCAATAATCTTTTTTTGCATATTGTTTGTTAATTTCATCCTTTTATATATATTTGCAAACGATGAAAAAAGAGAAAAAAAAGTAGTTAATTTCCCAAGTTTCTTTACAAAGTATACGTTAAATTTAAATAGGAGAAAAAAGAATTTAAATTTCCCAAGTTCCTTTATGAATCATGCAATAAATCCAAAATAATAAGATGGAATGAGTAATATTTTTTTAAAAAATTAGCATAAGTCCTAAAATTAAATGAACATGAATAAGACTCAACAAAAATGTTCCATTATGAAAGTTTATTTGTATAAAAAAAAAGAGTAAGAAAAAGATATAAGAACCTTTAGAAAATGAGAAAGGAAAGACAAAATAAAGAAAAACAATCAGAGAAAGAATGTAGAAAAATAATAGAAAAATGGAAGGAAATAAAGGATAAAAAAATAAAAAAATAAAAGAAAAAGGAGTGATAAGGATGAGGCAGTAACGAAAAACAAATGAGAAAAATAAAATAAAAAAGTCTTCGAAGGAAAAAGACTTAAAAACAGAAAAAAAGGAAAAAAAGAAAACAATTAAAGAAACTGGAATAAATACTTACTTAAAATTTAATTATAAAAATTTTATTAAAGCAAAGTAAAAAAATTCATACTTAATTAGAAGAAACAAAGAGAGAAATTAAAGAGAGTATACACATTTTCATAGCTTTATTTCTAAACTAGAAAATTGTAAAGTTTTAGGACTCAAATAGAAAAATTTTCTAAGCTTTAGGACTAACTGTGCATTTTTACCACCATTTTCATTAGTTTTTAATGGCTGGTATAATGGTAGAATGACAGGTGTAACAATAAAATAATTTGAGGACAATATATGTACCAATTGATAATTTTGGGACAATTAAGCTAAATAGGAATAGTTTAGGAAAGACCAATTATATTAATCCTATGTTAAAATAATTTACTAAGTATGAAAATATTGAAATAATTTGGGACTGCCAAAAAAGGAATATCGTGTAGACAATACGGGATGTAAGGATCTTGCTATCTCATGATTTTGTATATTGGAATCTCATAACTCTCTTATTAGTAAATACAACATACATCTTGTTTTAGATGAAAATTTGAGTTTGACACATACATAAAAAAAATGAAAAAAGTGAATATTGAAATGATAAATTACAATTACCCCCTTCACATTAGGTGAATACTATACTTTGCTCCTCCTATTTGGTAATTCTACACTTTGCCCCTTAAGTCTTCACTGTCGTCTACTCTACCATTCCCATGGTGGGCCCCACATTATCTTAGGAGTTTTAACCCCATATTACCTTTGCAAAGTTTGTTAGAAAGACTGAAAGCAAGAATGAAGTTGGCTGGGATTGCAGCGATGCTAGTGCAATGTGAGTGCGAAGTTGGCCAATCGAAGTTGAAGGTCTTCTCTTTGCTTTCACTGTTGATGGATAGATGTGCTCTTAGTACGAAGGTAAAGGTAAGTTGATTGATGCTTGGTTTTGCAATAAAGGGTTGTTGAATTTAGGATTTGAATTTGGAAACAGGGTTGCGATTGGGGGTTTTGAGAGATTAGATCTATTAGTGTAAGTCCCGCCACAAGTCAAATAAAAACAAAGTGGTGGGGCCTACACATGTTTGAATTGAAATTTTTGGGCTGGTTCTTTACTTTGTCAAAAGTAGCAGCAGCAAATGATTACGAGATTTGCAGAGAACGCGGAAGACTTCCCTATAGATAGGGATCAGTTTCTTCAGTTCAATTCATTCGGTAGAGCCAAAGAGTCACAGATTGGCTATGAGAAAAATACAGTGAGAGAGAGATTTATTTTGGAAAGTGAAAAAATAGTGAGGTATTTATTTAAAGTGTTTTGGGAAACACTTGAGTGTTACTATTTGGACTTATTCCAAATAGTGTTTCATCTCTAAAATTTTGTCTGGGAAAATTTCTCTCTTTGTAAGCACACTATTTATTTAGTAGAGAAAGGCTCATAGTCGATTCCGTGGATGTAGCCCAAAATTAAGGGTAAACCACATAAAATTCTGGTGTCCTCTTCTTCTTTACATTTGTTCTCGTCCGTTGTGCCCAACTGGAAATTCGCATCCGCTGTGCGCATCCCATCAAGTGGTATCAGAGCCAAATTTGGGTGAGTAATATCTGCTTATCGTATGCTCTGTGGTTGCCCTTAAAAGGCGGATCTTCCACATCAGAAAATAAGTAGTTTTATCATTTACCTTAAGGTGTTGGGCACAATTCTCATACACAGTTACTAATCAGTTTGTGACAGAGCTGATGGCTAAAGAAGATATGGGTGAAAACTAAGGTTCAATGGTCAGATTCAATGCATCAAATTATTCAATTTGGAAGCCAATGATGGAGGATCTACTTTATTGTCTTGATTTATATGATCCTATTATGGGTGATTCACCAAAGCCAGAAACCAAGTTCAAAGGTGATTGGAAGAAGCTCAATCGCAAGACAGTTGGCACCATTAGGAGATGGGTGGATATGGGTGTATTCCACCATGTTTCAGCAGAGATAAATGCTCAATCTTTGTGGGAAAAATTAGAAAGCTTATTTGAGAGAAATACCACTAAGAATAAAGCTTTCACTATACGGAAGCTTGTTAATTTGAAGCTTAAGGAGGAACAATCAATTTCTGAACACTTGAATTATTTTCAGAATTTGATCAATCAGTTGACTACCATGAAGATGGCGCTTGACGATGAATTACAAGCATTGTTTCTTCTGAGTTCTTTACCTGAGAGCTAAAAGACCTTGGTAATTACTATCAGTAATTCAACCCCAGATGGTAAACTCACATTGAGTTTGGTTAAGGACAACTTATTTAACGAGGAGACAAGGAGAAAGGAGTTGGGTTCTGAGCATTCACAAGCTCTTGTCATCGAGACTAGAGGAAAAAGCAAAAGTAAGGCACCTAAGGGTAATCGTGGTAAATCTCATGATCGCTCAAAGTCAAGAGATGGCAATGGTTGTTATTATTGCAGAAAATCTGGTCATATAAAGAAACATTGCTGAAAAAGGAAGAAGGATGAAAAGAATGGAGAGAAAGCTCCTGATGACACAAATACGGCTGCAGTCACTGAGTCAGATGGTGATGAGTCGGTTACGCTAGTTTGTGCACAAGGGGACTGTGATCATATTATAGATCCAAATGTCCAATGGATAGTTGATTCGGCAGCATCCTATCACGTTTCTCCAAGAAAGGAATTATTCACCACTTACAAGGAGGTTGATCTCGGGATGGTGAAGATGGGTAACACTACCCAGTCTAGAATCTTGGGGATCGGTGAGATTGTTGTGCAGACTAGTTTGGGTGTCACTTTAACGTTGAGGGATGTACGTCACATTCCGGATATGCGACATAATCTTATTTCAGTGAATGTGCTTGACCGTGAAGGTTATGATCAGAGTTTCAGAGATAGAACGTAGAAGCTGAAGCGTGGTTCTTTACTAGTGGCAAAAGGTGATCTTTGTTGCACTTTGTATAGGATACGTGTTCATGTTTGTGGAAGTGGTTCACTGAATGTGGTTGAGGATGATGTTTTCATGAATTTGTGGCATAAACGGCTGGCTCACATCAGCGAGAAAGGGTTGGAGACTTTGGCAAAGCAGTCCCTCATTCCTATTGCCAAAGGTACTTCACTTGATCCTTGTGATTACTGTTTATTAGGAAAGCATCATAGAGTTTCTTTTCGTGTTCCCTCTACATGAAAGAAAACCAAGCTTGAGCTAATACATTCTGATGTTTGTGGTCCCATCGAGGAGGAATCGTTGGGAGGTAACAGGTACTTTGTGACTTTTATCGATGACGCTTCACGAAAGACTTGGGTGTACTTGCTAAAGAATAAGAGTCAGGTGTTTGACTGCTTCAGGATTTTCCATGCCATGGTCGAGAGGGAGACTGATGTGCACTTGAAGTGTCTCCGTACGGATAATGGCAAGGAGTATACCTCTAATGAATTTGAGAGGTATTGCAAAGAGCGTGGTATTTGTCATGAGAAGACGGAGCCCGGTACACCACAACATAATGGTGTAGCTGAGAGGTTGAATCGCACCATTATTGAGAAAGTCAGATGCATGCTAAGGATGTCTAAATTGCCAAAGACATTCTGGGGTGAAGCTGTAAGTACTGCTGTTTATTTGATTAACCGGACTCCATCAGTTCCTTTGGGTTTTCTAGTCCCGGAGAATGTTTGGACAGGTAAGAATGCTTCTTATTCACATTTGAAGGTGTTTGGTTGCAAAGCATTCATGCATGTACCCAAGGAACAACGATCAAAGCTTGATAGTAAGGCCAAACCATGCATACTTGTTGGTTATGGTGGTGAAGAATATGGCTACCGGTTATGGGATCCAGAGAAAAAGAAGGTGGTTAGAAGCAGGGATGTTGTCTTCAGAGAACATGAGAATATAGAAGATATTGGGCTGCAAGAGGAGATTTCAGATACTACTCCTAGTGTTGATGATCTGACACCTATATCTATTCGATCTGAGAATGCCACAGATGGAGGAGCTTCAGAACATGGGGAAGAACAACCAGCCATCATTGATGAATAGGTTGATGGCAATGACGGTGGTCTTAAGCAGGGGAAACAACCCCCTCCATTGGAAGAAGTAGAGTCTCAGCTGAGGAGATCTACTAGAGAGCATCGTCCATCTACCAGGTATCCCAGTTCTGATTATGTCATGCTTGTTGATGCGGGGGAGCCTGAGAGCTTCCTAGATGTGCAGTCATGTGCAGATAAAGATCAATGGACCACTGCAATGCAAGATGAGATGGATTCTCTTCAGAAGAACAACACATATGAGTTGATGGATCTACCTAAGGGTATAAGAGCATTGCAGAACAAGTGGGTGTTCAAGTTGAAGAAAGATGGTGATAAGCTAGTCAAGTATAAAGCTCGTTTGGTGGTGAAGGGCTTCCATCAAAAGAAGGAAGTTGACTTTGATGAGATCTTTTCCCCTGTGGTAAAGATGTGTTCTATTCGGGTGGTACTTGGACTAGCTGCTAGTCCAAGTACCACCCGAATAGAACACATCTTGAGCTTGAACAGCTAGTTGTGAAGACTGCATTTTTACATGGTGACTTAAATGAGGAGATTTACATGGTTCAGCCTGAACGATTTAAAGTGAAAGGGAAGGAGCACATGGTCTGTAAGCTGAAGAAGAGCCTTTACGGTTTAAAGCAGGCACCTAGATAGTGGTATCGCAAGTTTGATTCTTTTATGGTGGACAGAACTATAAAAGAACTGATGCAGATTCTTGTGTCTATGTTAGAAAGTTTCCTGATGGTAACTTTATCAATCTTGTACTTTTATGTTGATGATATGCTGATTGTTGGGCAAGATGCTTTAATGATTCGTAGGTTGAAAGAGGAATTGTCTAAATCCTTTGATATGAAGGATTTAAGGCCAGCGAAACAAATTCTCAGTATGAGAATTATTCGTGATAGAGAAGCTGGTAAGCTGTGGTTATCACAGGAAAATTATGTTGAACGAGTCCTTGAAATGTTCAACATGGCAGATGCTAAACTAGTTAGCACGCCTCTTGCAAATCACTTCAAGTTAAGTAAGAAGTCATGTCCAACTACAATGAAAAAAAAGGAAGAGATGTCTACCATTCCTTACTCTTCTGCAAGTGGATCTTTAATGTACACCATGGTTTGTACTCGGCCAGACATTGCTCATGCTGTTGGAGTGGTTAGTAGGTTCTTATCTAATCTAGGGAAGCCTCATTGGGAAGCTGTGAAGTGGATTTTCAGATACTTGAGAGGTACTTCAAATTTGTGTTTGAGTTTTGGCAGTGTTAAACCTATTTTGGAAGGTTTTACTGATGCAGATATGGCGGGTGATACTGATGGTAGAAAATCTACATCAGGTTACATTTTTACTTTTGCTGGGGGAGCTGTCTCATGGCAGTCAAAGTTGCAGAAGTGTGTTGCTCTGTCTACAACTGAGACAGAGTACATAACCGCCAATGAAGCAGGTAAAGAGATGATTTGGATGAAGTGTTTCCTTTATGAGTTGGGTTTGAAGCAAGAGGAGTATGTAATACATTGTGATAGTCAGAGTGCTATTGATTTGAGCAAGAACTCAATGCATCATGCTCGCACTAAACATATTGAGGTGAGGTATCATTGGTTGCATTTGGTGACTGAGAAGAAGTTTTTGAAACTTAAGAAAATTCACACAGATGATAATACAGCTGACATGTTGACAAAAGTGATTTCTAGGGATAAGCTTGAAGCATGCGGCCTCATGGCCGGCATGTACTCCGCATAAAAGCGGTGATGGTATCTCCTCCAACATGTGGCGTGAGGGGGAGATTGTTAGTGTAAGTCCCGCCACAAGTCAAATAAAAACAAAGTGGTAGGGCTCACACATGTTTGAATTGAAATTTTTAGGCTGGTTCTTTACTTTGTCAAAAGTAGCAGCAGCAAAGGATGGCGAGATTTGCGGAGAATGTGGAAGACTTCCCTATAAATAAGGATCATTTTCTTCAGTTCAATTCATTCAGTAAAGCCAAAGAGTCACAGATTGGCTGTGAGAAAAATACAGTGAGAGAGAGATTTATTTTGGAAAGTAACAAAATAATGAAGTATTTATTTATGGTGTTTTGAGAAATACTTGAGTGTTACTATTTGGACTTATTCCAAATAGTGTTCCATCTCTAAATTTTTGTCTTGAGAAATTTCTCTCTTTGTAAGCACACTATTTATTTAGTGGAGAAAGGCTCGTAGTCGATTATGTAGATATAGTTCCAAATTAAGGGTGAACCACGTAAAATTCTGGTGTCCTCTTCTTCTTTACACTTGTTCTCGTCCGTTGTGCCCAACTGGAAATTCGCATCCGCTGTGCGCATCCCATCAAAATCATTTAATTGATTGAGGCATTGAATTCAACAGTAGAATATCCACATGATGTTGAATGGTCTAACTCGTTGTTGGCAGATATGGAGAAGGAGCAGATGCATCGGGTAAACTAAGAGAACCAGCCTAAACAACAAAATACAAAACAAATCGGAAACTGTGACGAGATGCAATACTCTAGCAAAACTTGGCATGATCATCTTTGTTTTTGAGTGATGACTTAATAGAGTTGGTCTAAATTTTCACCTGTGAGGACTGAGGAGAACAAAATTACTGAGAAGTCGATTCTTCATCTTGAAATCATATCATGAATCAAGTTAATATTTTGGTTAATTGGGTCCCAATTTTTCTTGATGAAAGCATGAAATCTTCACCAATTTCATCATTTTACACTCAAGCCATCTTGCCGGTTGCTACCATTGTCACTCAGCTTATCCCCCAGTTCATGAACAGAGAACCAAATAAATGATGTTTTTTTATACCATGGCTTTAGTTCTTCGGTTGTTCCATGCTAGTAGTCCTATCTTGCGTCCACATCAAAACTCTCTCGAATCGCTTTGCTCGCAAACCACCATAGATCCATTAGGTTTTCTCTCTGTTTTAGTGGAAGTTGGCTGCTCGTTGGCTCGAGTTCGATCGAAACTCTCTCCCCTGCTCCTGCTTTAGTCTACTATTGGGCAGTATTTTGTATAGAATCGAGGGGTAGCAAAGCAAAGGTAAATTGGCTTTAAAGATCCTCTACTACAGTGGGGAAACGACTGAGTAGACAATACTGAAGGTGAAGGGGGCAAAGTATAAAATTACCGAACAGTGAGGGGCAAAGTATAGTATCAACCACACGTCAAGGGATAATTGTAATTTGCTCATATTAAAATGATAGTTTGAATGCTAACATAAACTCGAACATGTTAGGTTCAAGCCTTCAAAGGCTAAACTTGAGCCTGAGCTCGTTTTGTCCTAATTACAGGATTTTCACAATTTTTTCCAATTTTTGAGCTCATGTAATTTTTAAAAAGAAAACCATGATAGCTGCCAAAAATAAGAAATAACAAATTATCACAACAAATTAAAGGAGTGGATTTGCCACAGTTTATTTCATCGGCCGAAATTTGCCACTGACACCACAACGTTAAAGCAATTTTGGCAATTTTGCCTTTAGAATATCGGTAGCTTCACCAGCCAATGACAAAGATAAAACAGGAATGGAGGAGTAGACCCGACGCAGGCGCCATTGTGCTACACAAATCGTTACTCTCCCTTTGAAGTCTGCAGGCCGAGTCTTGCCTCCCCACCCAACACTGAACACATCATCCACCAGCAAGCCCAAGCTCGGAGATCGACAGAATATACTATTTTTAACGAAATATTCGATCCTTTAAACATATTTGTATAATTACACTTTCGGTGAGTTTTAAGCAACAAACTTGTTATTTAACATCCATTTCAAAACCATACTAAAATATAATGTACATTACTTCATATGGCGCGTTCTTGGTCTCCTTTTCCCCCGTTTCAGACACAATATATGAAGGCAGTTCGAGTACAAGAGACTGCTATACCAAAATAAGCTCACACATTGCCTCACCTTCACCTACTAAAACAATAGCTGGCAATGCACCAATCTTACAAATTTACAAGTCCTGGTCCTGGTTGTTCTCTTTACACGGGCAAACGAATAATCTGTGTCGGTAGTCCTTTTAAAATTTTGTACTGGAAAACTGAAACCACCTCCAACCTCCGCTCAAAGAGTGGATGGTGAACAATAGAGAAGGAAAAAAAAATCAAAAAAATTTCACTGTACAGCAAATGTACAAATGGGCAAAATGCTTCTACAGGTTGCTGTGGAACTGCGCCAACACCTCTCCCTCTCTCTCTGTATCCTTTAAGAAAAGTGGTCCTTTCCATTTGATTCAGACAGTCCCGACGCAGGTAATTTTCCCTGAACAGTTGAAGGTGGAGGCGCAGTGAGCGCATATGCTAGCCTGGATGATGAATTTTCGATAAGCCCAGCAACTCCAGCAGCAGCAGACTGAGCATTTGAGGGAAGAAAAAGATCGTGCTTCTGATCTTTATAGGCACTCCAGACCTGTCCAATTCAGAAAATCAAGAAGATCACGTTTTTATGTGAAAAGTAGTGTTGCCCTCATCACATAATAGATGAATTTAGTGGACCAAAGTGTCAACAAATAGAGCATACATACACAGGTCCATAAAGCATAAAGAAGTTTATATTAGCAAAAGGACATGTATGATTGAGCGATGACTTACATCGGATGCATTTAATATGTCACGGACTTTGATACAGTGAGCCCCTTCTGCTGCAAAAGCATGCAAAACCTTGACCAAGACCATGAAGAAATCAGTCAAGTTACTGCAAGTCAAAATGCAAGCAATACCTCCAATTTCAAATGAGAAACATTAGAAGTCCCTCAGATTACAAAGACATGGCAATGGCAGGCCCATATCTGAAAATTACATCTGAATTAAGACAGTTGCAATCGAGACAAGGATAGGTCTAAGATCACATGGGTTTGAGTAAAATTACAGAAGGAATATGATTGTTAATAGCTGGTCAGCTAAATTGGTTTCTGGCTTAATTGAAGGTTAGATTATAAGGACCATGACTGCCTGCTTTGGAGCATGTTGACACTAACCAGGCAATAGTCAAACTGTTTTACTAAATTAATGTTAGAACTGTAGTATTAAAATAATGAATTCTCATGCAGATTTTCTTTTAAGAGAAAAACATTCCCAAACAATGCTCATTCATTAGTTGGTCGGAAGGCGGTCACTCATACTTGTAAGTTGTGAGAACAAAGCAGAGGGACTCTAGAGAACATCAGAAATAAAATTTGGCCAAACAAACTAATATCGCAATGTCCTATTGAAGCCAAGTTTTGCTATTTCTTCTGTCAGATCTTTGTTTGGGGTTTTATTATTCTGTGCTGACATATTTTGAGATATTACATCTAACTAACAGACATGGACCAAAAACAGATCAGTACTCTTGCTCACCTCAACTGCAAGAACTCTGCCTATGGATGCTTCTGATTCATTCCACTTCATCTGAGCACAAAGTCCATTCTTTCCCCCAGCTCTCCAATCAAGAAGCCCAAGAAGCACTTCAACCAGGCCAACCCTTCATTAATTGACATCTAAAGTCAGAAATGTCTTGAAAGTAAAAGTCAACTTCAGTGGAAGTGACATGAACTCCATAAACTATACCATCTAACAATGTGATATGTATTAATGTCCTAATATACTCCACTACTGTAACAGTATATAAAAAAGTTTTCTCAAGCAATGTTAAAGCACCCAACTAAAATCCAATTGGCAATGAGTGGAGAGATCATCACTATATAAAGCCTTCAATAAAATTTTCTGGTCATGTGGGATTTTCCCACCTAATATACCCCCTCACATGTAGGCCAGTTTGGTTTTATCATGTGTGTTATTTTGGATAGCCGCGAACCTTGGGCTTCAATACCAAGTTAAAGCATCCAACCAAAAACCAATTGGCAATGAGTGGAGAGACCTCATCACTATATAAAGCCTTCACTAAACCCCCCTTTTCTTGGCCATGCACAAGAGCTAAGTGCTACAGTTAGAGGCATACATTGCACATAATTCACATCTGTAAAGAGAGACCAGCCCAAGACCTAATGCCTGTTCTGACAATATTCCTTGTCCAATATGGGGAAAAAAATAGAAAGGTGTTTTATCTACCTAATAATAGATGATAGTCATCTGGAAGCATCATTCAAAAGATTATGAATCGACAAAAGCATCATCACTGCATCAGGTAGGACTAGGATTGCATTGGTATTCGGTTGAGGGTACTATCGGAGAAATCTATAGCATCTGATAAAAGGGGATATCATTTTTGGATATTTCAGAAACATGCTGCTTTAGATATGACTGAATGGATCAGCCAGATATCAAATTATGTTGTTAGTACACTTAATGGCAACAATAATGAACAAGCTAAAAGGCAAGCCTTATCCTATCCACATTCTATGCATGCAGAGCCCACGAAACCACTTACTTGAGTCCTTGTGCTACTAGTGCATCTCTAGCTCTATTTCCAGCACCCACAACCCGTTTTAATGTCTCAAGAGCTAATATGCTTCCCCCTTGCCATCCTATGGCTTTCATTAGAAGCGGAACAACCTGAAAACAGAAATATACCAGAGTAATGAGAAAGAAATATAGAAGCATAGAAAGAAGACTGCGAGCAGTTAGAGATGATCAAGGGGCAGGGAGCAACCATCTAAAACATTAAACACACAGGTAGACAGACAAAAACATACTTGCGGTGTTCCAACACTAGTTGCAGCCATAGCTTCAGCACATGTTGTACTAGAAGCAAGCTGATGTAGGACACGTAAGCAACTTAAGCGCACACGCTCTTGTTGAGTTTGCGTAGGCTGAGCTGATCCATCATCAGATTCATATGTTCCATCAACAGCAGAATTTGCATTTTTCACCTCCCCTGCTGACATTGCTTCTCTTCTTCCCTCGTATGCAACAGCAGCTACAAGTTTTGGCACATAGCCTAGATAACCAACATGGTCTGCAAGTGTTGGGTGTACTCTTAATAATGAAACTAAAGCCGCAGAAAGAAGCAAAGGAAGCTCTGGGTCAATAACTTCGGATTCATAATGTGTTGCAGCAATAGAAGACAAATACTGATCCAGCAGTCCTTCCAAGAATCTCTTGGGGTTCCTAAGAGGAAACTTAGGATCTTTTAGGAACAGCCGAACATAGATTCCTCCAACCTGCAAGATTATGAATTATAAGGCTTCTTACCAATGCTGATTAAACCTAAAGAAGCACAAATTAATACCTGCGGCTCATCTCTCATTTCCTGTTGCCCAGAAGCCTGCTCTGGTACATCCCAGTCAATGACTTTACCTTTCATCTGCTCACGATACAGGTCTGAAGCCATTGTTGCAATTTGTGCAGACAGAGAAGCTGCCATAGCTGGTGTCCATACCAGTTCTGGTGTTTCTGTCGTCTGTTCAAGGGCAGTTACAACAGACTCACCAGGTCCATCTCGAATCACAGATACCAAGCCATCAGGAAGGAACCTTGCTAGCGTTATGGCAACTCTAGGCCCATGCATTGGCTGTACAACAAGCTTTCCAAGTAAAGAAGCTGCAGCTGCCCTTTGCAATAATGGTATTTCTTCTGCGCACATTCATTTTTAGCATCAATAATATTTTCAGAAATAGAAAACAAAAGGAAGTACGGTAATGTTCATTACGTTGCAGAGGCAATAGAAGTTCAAGTATGTACACCACTCCACCATGCTTCGCAGCTGACCAAGCAAGTTCTGGCGTACCGGCCAGCGCATAAAGAACATGAAGTACCCCTTCACGACAAGCTGGGGAAGAGTGGAGCATTTGCAACAGAAGAAGCAGACTAGATCCATCTGCAACCATAGCCTCCAAGCACGGCGCACATGTAGTCAACAGAGATAAGACACTCAAGCAAAGTTGAGGTATGTCCGTCTCAGATGCAACAGGAACAGAAAAGCATTCAAAGAGTGGCAACAGCTTCTCTTTTGTAGAGAAGATAGATGCTAAACTAGGATTGCTCGTCAATAGGTTCTGCAGAAGGGGAAAGCTTTGTTAGATATATCACAACAATTGCAACCTACAACTGCATACAAAGGAGTGACTTACTTTAAGTGACATAAGTCCATAACGGAGATTTTTTGTCAATACGTTTTCTTCCTTCTCAGGAATTTTTCCTTCAGACTCGGCCAAAGAATCATCAGGAATTTGCTCTTCAGCTGCTACTGAAACATCTGCTGCAGTGTTTTCAGTCTCAGATGCCTTCAGAGATGAGCTAGAGATACTTTCTTCATTCTGAATATTTGAGTCTGTGGAATGTTGGTTGTGAACCAAACTTGCAACAAATTCAATTAAAGCAGCACAGAACTCTTCTGGTTCACTAATCTCAAAGTCTGGTTGATCATTGTAAACCCTCAGGTAAACATTTCCAACAAATAACTCCTTTGAAAGTGCTTCATATGTAAATATATGTGAATCTTTAAGGTCATAGGAACCATCAGGACCCTGACTACCACGCTGTTGATCCACAAATTTCAACAGTTCCGCTCGAGTGGCAGAGTTCCATATAATCTACAACCAAAGATTTTTTTTCCCAACAGAACCAAAGGAAATTAGGATATGGAACAATAACATTTTGGGAGAGGAGAGAAGAATATCATTTACCTCTGGAGACTCCAAGTTTGTGTTTAATTTGGAGAGTAAATCCTTTGGCACTTGATCTTTCAGCATACTTGCAAGTTTGGGAGTTAGAAGAGCTCTCATGGCATCAGCTGCTGGTGCATTGTAGGATGTTGAACTTTCAGCACACAACCCACTAAGTCTAGAGAGAGCCTGGGATGCCCGTATTGCATGCATGTTCTTTGCAATTTGGACACTAGCCCCAACGCCGTGTGATTCTCCACTTTCTGATTCCTCCGCAGTTGAGTCATATTGAAGCAACAAAGGCAGTAGATACCTAAACAAACAAAATCATCATTTTCTTTAAAAAAGCTGCAACTTTTTTCTTACTGTTTATTTTTTCCCAAATGGCAAATGGATTTATGGTGTTTCATGACAGATAAAAAGGCTTAATATTATGTATGCATGCAAACATACATACATAAAGCATAGTGTTCTTCCACTAATAACAGAATCAAGTCACAAAACATAGAACTGATGGAGCTTGAAAGATCTATTGTTATTTTACGATCTACGCATTCTTATAAATAATGACAATAGTATTTCGGGAAAAGAAAAGGGAAAGGGGAAGTATAGAGGACACATGAAGCAGCCAAGTTCTTTGGTGAAGATAGGTAGGTAGAGTAAAAGTCAAAGAAGTCAGCCTCTCAGTTTTAACTTGTAGGGGGAAAAGATATATAACAAAAGAATAAAATTGTCGAAGGAGATTAGTTTACCATAAAACGCCCGCCTTTAACAATGCGACTTGCAAGTCAGAGGATACAGAAACACACGCGATAGTCTGAAGAGCAGCATCAACAGCTGCAGGTACAAGATCAAGTTCTGTGCAGTGCACAATATCCTCCACCAGGCCTGAGAACTCAAGCATCTCATACCTTGCACTTTCAAATTGACTCAAGACAGAAAAGGTTCGCATCACATTTGTAACAATGATGGCAGATGGCTCATTTGCAGGGGTAGTAGGTTGAACTACACACATGCACCTGGAAAGAAGTGTTCCCAGAAGCTGTATACCACCATCCCGTACTAGCTCTTCACCATTCAAAGAGGACGAAGCACACCTAAACCCCTCAAAGAGAAGACAGATGGAATTCAGAACTTCAAATTCACTTCAGAAAAATAAAAATAACAACAAATGAATATGGAGCAGAGAGTTTACGTCAGCCACATAAGTTCTGATGCAGCAACAAGCAGTGGTGCTCGATCTGAAGAAAGAAAGTTATTATCATCTTTGTCAACAGTAACAGCATTTAGCAACATGGGATAGCCAGCATACTTAAACGGTTGCAACAAATCACCATAACGTCTGTATAAGATGCATTGTCCTTTCAATAGAAGTAACAACCTCCAAGGTTGAGGACCTTGCAGGCCTTGCATTGTGGCCTGTCATAATCATGTACCTCAACATAGTAAACAACCTCAAAAACAGAGAAGACGAAAATGAAGTAAAACAGGTCACCCAAGATGAATTTCTGAATCACTACCAACCTGAAGTCGCTCATAAGCCTTTTGTACAGCAAGAAACTTTTCTCTTCCCTCAGGATTCTTGTCAGGATGGTATTTCATTGCCAGTTTCCTATACTGCCGCTTAAGCTTTTCTTCATCAATATTCTCTATCTGCCTTGATATTGTTGATATCACCTCGGGAAGCTCATGAGGCTGCTTATTAGCATCACTTAATGACACGTCCTCCAATTTTATTTCTAATATTCTGCAGGCTTCTTCCTCAGAAAGATCCATAGGTTTTCGCGTCAATTCTTCACGCCACATAACCAATAATGACTGTAGAAACTCTACATGCTCAACAATTGGCCAGTTTGGAAACCGGATCTCATCACACAAGTTTCGGAGGTAATAGCGGTGACACCACATTTCATCTCTAAGCTCTGGATAAGTCACTGGTGGCATAGGGGCATACTCATACAAAGAATGACAGTGCTGAGACAGCTTCTGGGGAAAATCTCCAAGATGTTGCAGAACCTACCAGGAAGGAATAAACAGTTAACCTTATGTTGGTCATAGAAAAATGCATGCACCTAGAAAACTTAAAACAAACTAATAAAGCACAGCTCAACCTGGCATATTAGATTTTCAGCTCGCATTTTGTGTGTCCAGATGATTTCTGGAGTATCAGAGTCAGAAACCATTGCTGCAGCAAATGCAGATGGACCACTACGCTCCAATACATAAAGCAGAGACTCGGGCAGAAGCCCCCCCAACACACTACGTTTAGCTAATGGCAGTGAGGATGAAACTGCAGCCTCTTCTCCACCATGAAAAGCTTGGTGCACATGAGTCACAGAGAACAGTTGTGCAATTGAAAGGAGATTTGAACCAGGGTATGCCAGGGAAAAATAGAAAGCACCAGTGCTGTATAGACGCATCATAGCCTTGTGGTTTCGGGTAACAACAGCCTTCAACAACGCTGCAGCTGCTTCTACAATACTTGGTTCGCCAGAAAGAATGGCCTTTGGTTTCCAAAAGAACAAAATTGACAAAAAAAATAGAATGTCAGTAAATCCTTTTATATATAAGAGAAATCGAGAGAGAGAGAGAGAGAGAGAGAAGGAGAGTGTTTTGCATACTGTTATGATGCATCTCTAAACAAATAGTTACGAAGAAGCCTTTTCTTTAAAACAATTTACTAGAACAGAATTTGTTGCACCAGAAGACTACCTGAGCAATATGAGGAACACATCGGGGGCTTGACAAAATCCGCTTTACCCTGGGGGTTGGAGTTACGATCTCTCCAGCATCATCTAAATCTGAATGGGCGGAAACCATGCTATGTAATATGGACAACGCTGCGTCACCAACCTACACACAGAACCTAAGTTCTCATTCCCATGAATGTAACAGAATATCATCCCAATATCACATGAACATGAATACTTCCAGCAGGATTTTGTTCTAACAAATTATTCAGAGGGGCACAAAAAGCTAAATAAAGCTTTGCAATGTTATTTACATTCCAGAGTAGATATTTATGAGCATGTAAGAAGCTAGAATTACAAAAATGAGCAGCCACTACTTTATCCAAGCTGTCTAATAAGGGAAATCATATACTAGGTATGAACAATAGAACTTAGCCAAGCAAAGCAATGCAGCATGTTCATGGATTCCTATCAAGAATACCTGAGTTGGTGTAAGCACAGGAACCCGAATAGCTAGAGCCCAACGAAGTTCACGGATATCACGTAACCTCTTCCAGTCCACCATCCCTGAAGCCCAAAACCTTGTTGTCCAATCAATAGCTTTCTTTGACCACAACCGTCTGATGACATCTTTCTCTATGGGTCCAACTTGTGCTCCATCCTTGTCAATATACATCCATTCCTTGAGAGGCTCCATGAAAGCAGTTGCCGCTATCAAGTTTGATTGCAAAGGGATAGCGGTTCTTTCTGAAGCTTCATGAGCCACTGTCAATAAATCAACAGCTAAAACACATCCCCCCACCAAGACACAGGCTTCCACATTGGCTAGGACCTTCATTAAAACCTGAAAAGTGCAAGAAGAGAAAAACTTCAACTCAATAATGCAATCAGAGAGGCAAATGTTTGTTTTGATTCCAATGAATTTCAAATCATCTTTTTCATCCCTTCTTGGAAATCTGAATCTCATAATCGCAGAAAGAGATTAGCTCATCATAATAGGGACTTTCATGATACGAATTCATGCCCCTTAAGATCTCCATCAGACAAAACTTGCTGCTCATAGCCTCATACTGAATGGATAACTACGGCAGCCTCTCTCCAAATATGGAATCAACAGAAACACAGTTAAAGGACACGACCAATCATTAGTTATGCTGCACTAGCTACCAAGACTAATTATTTACTAACAATTATTCTCCTAGCAGTGAAGGGGGGAAAAACCTGTTAATTGAACTTCTCAGAACAGAACACATGGAAAGAAGACCATTAAATCAAGGGGATTTCCAATTAAAAAACATTGCCATGAAGCAGCAGAGAATTTCATGCAAAAGAACAGCCAGGGAGAAAAGAAGACCATTAAATCAATGGGATTTCCAGTTAAAAAACATTGCCATGAAGCAGCAGAGAGATTCATGCAGAAGAACAGCCAGGGAGAAGTATTATTAGTTGTAAAACTGACAGCAATTTAGTAGTTTACCTTCATAAGAAGCAGAAGACGATGCCTTAAAGCTCTATCATCTGTCCTATCCAAGAGCACTGTAATATGGGCAGTTCCTTCAAAAGGGCCAATTATATTATAATGCTGTTCATACACAATAGCCATAGCCCTAGCACAAAGTTCCCTAACTGATGATCCTCCTCCTCCTCCAAATCCATCTAATCTTCCCAAGTCACACCAATCATCAGATGAACCCATTTCATCTGGGACTGCACCATCAACAGTAAGGCCTATATCAGCATCACATAGGAATCGGTGATACAGGGCTCTAAAGAAAGCAACTGGATCACGCAAAGGAAAATCCTGCACGCTGCCACTGCTACCACACTCAAGCAGCAGACGCAAATAATATTGGCCAACACAAACTTCTTTGGATAAACTAGGATATCCAACAGAGAACTCTGAGTAGTTCCAAGATATCTGTGGAATGCTGTCTTGACTAGCAATACTCTCCAAAGTGGAACCTCCAGGAACAATATCTTCAGTACGCTCCTTCTCAACATCCAATTTATGAACCTCAGCCTTCAGAGCTTCCCTCAATTCTTGCCGGGTTCGCTCATTCCAGATCAAATCTGCACGATTGTGGTCAAGGCCAAAAGCACGCCAGAACTCAGGCCAATTTAAGAGTAGCCGACCAGAACCAACAGGCATATTCTCCACCACCACCTGAGCTGGTGCCGGAAGACCAGCACTATGTGCATCAGCAATGCTGGAATCAGTATCATTCAATTTTGGAGTATGAGGTTCAGTTGAGGAATTTATGCTTGCAGATGGCACATCAACTGAAGCAGCCATGACAGAATGACCATTTTGTGAAACTCCCGTAGGGTATGAATCTGCGGCCACATTGTCACCAGCATGAACAGCAGAGTGTACCAGAACATGGCGGGGATTAGGGTCTGCTGCAGACTTATGATAGTTATCTGAGACTCTGTACACACCTGTACTTGTTATCCTCCCTGCGTCTGCTACATCTGAACTGCCATCAATAGGGATTGGGTGATCTTGTGACACGATTCCTCTCCCTGTTCGACCTCTTCTCTGCTGCAATAAACGTCTCTGCCTTCTACTGGTCAGTGATCCTTCTTGAATTGCATCCTTAGGTTCTCCATCAGATCGTGTGTGTAAATAAGCAACAAGCCCAGGAGGCAAAACTCTAGATAACAAATCTAAAGCAGGTTGGTAGGAGTCTGCCCAAAGCGCAACAAGCTGTCGACTAACCTCACGCCGCTCTGCAGCAGGAAGAAAAAATGCATTCAATAAGTGCCTCAACAGAGCACCATCACGCAGAGCAGCATCACGCATGGATTCTGCAGCTATTGCATCTTCTTCTGCAATAGTTCGCATGATTAAAGCTACTGTTTCCCTCACACTCTCAGCAGGATGTCCGAACAAGGCAAACAAACGACGACGTAAACCAGCTACCTGCCGTAAAAGTTCAACAAAAACTGTGTACTGTGTAGTTTCACCATGAGGATCACATATCATGGCCTCAAGAACCTCCACGACCGCCATGGACAACAAAGGAGACACTGACATAGGTTTCAATCTGTTGACAAGGATAATAGCATAACCATGATGTGCAAACAATACAGACTTTGTGTGCATGACTGTGGCATGTTGCTCCCCTTTAGAGTCCATGAGTAAATTTGTGCCTCCAGGACCACCACCAATTAAAGATGCAACAAGCCCTGCAGCTTCAGCTGCTACACCCTCTGAACCATTTCTGAGTAAGCCCATAATTCTTCCAACGGCCGCTGGAAAGGACATAACATGTGAGGCTGCATTTTTAGAAGCCAATAATCTATGCAAGCATGCAATAAAACCCATAACAGTTGCAGCTGCTTTAGGAGAAGGTGGTGGCAGAGGAGGTGATTCTGGAGGAAGATTTGGAGTTGCAGGAAGCATTGTGATCAAGGCCATCAAAGTCACCTCAGGTACCTCCATGTTAGGAGGCACTCCACCATATGGAATACAAGCATTGAATTCCCTTATTCTACGCCATAACTTAGCTCTTGAACCAGGGATAGAACCACCTTCGGCAACAGCATCCTTAGCTGCTGCAGCCAAGTGTTTCAAATGCATGGATGCAATTTCCACATCAACAATAGGACTCTGTTTTCCAAATAGTAATTGTACCCTCCCACAAGGAGGATCAATGCGATGACCAGGCATTGTCAGCCTTGGTATTAAGGGTATTGGGCACTGACACTGCAAATCACGTTGAGAAAATTTATCTTTAGAGTTAACTGGAATATGCCCATCAACCTAAAGCTTCAAATTCAGGAGGAAACATTAATATAAGAATGATAATACAGAACAAGAAACTATTAACATTTTCGAGAGGGCATGTCTACCTACTTCAGTTTGCAACACATCACGAACTGCTGCAAGCAAACTATCTCTTGAGGTGCTTGCATAAACCTATATTTCATGCCACTACACATTAGTTACTGCCAATAAAAGAGATTTATATTTCCAGATAAAAAATCATGTACTCTCACATGAATAGGGCATCCATCATTGAATTCTATTGCAAACATCTGGGGCTCCTCTGCAAATCGAACAAGAGAACTTACAGAAGACAAAGGACGAACAATAACAGCCTGCACACATCTAACAAAGATTCTCAGAATTTTGTGGCAGAAAATGTTTCTGAGAGCAAGCAGCTAACAAAAACATTTCTGCAAGAAAATGAATAAAAAATGCAAAAACATAAAGACATCATTGCAAAATATTAAATAGACCCATAGAATGTACGTCAAACAACCTCAATATCCAATTACCAAAAAATTGACTACCTTTGTCTTAAATTAATTCTCTTAAAAAAGATGACAAGGAGAAACCAAAACGTCTAAAAGGACAGCAATGGACACAAAACTTATCAACAACTAATTCACAGGACCACATTTCTTCAACCTTGAAGTGTATATCAATCAACTAAGCTTTAATTGGGTCAGGAAACTTAATCATGTGTCTCCGTTCCGCTCAGTTGGAGGCAATTTCCTTATGAAGCTCTAAAAGATCCAAAGCCTTTTTCAATAACTTTGAAGTTAGGTATAATCTTGCCAAATGCATCAAGCTTATCACTCTTGAGCGCTAGTGCCTTTATTGGCCACAACGTTTCAGGTGGCAAAACCATCTAAGGCAACCTCCATCATTTTGTCTTCATTCAACACTACTTTTACTTAATATTTCTCATTTCTAAATCCATCAAAGTATGTCTAATCATGAATCATCCACAGAGAAGGTCTCATCTCTGGTACAGTCATTTTGTTTGGATGTTGTTTCTCTATTGCCAAACAGACATTGCCACAGATAGCAAGCTTAATGATCCCTCTATAGTATTTTTCTTCAACATGAAGGAAACAATCTTATCTCACAGAACTCTTTATAGCACTTCTCCATTCTGTTTAACCAACTCTTTCATCCAGATTTGGCATCTAGTTGAAGCTCCACATCCCTACTTTTCTGGTTAAAGTAATAGTCCATACACTCAATCTTAGATCCCTAGATTTTAACACATTCCTCCATATTTCTTACCTTGATTGAAGTGTATATCCATTCAAATTTCTTAGCTTTGTTTCCCTAAAAGATAAACAAAGGATATAAATGCTGCAAACGCCAAATCCCTAAGAAAGTTCAAGCACTTGCAACATTCCTTACACGAGAGAACATTGTACTGCTTTCTACATCAAGAACTAATCTTTCCTAATACAATACTAACAAAGAGGGCAATCCCTGTCTTCTTTTATCAACTAGCTTTTACCATTGTGGCATAAACTACTACTATAACCCAAGAAAGGTAGCTTCACCATCGTGTTTAATAGCCAAGAAGGAAATTTAAAGAAAGCACCCCTTCTACCAATGCATGTAGGATATAATATACAAAAAGCAGACTCAAAGAACTACAGAAACTCTGCTTCATTACAAATAAGACATCAAGAGATTCAAAATCTAAGAGATTCCAACCATCTAGGTTTTGTAATGGTTTTCTTTCAAAATTCAAACCTGTTAATGGCTTTCCTATTTCATATCTCAAAATGCACAAAAAAGCAAAAGGAAACATGAAAATACTCCTTATCCTATAAGTTGAAATGCTCAACCCCAAGCAAGCCCTATATTTTTTTGGTTGACCATGACCCAACAAATTCCACCAATTTTTAATTCGAAATGTATGGATATGGACACAAGTCTCCACACTACACATAACACATTAATTGATTAACCACATCTGGTGACTTAGCTGACAAATGATGTACCAAAACATAAGGCGTTCCCACAAAAAAGCATTCAGGTTCGAGAAAAGGGAAACAAAATCAACATAATAACTCTAGTTGCAATTAGGTTACTAGACTTACTTCATAGTTATCGAGTCGCCTTTCAACAAGAGAAGCTTTTGTTAGGATGAGCTGTCGAGATACGGCATCACCATGCTCTCCAAGTCCTCCTCTTGGGCCAACACTGAAACTCAACGCCGGAACAGTCAAAGTTCCATGAGCAGCAGACCGTATCCTTGTCACAGACCACCCTCCATAAGGTGTTTCATTGGCCCCAACGGCCTCTTTGGCTGTGTTTTACACATTTAAGAAGCACTAATGACTGAAATGCAGAAAGAACTATGGGCATTTTTAAGAAAAAGTGCAGAATAACAGGGACCATGTCAGAGAAGAAGCTACCTCTTTGCTTTATATACTCTGCTGCAGTAAGAGACTGAGAACTGTCTACAGAAAGAAACAATCCTACTGTTGATTTTGCTGTTTTAGTCTGCATAAGCATGTTCAATGTAATTATCTACAAGAAATATTGCAAAAGAAGAAGAGTGCCCAACAGAATACTTCAAACATCAAGCAGAATGAATGGGAACACAATGCAACTGAAACACCACAAAATAATCTAAAACTCCACAAAACTATGAATACCAAATGAGAAATGACAGCAGAATTCGTGGTTCCTGAGGCCGCTTGGAAAGCTTTAGATTTTCTTCCATATAACGAACAGAGAACGAAACCTCCGTGATCAGAATTTTTCTTCCCATAGGCATCACAAAGGGGAATGATTGCTGGGGAAGACATGTCTCTGAAATCCAAGCACCAACGGGTGTCTCCCGATTTTAAATCCACCAGTTCAACTCCAACATAAGTAACCCTCATTTTCTGTTAAGAAGCAACCTACTCTCAATTTCACGAACTCGCAAAACCAAATATAAAGTTCGTTTTTGTTTTTCCACGAAAACCATTAGAAACTTACAAATGGGGCCCACTCTGAGCTTCTTCTCCTAAGATGAAGCACAGGGAACTCGGCAATGGCGCCAAGCCTGTTCCATCGTATCCGATGCAACTCGGTCAATATACTCGCTCGATACCTCGACGAGAACTTTATCTGCTTGAACTTTCCCTTACCATCGGTCCTGACGCTCAAGTTGAACTCGTTCGAGCCCTCGTCCCTGCCGACAATGGGCGAGGCGGCCTCGAAATCGGTATCGACGTCGTAGGAGTTGGTAACGGAGAGGGTGGAGGGATCAAGGGTGATGATCGCGACAGTGGAGATGCAGAGGATTCGCTTGTAGCGGCCGCGCCAAGAGTGCTTGACGACTAAGTAACGGGCCAGGTACTCGGGCTCTTCCTGCGGCGGAGGGGTGGAGCGGTCCATGGGGCGAGGATCGGGTCGAGTCACCGGCGAGTCGAGGTAGTGGAGGGTATGAAGCCGAGGGGCATTGTTGGGGCGGAGGAAGAAGAAGAGTCCCACTCGCGGCGCGGCGGTACGGTGAGACTGAGACTGATTAGCCCCCAGCTTCAGGATCGAATTGCAGAATCGCCACTCTGGGTGAGGTTTAATGGCCTAAAGAACCCTAGATTCTTCTGGCATCTGAAATCCGATTGGAAGGATCAGAATTTCGAATTGGCGCGGCGATTGCTGGAACCGATTAGTGTAGGTTAATTGTGTTCGTGGGTTGATATTCGCTTAAGCGAATTGAATTCAGAACATATGAGAGGATTGATTTGGGGCTTGAACCAGAAAATGAGAGAGTCGACAGCTCGTAGAAGAAGAGTTAGGCCTTGGGTTGTTCTTTGCTGTTATTTGCGCGACCGAGTTGATCGAATTGTTTGCATTTTAGCGGAGTGAGATTCTCGACTCGCGAGTTGCTGAGTCACTTATTTCACACGGTGACCGTGTATGTGACAACCTTTCTTTTCCCTGCAATCTGAACGTCCTTCGCGTTATGCATTAATAATGGTTTTTTCTTTTCAATAAGACTAAAATCACTAATTACCCACTTACATTTATGTTTTTGAAGATCTGCTGCAAGTTGCAGCGGCCATTTGTTATTCGGACATTTTAATTACAAATGAGTAAAATTTATGGTGCAGGAAGACAAAGAAATTTAGGGACTCAAATACTATAAACTAGGGAGTTAATTGTTTGAAAAAAAGTATAAAGACCAAATAGATAAAATAAGATTTTATGAGAACCTTTTCAGTATTTTTTTTATTTTTTTATTTTAGGCACATCTTGAGTGTGCTGGTTTACCGTTCATAATTGGCTTAAAACCGTGTTAATGTAGATCTACGGTGGATGTTAACTGTCAATATGCATATGTATTTTGGTTACTATTAACTTTTTTTATTCAAATAAATCAGTATAATTTTAAATTAGTCTAAATCACCTAGTAACCATTAAACAGGCTAAATATTCTATTTAAAAAAGGTACAATTTTATTATAACAATCACCTATTCATCTTTCATAAATTTATCCCTTGTAATGAATGTGAGTACGTGATCTTTTTAGCATTTCTTGTATTAAATGTCTCTAAAATATTTTCATTTACTAAATGATACATCCAAAGAAAATCATTTATAGTTTCATCAAAACTAGAGAATATCTTAACCATAAGAAAACTCAGTAAGTAAAGAAATGTTGTAAAAATGGTAGGACTTAGGACTATCCAAAATATGAAAAATACTTCCCAACACTTCTAATTTTGCTCGAAAACGTCAAACTATAAAATGCTTATTTAACAAATACTGTAACAAAAATTATTTTTAGGATATCTACTTCTAACTCTTTGTATTAATAGTAATAAACCACCTCACTCCTCGTAATTTTCAAAAAGATTTATGGTATTTTACTTGATTAACTGTGAATCACAAGTAATTCACTAAATATTAGACGAATTATTTTTCTGTTTCATCAATAACAGAGCTTGAGTTGGTTTATGGTAAAAGGAAACCGAAAGAGGAAGAGAGATGCTCGAATATTTGTTGCGAGAAAGGCCCCCTCATTTTTCAATAGGATACATTATTTCTCTAGCATAAATCTGGAAGCTTTTACGTGCAAAAATACCGCAGAAAGTTATAAACGCAATAAACTCACTTAACAATAAAAACGCCAATCTCTGGTAACAAAGGAGGTAAAGGAGGCACCGGCCACCAGTTCTATATATCTCGCACGGCATGACTTGAAAAGGGCTTGATTTAATTCTGATGCTAGAAGCAGAAGTTCTCTCTCGTAGAGAACGAAGCACTTGCATTTCCATGAGAAAATTTTGTTATGTTCAGAGCACTATTTCTGGCATCAAATTACCAAGGTGAAAGTACGGAAAACAAGCAAACAGAAACAAATCCATCGATGAAGATCGCTAACACAAGTTCAAAGGCATAACTGAAACTACGTTAGAAAGTATACCACAGGCAAGAAACAAGAAAGACATGTCAAAAACCCACTTCCTTTTTCCCCAGGCAGAGTCCTATAGAATCTTTGATGGTCATCGACATGAAAACAAAAACTGATGTTTATTGTGCAGTGACAAAATGAACTGTTCATGTGCAAAATGTAAACAAGGGGGAAAACTCAAAAGAAGATCGATGCACCCTGTTTATCGCACCGGCTGCTGGTTATATTGACTCTTCTCTTTCTTCTCTTTTTTCTTTGCGGCAGCAAGCTTGGCACTCCTTATAGCAGCTTCACTTGCAGCAGCTCTAGCTGCAGCATCCATCTCTTTACTTGATTTCTTCTTCTTGGAAGAGGCCACCTTTCTCAGCCTCTCTTTAACATCAACAGCAGATGCCTCTTCGGGTTTCTCAGACCCAATACCAGCATCATCAGAACCGTTTCCCACATCATTACCATCAGGCTGGCCTTGTGATGACTCTTTTGCATCCTTCAAGGATTTGTCCTTCTTCTTCTTCTTCTTGGCAGCTTTGCTCTCTGCAGCGAGGTTTTCTTTCTTTTCCATATCTCCATTACTCTCAGTATTTTTGTCTTCTCCAGCACCTGCAAATAGGACAAAACAGGGGAAAAGATAGATGTGTTAGGAAAAACAGGCAACAAGCCAACCAGAAAGACCAAGCAATCAACAAGAACATATAAAAGAAAGAACATGCATGTAGATCTTAGTTCAGATCCAACGACAACATTATCATGTATACGTCATATAAATAATCATTAAACTTTCCTACGCCACATTTCCTGAAACCTCGGTTGGTAACTTGGTACTAACATGTGACTGATATTCCATAGAAGCTGCTCAAACAAAATAGAAAAAACACATGCACATGCCCCCTGCCCACAACTGCAGTTTGTTTCAGTTTCTTTTAGAAACAGTGCCAGATATAAAACTCATCATTCACATTAGGAAAGACTGATGTGGAACAGCAAGTATAAACAGGATGTACTTCCTTAGCGCTTAATTGTTGAACAAGGAAAGACTTCCAAGCCATGGAAGTTGAAAAGGTAATTTAACATGCAAGGTGCACCCTTCCAGATGGCAGCTTTAACATCCAGTGCTCTAATAAGTGCAAAGACCATCTATGCACAAAGGTTCGCAAATTGTAAAGCACACAAAAGTGCATATTTTTAAGGAGTAAAACGCGCTAGAATAAGGTTACATAAATTATTGTAAAAATTAACTTGAAAAACCCAACAGCCTTATTTAACCCAATAGTCTTACTCCTCGTTACTTAAACTACTGGTAGGAAGAGATGTAGGGCAAAAAAGTTTCTGTCCCTTTTCCCTTTCCTTTCCCTTGTTGCTTCCCGTGCAAGTAGCCTAACAAGTACTTAATTGCTTCCCGTGCTAGTAGCCTAACAAGTACTTAGACACACTGTGGTTCAAGGCAAGCCTTAGGCATGCGCCTTTGGCTCCCAGACCTTAGGCCTCTGGCATGCCTCCAGCATGCTTTCATAACATCGCCACCATTTTTTTCTTTTTTTGCATATAGATCTGAATTAGATAACTATCTTACACTATCACAAATAAATACTATTGAATCACAAAAGATATATGATACCATGGGTTCCATCAGTCACAGTTGCTTCCTTTTGCGCTAATCCAAACTCTGCAAGAACAGCATCAAGTTCCTCAAGTTCCTTTTTCTTGAGCTCTTTTTTTGAAAGTTGCCTGTCACTTTCTTTCTGAGCTGGTGGAGCTTCTTGAGGTTTTTTAGCTGCTGGTTGAACTTCTGCTGAAGCCTCAGGCTCATGTTCATGCTCTTCCTCAACCTCATCATCAACTTCATCAAGACCCTCTTCCTCACTTTCACTTTCCTGAAATATACAATAAACCAAAATGTTAGAGTACAGTCAGCGTAACTAACTAAAGCCCAAACTAATCAAAATCCATTACCCAACTCCAACTCCTCTAGTTCATACCATTTTACATATGTGTTTGCGTGTGCATGTGTACGTGAGAATGGCATGTTGAATATAGAATCATGAAAACTTGTCTCCTCATAATAATTACTAGCTATAAACACTTACCAACAGACTAGGCAGATTAATATCAAAGTAAATACCAAGCCACAAGAAGTTACTCTGTGAAGTCTTCCATTTTTCAGACAATACAACTGTCTTAACAAGCCACACTGTCCACACAGAGTTCAAATCATTTACTAGCTTGCCTAGATTCCAAAATGGCTGATCTGCTACAGCACTTGTTCAGGTCTTAAATAATTTTTACTTAAAATCACTACATCAAATGGCAAGACAAATGGGCTCTCATTACAACTAAAAGGGAAAGAGAACAATAAAGAATCTGATAGTCTAGATAATGGAATAATTGCTAAAGATTCTCAAAAAAACATCTTCTGAGGGCACTGATTTACTGTAATGCTTCTCAACAAAATAAAAAAAGATTTATTACGCTCCAAAAGGAGCACAAAACGGTGAGACTTCCACAACAATTCCAAACCAAAAAAATTGTTAGTCACTAGCCAATGAGTTGATTTAAAAAAACACACAGCTTCACTTCCTAGTTTTGCTGATGAGGCTTTCCAGGCTATTCCTCAAGCAACATGAAATCATTTACCCAGGCTAGTAGGTTCCCAATAAACCTCTAAGCAATTCAATGAAATTGCATTAGGAGCTAACCTACACTATAGAATTTAACATTTACCCAGGCTAGTAGGTTCCCAATAAACCTCTAAGCAAATCACGAAGCACCCTGCATAGCAGAAGCCTCCAGTGTACAGGACCATTTAACGTAGCTACAATATGAACTAGCATATTGACCATCAGATTAACACATTAGCTGAGAAAACGTCAACATCACACTTATGATTAATTGCAGAATTTAGCGAGAGCATTCAATTAAAAAAAAGCTCAGACCTCTGCAGCAGGCTCAGGCTCAGGCTCTTTGGGGGTAGCCCATACACTCTCAGGGGGAGCAGCAGTAGCATAATAATCATCATCGTCATCATCATCCACATCAGCCCATGACTTCACTGTAAGTGGTGCAGGAGCCCAGTACACCTCTTTCTTCTCTGCTTCCTTCTCAGGCTTTTTGGCTTTGCTCTTTGAAGATGAGGCCTGATCCTTATCAGTAGCTTTCTTCTTCTTTCTCAATGTTCCCAATGCCGCAAAGACATTAGTATTGCTCATCACCAGGGGCTCATCTCTCCTACTGCCTCCTCCCACCATTTCTAACAAAATCCCCGGTACAAGAAACCCTGAGACAGGTTAGCAATCATTAGAAAACGAAAATGTTAATTGTCTTCAGTTATTCACGTTACTCCTATGAAAATTGAGCGGAAAGGGATTTTTTAGTGACATGAAAATAACAGCACCTTAAACAACATAAACTAAATACTGATAGTGGTAGCCTGGTAGGAGCATCTGAAAATTAACAACTCTGGGGTAAAGCAGTAAAAGAGAACTGCTAGCCTTAATCTACAGAGTTCTGCCTAGAGAAAAGACCATTTCAAATCCACCCAACCCAAAGAAACCATCTTAAAAATTATTCGAAGGCGTTGAGAACCACCAAAATATGTTGATCATCTTCTTCTGAATCCAGAACCGCTGAGAATGAAGATACATCTAACGAGATAAACAATCATCCGGAAACTACAAAAAATCAATTTAAGCTGGTAACAGCTACAAAATGACTACCAGCTAGTCCACTTCCATCTTTTCTTACATTCATATTTCATTGCTGATACCCGTAATAAAAAACCTGATTCACAAACAAAATGAAAAGGAAATTACAATCGGAGAAGTTACCTCAATAAGCGTATCGTCGACAGATTTGAACCCGGGAAAATGAATCCGAAACTACCGAAACGAGAATTACAACGTTTTGCGTGTGAAACAAAGAATCAAGAAGCGACGAAGGGACAGTCGTTTTTTAAGAGCGACTGATCCTTTATCTGCAAAATACGATCCAGGGATTCGGATTACAGGGGAGATTGGAATTATAATGAACGGATTGCGAACAACTGAAACGGAAGCGTTTGGATTTGTGTGTGGAGGGGGGGAAATGGAAGATAGGCGCAGCTAAGGACGAGCTTCGCTTCCGATATAAATGGCTGACAAGGGTTTGGCGACGAATTGATGGAGACGAAGAAGGAAGAAGCGAAATTAACAGCAATCTGGGAAGCTGTTAGGTTTCCTTATCGGTTCGGCTTCTGTTCGCAGAGTATTGGTTTGGAAAGAAGCAGGCGTTTGATGGGCTTTAGGGCAAACGTAGGTGGAGAAGAAGAGGATAAAAATGGGCCAATTTTCACTCTTTTTATTTTATGTTTTTTTTTTAATTTTCATTTTTTGTGGATTTTGTTTCTTACTATAAGCTCGAGAGTGGAGGGGGTAGGGGCGTTTCTGTTTGGGTGATCCTCTCTTATTTTTAGAGAATAATTTTGACTAATTATATAGGAAAAAATAATGAATAAACCACTAAAGTTACTGTAACAACCTAATTTAACCATTAATATTTTTTTTTTACCAAATAAACCTCTAATATTACTGAATTAATATAGGTTGCCTGCTGCCATTAAGATTAATCAATTTTTTACAGAATAATTTTCACTAATTATATAGGCAAAAATAATGAATAAGTCACTAAAGTTTTTGAGGCAACCTAATTCACCCACTAACGTATTTTCTAGACCAAATAAACCTCTAACATTACTGAGTTGGTATAGGTTGTCCACTCCATTAAAATTAACCAATTTTCAGTCCTAAAACTTTACTAACTTTTCTATTTTAGTCCTACCATTTTCCATTTTTCTATAACTTTACCAACATCTACATTATTAGTAGGTGGTATAGATGAGTAGCTGCCTCTCTCAAGGGGTGACGCACCACCCTCCATGGCTACTAGGGGTTGGTGACCTTACCAGTGCCATCCTCATGGCTTTTCCAAACTCTTGTACTTCGCAATTCATAATGACTCTCACTAGAGACCCAAAATATGTCAAATGATAATGAAACTATATGGGTTTTACTACTTGAAGGCCACTAAATACAAATAAATCACTATCACTTATCAATTTCACAGATAAGGCATTTAATTTAAAATTTTTAATTTTGGGCTCATAAACAATTTCAAAAACCTAGATCTAATTCAATTCTAAATTGAACCAAACTATGAAAAATTGAACCCTCAAACCATAAATTTAGTGTTCTCCACCCTGAATACTACAAAATTAAGTCATACATAAATGATTTTCATAAACGGTGGTGGTCGGAGATCCTTGGAAGCAATTTGGTCTCCATGGTATTTTTCAAGTTCTTCAAACCATAATCTTCAATTCAAATTCCATATTTATTTCGATGCTACCTTGCACAAGAAAAAAATGAACATCAAAACAGCAAACACATATAGAATACAATAAAAATTAATCATCCATGTGAATTTTTGTGTCTATGTTCATATGCATGAAAAATGTAAAGTTATAAGACTAATATAAAAAAAAGTTTTAGGACTAATAGTGTAGACTTTTTCTGATATTATCCCTATTTGACAAAATGTTCTTCCTTTCAATAGCACATTTAGTAAGTTAATGACCAATAATATATTTGGACTGATTTTAAAACATTATTGGTTTATTTGGTAAAAAAAAAATTAGTGGCCAATTCGGTCTAACTTAGAAACATTAATGGTTTATTCATCATTTTTCAAATTATATATCACATATAAAGTTATGAGACTTTGAAAAAACATTATGGACAATGTCATTCAACTGCTGCAGTATCAAATTTTTTGAAGCCAAAATATATTTTTTCAGCTTGACCTAATTAGGAGCTACAACAGCTCATCACCTTTTTAATAGGCAATTGCTTTTATTCTAGAGCTTATCACTTATTTTGAAATGATAAAAACCGATCCCTGTTTTGAAAGCCCCTCTTATGCTTCTCAAGCCCAATAAATAAATAAATAATAAAAATAAAAAATAAAAAAATTACACAATAAGTCCTCTATTGATGTGAGGTGATGTCTTTTGATGCGTGAACTTTCAAAACAACCATTTTTAACAACTCCATCCCAACAGCGCACAAAAGATGTCATGAGTTTTAGTTTTTGCGTTTTAGATCCCAAACTTTTGTGATTAACAATTAAGACCCCAATTTGTGTTAAAATCTTAAATACACTACATTGGTTTTATGTCTTATGTTTTTTTTTTTAATTAGAAGCATCTATGCAAGTATAAAAGTAAGAGGTATTTTATAGTTAAGGAAATAGAGGAATACCTACTTTTTCTGAATCCAAAAGGCTACCGAACCAGCATAACTGCAATTTTATATGGAGTTGGTGGAGGCTGGGGTCCGAACCCCTGACATCCACCGTGATGTCCTAAGTCTTAGCAATTTAGACTGAGGCTTCAGAGCTATGCCACATGTTTTCTTTTTACAAAATTTGTTACTAACAACTTTCAAATGTTTCAATTATTTACAATTATTTCATTGATCAGGTTTTGAATTCATAATTTTTTAACATTTTTTTTCCTAAAAGTAATAGGTATGAAAAAATTGTATTTTTGTTCATCCACACACAACAAACGCAATTAATGAATTGTAGCATTTAAGGATAAGTTTTTTTTATAATACTATTATGTGGCATTTCTCCTATAGTTTTGTAGCATTTAGATAACGTACCTAATTTAAAAACAATAGAGTTCTGTAATCCATAAGTTCAAACTACAGAGAAATACTCTAGAATCTAGAGGTTTTAGAGCAAGTAGGTCCAAGATGAAATAAATGGAGTGTAAGTTAAGTCTATAGAAGAGCAGACAAGATAAGGTTTTATTAAAAAGCCAGAAAACTCCGTTAAAGGTAAATATTTTAAATATTTAGGTTCAATTATCCATAAGAAAGGAGAACTTGAACAATACATTAATCACCAAGTGAAAGCATGTTGGGAGAAATGGAGAAGTGTCACTAGATTTATACTTGACAGAGGCCTCTCAAGTTGAAGGAAAAGTATTTTAGGAAGGCCATTCGACCAAACATGCTTTATAGTATTGAATGTTAGGTGATGAAAAAGTAACATGCAAACAAAATGAATGTTGTGGAGATGGGAATGCTATAATGAACAAGTGGACATATGCTAAGTGATAGAATTAGAAATGACAATAGTAGAAACATGGTAAATGTAACCCTGATTGATGACAAAATTAGGGAGGGTAGCCAAGATGGTTTGTTCACATTCAAAGAAAATCAATAGATGTGCTAGTGCATAAAAGTGATATGATAGATGCAAGTGAAAGTAATAAAGGAAACCTTTTTCTTTCCTTGTACCCGAGGAGGTAGTTAGGCTCTTTCCCCCATAGTTATTCGTTTGGCATCCTAGTCATGGGAGCCCCTTCCAACTTCGAGGAATTTTGTCTGTCATTGATGGCATTCTTATTGCCGAACTACCCCTTGTCACATTGCAATCTTCTGGTTTTCACCATCTCGTTTTCCATGGATACTGCTAAATTGATAGCTAAACAAAAAGCCACCAACCAAACAAGGCGAACCAGCCTCCAAGCTACTGGGCGATGTGAATTTAGGAACCTAGGCTGACTGTCCAAGCCTCGTATGTGTTTCTAGGGGACCCTTTAGCGATCGAATTAGCTATCCATAAGTGACACAAAAGTTCTAAAGAATAGGGTCACACAACATACCTTAAAGCATCGTAGGATTCCTCATTTATGGAATCAGATGGAATTGGATAATAACGAGAAGTCTCCTTGATACAGAATTCTCTTTCTATGTTGGAGTTTCATTCTTTTTTGGGCTTAGGGTCAACTTATTAAACTAAGTATGTAGTGGACCGAACGTATTGTGCATCTATCGTAATTTTAGCTCCTATATTGGGCTCTAAGCCCATTATGATAGCACAAACTAATTTATTAAATTCAATTAATTTGTTTATATTTTTCAGTTTTAGTTGAATAATTTTCACCTATAGTTTAGTGATTAGAAGTAACACTTTAACCACTAAGCGGGTTGGAGATAGAAAGAGGTGTTGGATGGTTATTGTTCTGAAGATTAACAGGCAATTCATTTTGGATTCACGCGACCCTATTAACGCGTTTTTTCAACCAAGTCGCGTAATATGTTTTAACCCAAATTCCAAATCCACCGTAAACTAACTAATATTTACATTCATACCTAAACCTCGGCATCGCTCACTCATCAGCACCCAAGTTCATCCCTTCTCGCCTAGGCTCCAACGATCTTCATAACAGTAATTCTCTTCATCTATCGTTGCCAGGCACAGTGCCCAACAGGGCAGTTGCCGCCGTCATTAGCCCGAGCGCCAAAAAAACCACAAGGCGGTTGTTGTGAGAACACGACAAATGGATGTGTGGAGTTCATGCTCGTCGGGAGCAAGACACCATCGAGGCCCTTAAGTGCTCAGCCTGTGGCTACCACCGTGAAGCGACTAATGCCAACTGCGATTGCCACGGCTTTGGATCAGGGTACCACTATGCAATCCCCCCCCAACCGGAGCCAATGAAGGCAAGACACAAGTCCTGTGGCAAGGTAATGGCGACAGCACAAAGAGATGAGATTCCTGTGCTTGCCCCATCCTGCTCCCTTACAATCAGATTAGATTGCATCCCAACCCTTTGCTTTGGTCTCATCAGCGACCAATGGCACATTGTGTAATAACGGCAACTTGTGTACCCATTCTAATTTAGAAGTAAATTGGGTCAAGTTTGACCTTGTACATTGACCAGTAAATAACATATTTTTAGACCACATTAACTTGAAACAAACTGGACCTAATCCATTATTATTAGAAACTAAAAGGGTTGTTGATTGGATATTGGAGTAGGGGCTCGACTGCCGCAAGCTACTGAAGCTGGAAGTTAGGACTCTGTCCTTCTTCTTTGTGTTTTTTCTTCTTTGAACTTGAGAATCCGTTTCAGTAACAAATATGCAAGTACGTTTAAGTCGAGAATGTCGAAAAACCAAGATGTAAAAGCTGTTAAAGGCATTTTTCCATTTCCATTAAGTCCCTATTTGCAATGTATTTCTCCACTTCCTTAAAATGTATAGTAATCGTCTTAATCGCTGGATATGTTGGTTCTGCTTCTGGATTCTAACACAACTTTCTTTAAATTTATGAACCTTGCATGTTGAATCGGTATTATCGGATCTTCAAGCAGAAGCCTTATTCGGGTTGGCTTTCCTTGGTGGGATTGTCCTATCTTCTTCACGGATATTTTTCTTTGGGATTTTCTATTTGGGAACAACCTTTTTCTTTTATGCGCATTTTATCCATTCCCCAGACTTTGGTGATTGTTCTCAATATTGGAAATTCTTCCTGGTTTGAGCACAGTGAGCTACGATTAAAATTCCGTTCTCGTCCTTTTCTGGATGAATAAATTCTGTCCTCTTTCTTGTTTTATTATGTCTTATTATTTTATTTACTTTAATTCATTACTCATTTTATCTTAAAAAACATATCACTTTTCACCCTTTTTTTATAAATACTATTGATTGTTGTGTCAGCACTAAAACCATGAATATCCATATGCATTATCGTACATAGAGAAAAATAGGAAATGCATCACATTTTGCAATGAAAAGAGTATTAAAATCATTTATGCTGTGAAATATTTTCAACTCAGCAACTATCTTTACTCCTTAACCACTTCAACAGAAGCATTTGATGGGACATCCAAACTTTGCTATAGAGTAGAAAATTTTACAAATACGTTTGGGAACACTTATCAACATATAAAACACCTAATTGAACATCTGCAGGCAATATCATTTCGTTTGTCTTCATAATACTACATTTTTGTACAAAAATATGTGGATATGGCATTGTTAGAAACGTAATGTTTTTGGGAGTGCTTATTCCTTTTGTGGGTGACTACTTAGTGTTATAAATGAACCAAACAAACATAAATGAGTCATGTTCTTATTTATTTATTTAGTTCAAACGAACACAAATACAAACAATAAAAAAACCACATTTTATTTGTTTGCGTTCATTTATTTATAAATGTACATATTCATGTTTATTCGTTAACAATAATATTATCATGCATCAAACAAATGTGAATGTCATTAAATGAATATGTCCGCGAACAATATCAATAAATAAATGAGTAAACAAATGAACAAATAAACGAACAAGCTTTAAATGAATTTTTGTTAATATAAATGAATATATACATTTCATGTAGAATGAAAAAATAAACAAGCAGCTTAAGTTCAGCTCGATTTAAAGCTTGTTCGTGACTCGCTCGAATAATTATCAAGCCAAGTCTGAACAAAATTTAAAGCTCAATATACAATTCAAACAAAACTTAAATTATTTACTACTCAACTCGACTCAATTTAATTTTAGATTTTTTCTTTAATTTAAGTGAACAGCTTGAGCTCAACTCGAGCTCGTTCAAATAAAAGCTCGTTCAAAGCTCGTTCATACTGCTTTCAATCCGAACACGAACAAAATACCAAGCTCGATAATTAATTCAAGTCAAATATGAACAGTCTACTACTCTGCTGGCTCAACTCATTTTCATCCCTAATTTTGTGTTTGTTCGTTAATAATAGTATTGTCATGCATCAAACAAGCATGAATATCATTAAATGAATACGTTCGCAAACAATATTAATAAATAAATGAGTAAATAAATGAACAAAGAAACAAACAAACGTTAAACATAAATGAATATATATACATTTCGTGTTTGTTCATTAATAAAAATATTGTCATGCATCAAACGAACTTGAATACCATTAAATGAATATGTTCATGAACAATATCAATAAATAAATAAGTAAATAAATGAACAAATAAACGAACAAACATTAACTTAATCATTTGTAAATATAAATGAACAAACAATAATTTGTTCGTTCCTTCATTTAAACAAAATAATTCTGTTCGTGATTGTTTGTTTAACCCAACAAATAAACATAAACAAACTCCCACAAAACTGTTCACAATCATAAATAATTCACTGGACAATCCATTCGTTTATGTATGATCACTAACAGATCTAAGTTTCAACCCTTAATGAGCAAAAATACAAGCAAAATAGATGGCAAGAAACTTTATATCGTACAAGAGCTGGTAGGCAGACTTCAAATTGTCTGGTCAATCTCCATTGATATTATCTTTATTATATTACTCCCCTGTCTCAAAAATTTTGATACATTTGACTTTTTGTTGTATTTTGACTGAATTTTATTTATATTATTGTTGTTAAAAAAAATTAAAAAATATATATTTAAAAACAACATATTTTGAATTATTATTCATATACAAAAAAATTTTATTTATATATTAAAATATTAAAAATAAAAAATCATAGATTAATTACCAAAAACAAATGGAACACAACATTTGGGATAGATGAAGTATTTCAAAATTTCAGGGGTAACTCAAGATTGAAAGTTTTCCCAATGAAAGTAGACAATCCCTATAGCAACTTGTTAACTTTAGACTTGAGTTTTAAAAACTTATGTTTTCATGACTTTGTAAGAAAAGAAAAGATCTAAGTCTTTATAAAAACTTATATGTAATTGAAAACAGATAAAATCTCAACTTCAATCTTAGAAATTTAGAAACATTAAGAATTTACATTTCTATATTGTTAGGTTAGATTTAGCCCAAATCAATTTTAACACAACCAAACTCAACCCATTTAAAGTTAAAATAAAAATAAATAAATAAATAATCAACAAAAGAAAACACAAATTTTTTTTTTTTTCTATGTTGGGCTCTTTGCATTGCTTGATTGCTCTATTTTAGTATAACTTTGCTAACATTGGTTATCAAACTAATTTAAATGCCAATATAGATGACGAAATTGATAATAATAATAGAAGTGATTACATAAATCAGTTTGACCTACCAAATTATCATAATGTTACAAGTATCCTATGAGATGATTGAAAAGTCCTTAACCTCTCATAGTGAACTAAATATTGTACAACTCATTTTTTTTGTATTATATGTTTATGACATTAACATTTTTTTTTTATGATATTAGAACATTAGTAAATATAATTGTTATATACTCCATTCATCCCAAAAAGAATAAAACATATTTCTTTTTTTAACTGTCCAAAAAATAATGAACCATTTCCCTTTTTAAAAAATTTTCAACTCATTACACAAAACCCAATAAAGAATCTTTTTTAATTTTTATTTAAACTTTTACTACATAAAAAAAAAATCATTATTTAAAAATAATGAACCATTTCCCTTTTTAAAAAATTTTCAACTCATATTACACAAAACCCAATAAAGAATCTTTTTTAATTTTTATTTAAACTTTTACTACATAAAAAAAATCATTATTTAAAAACATCTTAATCTTTGTACCCATAAAAACGTTTCAATTGTATTGGAACAAAGGTAGTAATATAGACTTCTTGTATAACTTTATAATTCAATAACCTTTTATGATTTTATAACCGTAGAAAAATCAAAATGACTTTAGGTAAAAACCTAATAACCTTCTCCATAACTACGTCTCTCACCACATCAAACCACACTGGACTCGACTGCCAATCTATTGCCAAGATTACGGATCACGCGACTCATCATAAAACAAATTGAATTCAGTTGAGTGAGATTTCTATAGAAATCACGTTGGAGAAGTTCAATTTTAACCTCATCATAAAACCATAATCTGAGGGCAGAAAAAAATGGCGGGCATCGTCGGATTTGCCCACAAGGAACTACTAACATCTTGCCTCAGCCTCAAGTCTGGCTTCTGAGGTCCAACCTCTTCCGATACAGAGAACTGTAAAATAAATGTCAAATAAATAGAGATCACGTACCTGACAATCTGCTCATCAAGAACTCCCACGAGACAGATCTGCAAGGTCGGTACCTTCATTCTTTCTCAGTTTGGGAAGAAGCAGGAAAAGGCTGACAACAGTTCTAGCCGCCTTCATAATAGCACAAATCCACTCATAACTTAAAACCTCCTTCCAAAATGTATCTTCAACTAAATTATTTATTTGCTTCTGCTGCAACTCCTATGCTTGCTACAACCCATTATTGCAATGAAAAAGGAGGCATCCATTACATAGATCTTGTGTCTCATACTTTTAGTTCCTCGACACCTGGGAATAATGGTCCAAAAACTGACTCTACTTCATCTTCCTTAACCTCGTCCAAGCAAGGTGGGTCCCACTTTGGATTCTGCAAAGGAAGCCTTGATCACAACTCTACACTATAATCAGCTAATAAAGAAAAAATGCATCAGAAATTGCTGTTTGCTCTAGTTAATCCTGCTCAGAAGGCGTTAGGTAAAGCTAAGTTTGTAGGCAGAAAACCTATCAACTTGCCAGAGAGTGCTTCGAGGATGTAAAGGTAAGGACTCTCACCTAGAGCTTACATACAGACTGATTTAGAGAAGGCAAATAGTATTGTTCATCAAACATTCTTTAGATATGGGTTCGGATTCTTAAAAAATAAGTGAACTAGGTCATGAGGTGAATGTTGTTTTTGTTATATAGAGTATTATTTTTTTTTATTGTTCTTTTTGGGTACATATGGGAGAGGCCGAGTGGGGGGTGGGGCATTGAACTGTAGATTTCCTTACAAGAACCACAAGCCTTTAACCATTTGGCGGGCCAAGGCCAAAAACTTACTGAAAAGTATTTTGGAAATGTTACCCTGACACTTAAAATTTTAGGTTGGCAGTCAATGATAAACTGCCCACTAAAGACAGGTTATCAAAATGGAAGACTGAAATCAGTTCCACGTGTGTCTTATGCCATTGCCAGGAGGTATATGAGGATTGAAACCATATAGTTTTCTTAAATGCTCTTTTTCTCCATTAGTCTGGAACACAGTAGCTCCTTCTATCCATCCATACAATGCCCCTAACAGATGGGAAACGCTTTGTGATTGGATGCATAGGAATGTAAGAGGTAAATGGGGAAAGGCAAAACTCAGGAAGACTTATTTGGCACAAGCATTGGATTTCATAAGGAGAGGAATAACAAGATCTTCTCATGGAAAGCCCAGACTCCAGATGATATTGTTTGGTAAGTTTCATGGGGCCTTCTCCATGGAGAACGTCTTGTTGATTGCTTGGTTGTTTACTATTGTTATGCTTGGTTTTTTTCTGTGTTAACTTTTTAGTTGTTAAGTTTGGAATGTTTCAATCGATACCTTGCCATTCTCTGTGAGGCTATGGCCATGTAGATCTTGATGGCTTCTTGCAATTAAATTACACCCTTGGAGTTTCTTTCAAAAAAAAAAAAAAGAACAAATTTTTTTTCCCAACAAGAGATGTCACAGGTCCATGAATACGCAGACATAGATATGTGTTGAAGGAAGACTTTAGCCAGAAGAAAATAACATAAAAACAAATTAGACTACAGCATCAGCAATTTGCTAATGAAACTTGAAATTCTGCAGCATCCTAGCCATATTTTTAGTAAAGAAAAGCGCAAACTTATCATAGACGTAAAGCTTCTAAAGATATCAGGACTAACTGTGGTCAGTCCCATATCTAGCAGAAAAGATGAACTACAGAATAAAGAGAAAACCTGATCCTTGTCCACCAAAACAGCCCTGACACCTTCAGCAAAATCATTTCGCAGAGAGGACTTTAATGCGATACGGTATTCAGTCTTCATTACACCACTCAACTGAATACAAGAAATGCAGCATAAATACCTATGTTACTTTTAGCTGCTGCTGATAGACATCAAATTACCACAGAAAAATGCATATGAGAGGCAAGAAAAAAACAAGGCTGAATTCCTGGACTCACAGATGATAAGTCATGCCCAGTTTTCCCATGTCTTGAAGCAACTTTGGAGAAGTACTTCTGTGTTAAGCAAAGAGAAAATGGTGCACCCTTACCAAGACCCTGTAGGGCCTCATTTGCCCACTCCACAACTGCAGAAGAGATAAAAGCATATAAAAATGAGAAAAAGTAACACTTCCTGTTTTGAAAGTGGAAATCAAGAAGGTTTGGGAGAATATTTCTAAAGAAACACAGCATATCATCAGACAAATAAACGGGCTTCAGTTAACTGACTTGATGTTTCAGTACTGTTTTGGTATTTCTTGAGCTCTTCAATTGTCTCCTTAACTGATTTTTCTGAACCAAAGCATGAGATTATCTGAGGCAATAATGACTTCAATTGGGACTCAGCCTCGGGTTTGCTGCTGTATTTTGTCAAAAGCACGGCAATATCCTGATGTGGATCTGCTGAACTGTCTCAATAACAGATGCATCATGCATCAGCTTTCTTTACAAGAAACATAAACATGCATGTTTCCGAAAAGAATTATTGCTGGATTCCACAACTATCAAGAGGAAAGCAGCAAATGTTCAAGAACATGCATAGAGAAAACAAGATGGAAAACTTTGTTGTGAAACATGCTCCAACGTGATTCAAGAACTATATATCCAAAGCCAGTAATTTTTCACTAGGTAATTAATTTAAGACATCAACTTTGAATTCGCTGCCTGTTAAGGACTCTGTGTGTGTGTTTAAGTGTACCTCTGGGATTTGAAAGGACAAAATTCAGACAAGAAGGCTACAAGAGTTCAAGTTCTATCAGAAATTTCGAGTTCAGAATCATCAGCAACGAACAATGACATAAAAAAAATAATATAAGAACTTAAAAAAAATTAAAAAAACGAAAAACAGAAGCATGGTTGGAGATATACAAGGTGCTTGCTAGAAGGGCCTCTTTCAAAGACTGCAGATTCCCAGATGGAATGTAATGGGTTCCAAGACCAACAAAGAGTGCATCGGAAGGAGTGGATATTCTTTTCCCAGTCATTCCAAGATAAGCTCCTGAAGAAGAATTTGCAAAACATAAAGCAATCAACAAAAAGGAACAAACAGGAAAGTGTAATCCGGTAATTTAGTCATTTTCATATAAAACTGTATCCTCTCACTCCTACACTGAGAACCCTAAGCAACAGAAAACAAAACTACTACATTAAAATAGACTTAAGAGAGCACAGCAAATTTTAATTCAGAAGAACAGTTCAGAAACTCCATATTCCCAATGCTTCTTCTCCAACTGCAAATTCACCTCGTTTTTTTAACAGTTAATCCTTTCTCAGTTCAAGTTGGAACTCATTGAAATTCTCAAGTGCAAACTGCATACCAACTGATCCTTCACCCGGAGTTTGTGCAGCTATATAAGAAAACCCAATGTCTGGAAACAAGCCAATTCCATTCTCAGGCATTGCAAGAACGGTCCTCTGAAAGAGATTACATGCAGATGAAATGTTGAAACCAAGAAGTCATATCAATGAGCGGCAATGTTATCAATTATCCTACCTCAGTTACCACCCTGTAGCAACCATGTCCGGAAAGACCAATGCCAAAGCCCATTGTAATGCCATCCATGAAAGATATATATGGTTTCTTGTACTCATAAATTTTGCATATCAGAGAATATTCTGCAGTGAATACCTGCAAAAAGACAAAGTAAAATGGTGTTGAGGTGCTTGCAAGTGCGTATTAATATATCATTGCAAATGAGGCTACGTGTAAAGTAGTACCAATTGAAGTGCAAAGAAAAAATAAAGGACAACTTAAATGGATTGGGCATATCTGACGTAGACATGGAACAGCTCTGAAGAATAGACATAGGCCTATGCTCAGGCTTGGCTGATGTGAATTCACAGACAACGGTTAGGGCATCATCAAGATTTTATCCTCAATCAGATGATCAAGAGAAACAAGATACAAGCAGCTGATGCAACTTCAAGTTGATGACCAGACAAATTACAGATGCATCTTCATTTTATTTCATTTCAGGCTTTTAGCTTTCACAGATGCATCTTCTTTTTATTTCTCTTTTAATACAAAAAATTAAATATGAATCTTATATTTAAAACACTACACATGCATCTTCGTTTATATATATATATATATATATATTCAGATGCATCTTTTTTTCTTTCTTCGTTTTTTTCAGATGCATCTTTTTTTTCTTTGTTTGTTTTTTTTTTTTTTACTTCTTGGCAGATGAGTTCCAAATGTTTATGAGTAATATGATGTATAATTTAACCTCAATCATGTCTGATAGTTGATTTTTGGTTGTGATTGACTTCACGTCACCACCTGCAGATAAGCTAAGATCTAGGTCACAAATGGTGCGTCATATTATTAGAATACAAAACATTGCAACATTGCAGGATACACCATGCAGAGCAAGGAATACAAGAAAAATGTGTGATAGATTTGAATAAGAAACAACAAACATAACCAAGTCAACAATGTTGGTTGAGAAAATGTCGGCAGCAAAAGGGTCATGTTTAAAGAAGGAACAACATTAACAACAAAATATTCAAATAAAAGAAAACCTTTGGAACAAGAGGTGTGTTCTTGTCCTTTCGAATTTCAGCAACAACACCTTTAATGTCCATTCCTGCATTTTCCATGAATTGTTAGCCCCTAAACTTACCTCCCAAAAATTTAGTCCCTAAAAACATCTTGATAGTTATAGGGAGCACCAAAAGAGTGAAGGATCAACTATTTAATCGCACAAAATCTGAAAAAGGAAAATTCTATTTTCACGAAACCTGGATAAACAAGCTGACGACCTCTAACTAGTTAAACTCCAATATGCCATTTTAGAACCCTTATGTCCAATCGATTACCTGCACAAAATGCACGATGTGAACTTCCTTCGACTAGAACACACTTAACGTTTGGATCCGATTCCCACTGATCAACAAGTTGCTTGTATTTTACGTCCATTTCTGCAGAGCCAAAATTGACAGAAAATAAATAGAGATCAGACTAATTAAAATTCAGAAAAATCCCAAACGTGAACTTCGAATTCATCCGAAAACATAGATGAAATCGACGGAAGACACTGACCTAAGTTCATGGCGTTGAGAGCTTTGGGGCGATCGATAGTGATGACGGCGACGCCGTTTGGATGAACATTTCCCTTAACGAATTCGTCCGCGCCGGCGGAGGAAGTCATACTCGACAGCGATCGACGACTCGAGACAGCAAAGCAGGCAAACGATTTGGAGGAGTCGAAGGAGAGCGAGAAGCTGACCGACGGATACGATCCCGGAGAGTGGCGACGACTGGTTGAGAGCAACGAGTGAGAAGAAGAAGACAAAGTGCTGACGAGTTTAGAGACTGAAGTGACTGAAAAGCAGCTCAATTTCATGCTTGTTTTTGCTCCACCTGCTTTTGCTTACAGATTTTAGGATCGATGACGCTTTTAACAGCTTGACACGAACAAATTTTAAAATATTAGTGGAAGATTGAATAAAAAAAAATTATAGTGACACATCTGTTTCTCACATAAAATATTAGTAATAAATTTAATATTTTTATTTATTAAATAAACAAATTTTCAAGAAATATTCTAAGGTTATTTCTTTTATTTTAGGAGAATTTTTATGTGCACCAGGTTCACTTATATACCTGGACATAATCCACTTTTCAAATGGATGTAGGAAATTGTATTTTTTCCCCTATTTAAATCCATCTTTTAAGAAACTGTTCTTTGTTTTTCGTGATTTCATTTCGTTAGTAGTTGCATTTTTGCTCTTCCCAATTTTAGTTCGATCTTCTCTAATTTTTGCTTGGTGACAGCTTCTCATGGCGCATTATTGTTCGATGATGGCTTTTTGTGTTTTGAGATCTGAATTTGGAATTTGCTGGTGGATAGATCAGAGGTATTGTTTGATTTGTTTGATATTCTTCTTTCATAAGTCTTGTGTTTTTGGGTCTTCAATTGACATTAATTTGTTGTTTGATCTTGTTTTATATTTCAGATCTAGATTTCAAGCTTTGTTTTAGAGTTTTTTTATTCGATGGATCGTGCTATCGATTTTAATTTGAATGTTCCTCCATCTAATATTCTACAAAGTGCAGATTCATTGTTAAATGAAGGTTGAACATATGATTTCTTCTTTCTTGGATTGAAGTTTTGGTGTTATTTCATATGTTGTGATTGTGTTGGTTGATTTTTTTTTTATGATTGTAGACATTACTGGAGTAGTTTCTAGTAGTTTAAACTTTAGTATCGATGTTGAGTCTCTGGTTGCAGCTGTAGATGGCAACAAGTTGAATTTGTTGTTCGACTTGTTGAATTTTATTCTTAATGTGGAGATGTTCATTATGTGTGTATTCAAAATGTGGTTAATATATTTTTGAACATTCATAATGTTGTTTCGTAGATGTCTGTATGTTCATTTATTCATTTTCTTATATTTCTTCATTAAGAAATGTATGTTCATTTGTTAATAACCATATGTTCATTCATTAATTACATTAAGGAAATTAATTGTTCTTTGTTCAAGAAACGTATGTTCGGTCCTTGGGGAGTGTATGTTCTTTTACATGTTAAGTTTGTTCCTTTGATATATATATGTTCTTGTATACATCGGTCATATATGTTCTTTTATGTTCCTTGATTCAGAAGTATATTGTCTTCTTTATGTTAGGCTTTGTCTTTTTTTTTGTGTATACAGGAGTTATATGTGTTCATTAGCGTAATGTGTATGTTACTTTATGTAATACTGTATGTTCCTTTCACAAAGAAAGATTTATATAACTTTTTTAGTTTGGAGAAATCAATCCAAATAGGGAACGCTGATGCCCAATCACTTTTGAATTGTTTTAAAGAAATAAGTGGTTGTGATGGGAACTTTTATCATGAATATAAAGTTGTTAATGGTAGGTTGGATAATTTTATTTGGAGGGATTCGCGCATATATGAGGATTATCAATTTTTTTGTAATGTTGTAGTCTTTGATACAATGTATGGAACTAATATATATGGGCTGATATGTGCTTCATTTGTTGGGGAAAATAATTATCGGTAAATACTGATTTTTGCTTGTGGATTTTTGGTTAATAAGGAGAATGAGACATTTGACTGGTTATTTGATTATTTTTTGGATAGCATAGAAGGTGTACAACCATCAACATTTATGACAGATCAAGACCCTGCAATTAAGTGGGCTATTGAAAAGCATTTAGCCTGTGCAAAGTATAGGTTGTGCCTATGGCATATTTCATAGAACATAAGGAAACATGTGGGATAGTTACTGAACAACAACAAAGATTTTTCCAAAAATTTGGCTGAAACGTATTATTGTTCAGGAGTTTATTAACAAATGGTCAAGTATGATTGAAATTTTTGAATTAGAAGGCAATATATGGCTGAAACGTATATTTGTCTTGAAGAAGAGGTGGTGCCCTGCCTACTGCAGAGATATGTTTTCAGCAGGTACTTTTAAATGTTAATTTGTATATCTTCCTTGGTTTTTTTTTTTTTATATTTGTTCATTTAGCAATTTCTTGTATAATGTATCATTTATGAGTGTATGCTATGTGTTCATTTATATAGTTATGTGTGTTCTTCTATATATTTAGTCCTCTGTGTAACAATCATGTGTTAGTTTGTATGTTCTTTCTTGTTTATTTTATGTTCATTTATTGTTTGATGTTTATTCCTTTTGCTATTGGTTTATGGATTTTAGGTTTTGTTATATGTTTATTGGTGTGTATCTTCATGTTCATTTTAATGGAAATGTATGTTCCTTATTTTGTTTGTTTCTATATGTAGGAATATTATCAACACAGAAAAATGAAAGTATAAATCATATGTTGAATAAAATATGTAGCAACCAAACTTCACTTTTGTTAATGTTTCACTCTATTGAGCAAAGAATTAGAGAATGGGAAAATGCTAAGGTTAGTGAAGATTTTCGTAACCGAGGTTCATTAACTGTGAAGTTCCATTGTCCATTATTTAAGCATGTTACTGAGGTTTATACATTTCATATTTATAAATAGTTTGAGGATTAACTGGATATAGGTTCCTTTGCAGATTATAATTTCGTAAGTGAAGTTGATGCAATTTTCAAGTATAAAGTATCAAATCAAGATTCGGAAGGCCATTTTTGCTTAGTATCTTTAACAAAGTGTGATTCTATTAAGGTAAATTATTCTTGTAAACAATTTGAAGAAATGGGCTAGTTTTCTTCTCATATACTTAGAATTTTTAATGTGAGAAATATTACTACTACAATTCCTGATTCGTATGTTGTTAGAAGGTGGACAAAGAATGCTAGAGCAAGTAAGTGTTTTGATGCAAATCAAGCTAGAAGTAGTGATAAGTTTGTTAGCATCTTTTGGAGGAATAAAATAGTGAAAAAAATATATAAAGTTGTTATTTTATGCTAAGATAATGAAGAGACAAGGCAAATATGTGAACAATTAGTGACAAATTTGAGCAAAAAGGTTAGAAGTTGTTTGCTTGTTGTTGTGAAGACAAGAGTTTAATAATTTATAACCTTTTATCACTTGCAAGTGTACGATTAATTTCATTGTGTGCAAAGATGAGGAAAGGTATCGTCCCAAGGGATAATGTGATTTTTACCAAGGAATAAATATTAGTTATCTAAACTATTTAACTAGTAAAGTAAAAGCAACAAGTAAAACCTAAGACCAAATGGGTGAACAAGTGATCAAGGAGTGAGGAGAAGGACAAATGAACCCACTAATTACTTAGTTAACTTAAAGGTGGAAAGCTAATCTAAGAACACAAATTACTAAAAGAGATTAAACTAAAGTGTTTAGAGAAGGAAGGTCATCTCCCTAGAAATCCACCCTATTACTTGCTACCCAAGTCGTTGAACCCCTAGGATATTTACTCCCTTATGTGCTGTAGGAGTCTAAAGTCCAAAAACTCACTTTCTTAAGCTAAGCCCTTGTTCACCTAGAACCAAACAAGGCATTTCTAGAACCAAACAAGGCATTTCTCAAGCTCTTGCTTTAAGCTAAGCCCTTGTTCACCTAGAACCAAACAAGGCATTTCTAGAACCAAACAAGGCATTTCTCAAGCTCTTGCTTTAATCAAAGGTTGTGTAGTCCATAATCCCCTTTTAATCACCTAATGAAACTATAGGCTATTTATAGCCTACAATACCCATTACACTCTATTTCTCTCTTCTATCCCCATTTTTTTCTCTTTTAAGAACTAAATGAAATTTGTGAGTGTGTGGAGTGGCCAATCAATCACACAAGCATTAAGCACAAGAATGGGTGACATAAAAAGATCAACATCCACAGGAGATCAACAAAAAATCCATTAGATAGCAAGTAATAAAAGTTTCATCCTAAAGAGATGCAATGATCTACTCAAAATCCATTCTGTTTTCCAACATTAAACCCATAAACAAATAATCCATAAAAAATCCACTAAATAAGAAGAGAAAAAGATGAAACCCAAGATGGATTCTAGTGACCTAAGTCTCCTTGGCTCTTAGTCTCTTTCTTCAAACTTCAAACCTTCTCCAATAGTAGTCTTCCAAAGAAGAGATGAGAAGAAGAATGTACAGGTGTTGATGATGGGCTCCTTATTTCCTCTTGCTATTTATACCCAAGGGCTTTTTTTTTGTTTTCTCTTGGCTCCCAAACCTTAAAGGGATAGAAATCCCTCATCCAAGGACAATTTATCAAGTGAGAAGAAGCAGGAGACCATCAAAATGTGAGGTTCAGGGGAAATAGGGGTGTGGGTGGCAATAGGTCACCAATGGGTCTAGTTTCCGGCAATACGTCACTAAATGGCCAAAATTGACAGTGTGTTCGCAACTCTAGCAACATTATTTCTTCAATTGTAATTTACATGCCCAAATTCCATCTCGCTTGATCCCTCTCCAAATCGCTACATCCACTATGTAATCCAACTTGCATGAAGCCAAGCAAAACAATAAATTACTAAAAGAGAGAGAAAGAAATGCAAGAAAATGGCAGTCAAAGTTGTCAAAAAATCAACATCTTTGACCGTTAAATTATGCATTTAACACTTGTAAACTTAAAAAATGAAGTCAATAGTAGTTGTGTTTCTACAGTTGATGATGGTGGATTGCAAAACTCACTGCCTATCAGAACAAAAGGCTGGAGTAAGAAACGGATTCAGAGTTATATTAAAAAATAGTCAAAGAAAATAAGGAAATAGATTTATTCATATATGTTCCTTTATTCAAGGCCAGAGCATTCGTTGATTTATTCAAGAATAAATGTTCTTTTTTATTCTATATGACTGTTACACAGGGAAAAAAAATAGAAAAGATGTATACATTTTACAAAGTATACATTTACAAAGAAATAAAAAAGATGTGTTCCCTTTGGTGGGATATGTTTTTGTGTTTGTGTATACAAGTTCAATTATGCGTAGATTTTCATTTTTAGATTCTAGCAGGTATTAAAGTCAAAATCATGAAAAGAATATATAGAAAGAGAAAGTGAACATATAAAAAAACAGAACAGAACATACAGATAATGATTATAAACAATAATTAAGATAAAAGATTGGATGCATATGTTTGATCTAACAAAAGTATTTGTTCTTTTCAAGTTGTGAACATGTTTACTATGTATATTTTTGTCTCATGTGTATAAATAGGAAAAAGAAATGAACATATAGAAAATGGAAAAGGCATACAAAAAAATAAACATATATACAATCTGAGAAGAACAAATCTATATTCAGAGTTGGTAATTGTTTGAGATGGCATTAAGCACAACATTTCTTTGAGTATTGTATTGTCAAAGAATCATTTATTCAAAGATCTTTATACGGTGAATCTTCATAGCATCTGTTGGCCCTAGATCTGACTCAAATTATTTTCCATGGTAAAACTCTATATGCCTCATCAAAAAAACTGCACAGTCAATGACATTTTTCAAATATTCATCTTTTTTTTTTCCAGTTCTTGACATATCAGATTTCCACTTCAACTGTACATATGAATTTTCAAATTCACATATATGCTTCTTGGTGTAGAACCTATTCTGCCGGAAATATACATTGAAGATTAGCTTCTGCAAAAAAAAAAAATATGTTAGACTGTGTTTTTAACAGCTTATGAATTTTTTTATAACCTATGAGGGTATTTCTAATTATGTTGTATCTTTTTTTGTTAATAGGTAGATTGTCCATTAAATTAACAACTTCATCTTCAATATCAAATACAAAAACAAGGAAATGTTGATGTTGGATGACGGAAACAACGATCTGAAAAATAACAAATAACAACTCAAATATCGAACATATAAAGATAGGAAAAGAACATATACAAAACATAACAGATCATACATAAAATGAAGACAAGACAAATGCAATATAGAAATTAAGAACATAAGATAACATAATAATGAACATAAATCAATAAAGATAAAATGATAGAACAATGGAATAGATAAACCAATATTTTGCTTGCATGATTATACTAATTCAGAGGGCAAAGATACTGACTTGCTACTTAGTTTCAAATAGTTTCAACCCTCGTTTCCCTCATTTCCTGAATGATTACTTTTTTTTTTCTTTCTTCTGCTTAACATTTTTGCTATTATTCAGGCTAGTCATGAAATTGTACTTTGAGGATGAAAATATACAACAATTTAAAAAGAACAATCAGTAGACAAAAATAGAACAGACAAACTATGTACAAAAAACATATTCTAAAGTTCTTTTAAAGAATTATCGAAAACAGAAGAGTGATCAAAACTCTTTTTGGGTTCTCATTATGATTTTCTTTTAGATTGAGCAGTGATGTCCATGCATTTACAACTTGTGTCTCAACATATACAAAACTAATCATGGTCAGAAGGAAGTCCTGAAGAAGTGATACACCATCAATCTAAATCAAAATTAACCTGCATATTAAACAAGTTAATCATTATTTATGTGTTACATATAAAATGAAGCTGAATATTTATATGGTAATTTAGTTTCATTTCTTGTTATAATATTAGTAGCCTTGATTTCTTTATCTATCAGTTCTTCAATTGTTGCTTTAGTAGCAAATTCCTTGATGAATTTGTTGTGCACAAAGCTAACATCCCTTCTACATTGAATAATTTGTTCATCTACAGCTATAGGGGGCTGGATGAGAGGAAACTCTGTTATAATTTTTTATACTAATGACATGATAGGTTTTCCTACTTTAGGTGACTCGAATCCCAGTGAAAACGCTGACATGTCATCAGATACATGAAGATAGCTATCTCTGTCATTTCTTGGTTAACCTATTTAAATGAACAAATAGGAAAATAGAAACAAACATATAAGAAAGAATAAATAAACATATAGGATTTCATATAAAATGTATATGATTATCTTCCCTTGTTTGCACTGATTACCAATGGGCAATAAAATCTTGATTTTTTTGTCATACTTCTATATAAAAAATGAAAAGGAAAAGAAAACAAAACATATAGGAACGACAAAACTAAATGAACATATGAAAAACAAAAAAGGAACATACAATGATCCATAAAAGAACTCATAGGAACAAACATATAATATATAAATTTATCTCACTTTGTTGTGCCTATCGGTAGGAGGACATGAATTGTTATCATTTTTGTCTTGGTTTACTTAAAGGAATAGATAATGTAATGGCCCTAAAACTTATTCTAGTGCATAAAGCTGAGTAAGGGACAAAACCAAAATGCTAAAGGTAAGTTCCGAGGATGAAACTTATTTAAGGGAGGAAAAATGTAACAACTCCAAAATTTTATTAAGTATAGTGTATTTTGGTTAATTATATAATTGTATAAGCACTAGGTTAAAAAAAACTAGGGAACAAAAATTAAGACCTGGAGAAAAAAAAAAGAAAAAGGGGACTTAAAAGCAAAAGGCAAAAAAAAAAAGGTGAGAAACATGGATAGAGAGAAAAAAAAATAAAAAATAAAAAGATAAAGAAAGTTAGAAATGTAATAGGAGAATGCTAAGCCCCATAATAGGGTTTAGTTTACTACTCATATCCCAATATCCCACTATGGTTCTTGTTAAGAAGGAGAAGGACGAAGGATTGAAGATCAATACCAAGTTTAGGATTTTCTTTTTCAAAAGAATAAATTTAGTGAGTTTTAATTTAGTATTCTCTTTTATATTATGTCAAAAATATTCATGTAAATTCAAGAAGAAATAAAATTATTTTGGGTAGAATTTTGATAGGTTTTAGAAATTGGAAGAAATAATTGATGATTGGAATTGTTTAGAATAAATTAGGGACAAGTTTAATGAGATTTACGTTGGTTAATGTTGGAGTTCGGCCAGTTATAAGAGGTCTTGGAAGAAGAAACAAAAAATTCATGTTCTGGGCAAGAATTAGGATAATAACGATGTAGGTCCCTAGTGTTTAGAGGCAAGTGAATTTAGTTCCTATTGTTAAAAATGTTATAATTTAGTTACTGCAAGTTAAGTGTTGAAAAGAAGAATCGGGTTATTGACAATATTGATCCCTGGGCATCACGAGTTAAGAGAGTCTTTATGCTCCATAATCATTTAGATAGGTCATTGACAGAGAATAATTTTAGGTTATTTCTTAAATTTATTTGATTTTGACATAGACTTTTATGTAATTATTTTATGTGATTAAACTATTGTATTTGAGAGTTGAAAAGTTGCAATTTGAGGTAAGTGGTCGTCTATCATTCTAAACTTAAATTATTATTTTGTTATCCAATTTATTAATTTTTAAAGTATTGAATTCATATTGAATTATAGTTCTTTGAAACTTTGGTTTTAAAGTATGAAAAATTTTGATATTTACACTTTTTCTCTTGATTTCACCTTTATTATTTGAAAGTTTATTATGCAGTTTGTCATTTAGATATATTAGAAATAATTACATATGTACTATGTATGTTTCTAAGTATGTAATTTGTGTTTTAATGATTATGGGATCAGGCATGTTTTACTTATGTTATTATGATAATATGATTTTCTGACTTTTATGGACCTCTAGAATTTTGAAAATTTATGAATATGAATATATATGTTTTCACTCTATTTTAGTGGGTGCTGGTTCTGTACCCGACTATTGGAAAAATGTAGTTTTGGACCCTTCACGTAGGGTATTTTGTTCTGTTCTGTTTCACAGTGCAGTATTCAAGACTACTTCTTTTGGACACTCAACCAATGGTGATTCTTAATCTGTCTATGACGAACTACAACGTTTAAATGTAGTTATTATGACATAACATACTACAGCAGTTAAATATAGTTATTCTTACATAACGTACTACATCGGTTAAATGTAGTTGTTATGATATGACGTATTACAGCAGTTAAGTGTAGTTTTTCTGACACGATGTATTACAGTGGTTAAAGTGTAGTCATAATGATCACTTCACTCACAATTTCAAGAAATATTATGTTTCATTGCCTATTTTGAACCGCTATATTTTGACTAATGATTTCAAATATGAGTTTTTAAAATAAAGTTAATTGTATTTTTTCCTAATATTTAAGTGACATTTTGATTTTTATAAGTATCACATTCCTACCAATGAATGTTTTGACTTGCTTAGACGTTTATTATATTTTCTAATTAATACTAAATTTATGATATTTCTAGTAAGATTGTTTTTTGTTCAGTCCTTATGTTATACATTTTATAAATTGTTCTTGTGTTTTATGGAATGGTAGACATCCCGCCACTTATTAGGCATTTGTGCTTATTCCCTCTTTTTCCACTCATGCAGATAGTAAGAAACACAAAGTTAACTAGTTTGAGAGTGACTACAAGAACTTAAGATTTGAGATAATATTAAACTGAGATGTAATAGATACCCTTAAGTTAAAGATATCACATATAAGATTTTAAGTTGTAGTTACTCTTCCATTTGATACTAAATGTTAACTAATAAGTTTGGATTATAAGTTATGGCTATTTTTTATTTATTTGGAATATTTTTAGCCTTGCATGTTCGAAAGAATTTTTATTTCTTCAAGTGTGTGACATGTCATCGTCCTGAAACTCCTAGGGTGAGTTTTGGGACGTGATAGATAATAATGAAATGAAACGTATTTTTTTAACCCTTTTCGTTCTGAAAAGGTCAGGACCATGTATCCTGTTGTTTTGATAGTTTGTTTGAATATGAAGAAATAAAAAAATCATATAAGAATATATTTACTATACATTGCTGGTATAGTAAGTACATATGAACAGTTTAAGCTTGTTTTTCAGTCTAATAACATATGAAACTCAAGATTAACGGACATAGATAAAACAAAGAAAATTAAAAATAACATATGAAATTATCTAATCTTGTTTCTTCTCATTAGAAATATCATCTTGTTTTTCAGTATCCACAATATCAACTTCAATTTCATCAACATCATCTTCCTTTGTGTAAAAGATAATATACATAAATAAACTAATGAATAATATAGGAACACAAAATGAACGTAAAAGCAAAGTACAACGAGCATAAAAGCAAAGTACAACAAACATAAAATAATGTATGATTATTTAACATTGTCGCTGCCTAGTAAGATTATTATCCATGCTTTCAGAATTTACACCATTAACTTCATATAGAGATGAAAAGTCACTTATGCCATTTTTTTTTAAGAGAAACTAGTTCTTTCAAAATCTTATGATCAAGCTACTAAGGGGGTTTTTCTTGTCATCGTTCCTTTACAATTATCCACAATCGGTCAGCTCATCTATGTGCGTTAGGATAAATAGTGTTAAATGTGTGTTTGGCTGGCTTTTATCTGCTGGTGCCCTGATATCAACATATTCAATGATATTTGTTGTTTCTAATGAGAATTTACTGCATGTTTTGTTCATTCTTTCGAATAAGACTTTGTTCATATTGACTACTACTTTAGCAGCCTGTAAGGTACCATCAATAAGTTCTTCAAATTCATCAGCACGATGCATGTGAGCTTTCAGATTAGATTGTTCATTTTGCCATTTTACTACTTACTCATCATTGTTGGATGTCTGTTTTCTTTTACTTGTGATCTAAGCGGGTCTTCAATAACTTACAGAACATAAGATAACAGAATATTGAACATACATCAATGAAGGAATAAATATATTAAAAGATAAAATGAACATATAGAAAACAGAACCGAACAAGAACAAATAAATATTGAACATACATGAATGAAGAAATAAACATATACCAATGAACATATAAAGAGTAAAATGAAGATAATACATCAATGACGAAAAAAAACCTATAAAAACAGGAAAAGAATATAAGATAATTGAAGATTGAACATACATCAAGGAAGCAAAAAACATATAGAAAGAAAAAAAGTAACATGAACATACTTAAAAGTAAATGAGAAAATTAAGGCAAGATAAATGAAATATAAGAACTAAAAACATAAGATAACAAACTATTGAACATACAAAAAATGATTATCAAAGCAAACAAAAGACAGAAATCAATCAAGAACATAACATAACACTGCACATACATAAAAATGAAACAAAACATGCAGAAAACCAAAAAGAACATTCATGGCATAAATAATTACTGGATTATCTGTAGTAACAAGACATATCTTTCAATGTTATTCTTCTTCTTTCTAAGTTTGTATCTCTTAATTATCACAGTCATATTAGCTAGCATGAGCTCACACCAATTTAAATTTTTTACTATTAAAAATCAGCTGTTGATTTCAGAACTTTCTTGTTACATTTTATTAGTGTTGTTAGTGGTGCAATGAGGTATGTTGTAACACAGACAATGAAATTTCGCTTGAAATTGTCCCTGGCTTTTTTGCCTTGAAGTAACGCTTGTATTATGTTTAGTGAATGGGGTAGTTTTTCTCCAAATTGTTGTTTCTATTGTAAAAATTTTAAGGCCTCATCATGATCAGGTTGGCCAAAGTTATATGTTTGAACTTCAGTTTATCCAAATGAGATGTCAAATATTATACTGGCATCCTCTACTTCTATTTTAATTTCCTTCTTGTTTGGAATGCAAAGTGTTAGCGAATTACACTCAAAAGTAAGGATCAAAAGGCTCTCAAATCTCATGTCAACAATAGCTTGCTTTTGATTCTCACAGTCAACAATAAATTGTACTCCCTCCGTCCCAGTTTACTTGAAACATATTCCTTTTTGGGATGTCCCAAAATGTTGAAATGTTTCCTCTTTTGGAAAAGTTTAAACAATTAAATAATCCTTTTACACAAAACCCAATAAAGACTCTTTTTTTAATATCCACTCAATCTCTCACTGCACAAAACCCAAAAAAGAATCTTTTCTTTTTTAATCATTATTTAAACTTTTACTACATAAAAAATTAACACAAATTACATGCACCTTAATCTCCGTGCCCAGGGAAATGTTTCAACAAAACTGGGATGGAGGGAGTATTATTTTACTTATTTTTGAAGCGGAGCATCTGACAATAGGAAATTGGCTGCATGAGAAAATAAAAAAAAAAGTATATTAAGTTTGAATAAAAAGAACATATAGGAAAAAAAAACAAAAATAAAGTATTGAATGAAAAAACAAATGCACAATAAGAGAACATATATCAAGTAGAGAGGAAAGTCAAAATCAACATATAGAAAAATAGAACAAAACATATAGAAAATGAAGGCAATACAAATGAAATACAAGAACTAAGAACAAAATATAACAGAATATTGAACATACATCAATGAAGAAATAAGCATATTGAAAGACAAAATAAATATATAAAAAACAGAACAGAACATACAGAAACTCAACGCAAGAAATATACGAACATATGGAAACTAGAAATGAACACCTAACAATGAACAAATGAATATATATGAACAACTAGCTATGTACAGAAAGATGAACAAACTGCTATGAAGTAAAGAAAATATATCAACAATGAAATGAACATATATGTATAAAAAAAATTGAACATATAGAAAAATAAAAACAAACATATAGGAATGAATGCAAGAACACATGCTATTTTAGTAAAGAAAATATACATATAATAAAACATAAGAAAATAAAAGAAAAGAAACATCCAATGATGATATCTAACCTTTTGAAGTTGTTTGTTTTCTTCTCGTGTGTTACAATTTTTTCTTCAGTTTTCTTCTTCTTGCATCTTTTAGTTTCTTCTTCAGTTTTGGTGTTCTTCCTCTTTAAAGATATAATTTTGTCTCTACATCAGAAATACTATGGATTAGAAGCTATATAGGTTAGGGTTTCGAGATATGATTTTGTCTCTACATTACAAATGAAGGAATCATACTTATAATTTTTGCACTAGCACCAAATCGTCAATTGAATTTGACATTTCTAGCCGGAAATCGCATCGGAGAAAAAAATTGCTGAATGGAACACAGGAGCAGAAGAAATCACCGAAATTTTTGAATAGAAATTGGAGCAAAAGAAACTGAAATTGCTGAATAGAAACATGAACGGAAACTGAAATCAAAACGTTGAAATCTCAATTGGAGAATGAAAACTGCAACACTGCAAGCAATTGAGAAGGTTTTTCTAAGGGCAAAGTAAATTACCCAACAATTAGATTGTTTTTTTTTTTTTTCAAATTTCTCATTCCACAATATCTAGAAATATCTGATGTCATTTTTTGTAATTTTATGAAAAATAGGTTGTCTGGTGGCGCGTTTGCTTCTTTTTATACATTTTGGATTATATTGTAGCTTCTTGTATTATATAGGGTGGGTATATGGTATACACCCAGTTTATACAATAGGTACTCTTTATTTTATATAGAAACTACGTTACTAGCACTCAATGGTTTTCTTGTCCCTGCAATGTTCAAGTTTCAGCACTATTTAATATACCACAAGAGTTTCCTTAATTTGCCTCTATATAATCACCATTATGGTTGAATTATTTCCATAACAGCCTCTTCAGTTCTAAATCACTCAGATAATGCACAGATTCAGACAAACTATTTGTTTCTGTTAAATTGGGTACAGGAAGGTAGGAGAAAAGCAACAGAACACCCTTTATAACATCATTTCTGTGATTGGTTGTTGAAGAATGGATCAGCCATCCTCAAGCCTCCATTTGAGGTTTCACCTCATGACTCATGCTAGATGCTCTTCATCAGAAAACGGTAAGTTCCCGAAAGAGGGTGGTCTCAAACTTCCATAGGGACAGGATCAGGAACATCAACCAATCGTTCTATTGTTTCGAGCTGATCATAGGGTGCAATCTGCAAAATGCAAGGTAGAATACCTCAGTGATGCAGACCAAAGTAGTAGAGATTCAAACCTTAGACCCCGCAACTACCATAAGCCTTCACCATTAGGCTAAGCCTTAGCGACTAACAAGGATCAGAATAAAGCTATATAGCTTGCTTCAGGTAACTTATGGTGCAGGTAAAATCGACCAGGCAATAACACTCCCCAAAACCAATGAAGAGAAAGAGTGCAATAAAGCTCTATCACCCACACCATCAAGCCTGACTTTCTGTAACCATTGGACCATATTACTTCCCTTTCCACATTGGTTACCTGGCTAAATCCATCCGGCCATGTTATTGAAACCGCATAGTTTCCCATGGGCCGAATCTCCTCAGGTTCAATATCTTCTGGAATGCCAGCATACTGCAATTTCTGCTCTCCAGTCCACTCATCCTGTAAGTTTTGAACCCAAAGGGGAGGATACAGAATTGTTGAAATTCCAGAATAGATAAAATGATAGTTTGGCCTGGCCATTTCCTCTTCTAAGAAGTAAAAACTAACGCACATCACTAAGATGATTAGTCATGTATATGTGGAGTTCTATTATAACTAAGGCAATAAACATCTGATAACCCTTTCAGGACCAGAAAGCACATGGAATTGACCTGAAATTCTTAGGTAGTCCATGTGCTACCTTATAGCGTAACAATATCAGACATTGTATGGAATAATATTGAACACTAGATGAAACTTACTAAAGATTATATAAAACAATAGGGAGTCCAATGTTTTTTCTTATGTCCAGTATATTTTTATATGATGTCAAATAGATTTCATAAATGTGAGAGTAGATACTTGCGGAAGTTTGGTATATTGCCTTGGTTTGGCTGCTGAGTACTGATACTTTCCTGTTCCTGCTCTTAGATAAGTCAAGAATCTGCCCATGTTAACAACTCTCACTACAGATCTTAAATTGCCTTAGCTCAGAATGATTGCTTCAGAATGAAAAGAATTTCTTTACATTTGGTGGTTACGCCAGACTCAAGTAAATTGAGGAAAAGATGATGGTTTCAACGTGCCACGTCATATGATGGAGATGGTGGAGTGACTCAGTTTGCAAGATATGATCTCTCTCACTCTCTCTCAAACACACAACACATACACAGTGCAATTTATTATGCTCACCCTTTCTTATTAGAAAAGGAACAACTTATGAAGTTATTATATGGGACTGAATTAACAAAGGGAGCTCACTGTACGAATGATAAATGAATTGCCTGAATGAGTGATTAAGAATTGATAATGGTGCTCGTTCAAGAAAAAAGGAAAAGAAAAAGAAAAAAATTTGATAGAACCACATACCACACTTTGAGCAGAGCGGTCATTCCTTCTCACAGTGGCAGGGTGCAGCAGAAATTCTTCATCTGAACTAGGAACCCTCACTCTGATTGCCTTAATTGATTTGTCATAGGTGACAGCAGTGGACACTAGAACAAAATCAGAAAAATTAGGTCCTGTTATGTGACACAACATTTTTTATAGAATTGAAGATTTACACTTAACCGAGTGAAAAATTATTTTTTCTACAATTAATTGTTAAAGTCATATTAAATTGCAAAGCATACAAAAACATAAAGTGAAAAAGCTCTGCATCAGATGCCCTTCTTGAGGCAAACACTCTTATGAATGAAAAATGAGATAAAATTTCAGAACTGCCACCTTTAGATATTCTCACCACAGAAAACTACAAGGGATGGAAAAGAATTGAGATAGAGGCCTTGACGATGTTCCATCACCAAATTGAATAGTGAAGCCAATAACACATCATCATCTTTGGGCTATAATCTGCAAAACCTTGGACCTCCTTTAAAAAGTAAGATCTACTTCTTCCCTTTTGTTCTTTGAAAGAAATGCACTTCTTTTGTTCGAAATGTCCAAGTTGTTCAAACTGGATAATGGTTGTTCAGAAAAATCTTTGTTGAAAGTTTTTTTTGCTCAAATTCTACCTTCATATTAATTTGAATATCCAACAACTAAACACGCTTTATAAGGAGAATCATGCAAAACAATTGTAGAAAATTGAAGTATTCCCATATCTAAATGGCCCTCAATGCTTCTGAATAACTACAATCATGGTCCAACGGTTATTCCCAAGCTGTATTATTTATAGATTTCATAATGTATATACTTCAAGGATCTAAGTAACTAGGAAACTTTTGAAATGATTCTCTGCAGATCTGGTTTTAAGCAATTCATTGAACTGGAATTTCAAATGCACATAGTACATCTATAGATGGAGAAAGTTCAAGAGGTTTTGATTGCATCAGCTGAAGATAAGAGCTACCTTGTTGGCGAATTTTGGCACACTGTTGTACAACGCATACTCCAATGCTCTGAAATGTCTTAGCAACTTCACCTTGAGGATCAGCCACTACTTCAGGCATTCCACTATCTCCAGAAGCAGAAAGCTTTCCAAATAAATTTAATAACCTCTATTTACTTATGCTTGCCAGCAGACATGATACACTAATGAATAATCATGTTATGAATGACAACAAGAAAATTCTAAAAGTCAAAATGCTCTGAACTGCTGAAACTTAAGACTTAAATCCTCATTTGCATATAGAAATTACAATGCTACTCAGGAAAGAGTGCAATTTTGAAAACATATTGAACCATGTGATAATGCAAGTGATTACAAACTTTTGCATGAGGGAATTGGAAGTGACCAGATGGAAATCCTTTGATGCTTGATAGATTTAATTCAAATAAAAAAAATGAAAAGAAAAAAAAAAGCAAAGCAGGAAATGAAGCATTAGAGTGAAGCTGTGAAAGAAACGCTTTGTGTATCCAGAATGTTACGTTTAATTTTATGGGAACAACTTAAAGAATTATAGGACTTACCGTTGGTCTTATGGGAAGATCAAACAGGTGGGGGATTCCAAACTGCTGGACAACCTGTAGAGTTGTATGTTGTATCCTTACTTTTTATTTTCCTCTTCAAAACACAAAAAATCAAATGCTGGAAAAAGTACATGCCTGGGAGCCAGAACCTCTACCAAATGGGTAATAGCGCTTTCCATCAGCATCAAAGTGGCACATATTCTCAACAACAGCAACACATGGCACCTACATGCATGGACAGGTATACTACCACATAAAGCCAGAAGCTGTTTAGATTCTAAAAGCATGCACAATATGAGTAGAACAATTAGATGCATGAAAAGAAACCAAGTTTGATGTTGCCACAAAGGAAAATTGTACCTTAAGCTTGGAAAACATGCGGACTCCCTTAGCAACATCAATAAGTGCAAGCTTTTGAGGTGTTGTCACAATAACAGCTGCAGTTAATGGTACTACCTGATATTTTGTTCCAACAATGACATATGTATCAAAAGCAGCTGTACAAATTCTCCACAAACAAAAACAAAATCCAGAAAAGGAGTAGATATGTTATGCAAATTGTAATAATCCAGCTTTAATATACATCAACGTCCTGCAACTGTTATCAGCTTTATCTTCCAGTAACCTCCTCTTTTTTGTAACAGTGGGCCTACATATCATGTTAATTGGACTGACGGGCTGGTATTAAGACTAGTAGTAATGATCGTCAGGGATAACCTGGCATAAAGTAAGCTGGATATCACCAGTTCCAGGGGGCATGTCGATGACAAGGTAATCAAGCTCCCCCCTGAATTGTAGAAATAATCAAAACCACATAATTTCCTTTCCTAAACCAGCATAGCCAATTCATCAATATATGCAAAGAGAAAGCAGTGCATTGTGCAGAGTCTACAAATACTATAGCCAGATGGTGTGCAAATGAAACTCCTCTTTCATTAAGAAAGCAGAATTAACATATCATACCACTCAGTAGTTGTCAAGAGTTGGTTGATGACTCCAGAAACCATTGGACCTCGCATTATTGCACGGCCTTGCCCAGCAAATCCAAAAGATACTAACTTGACTCCCAAATATTCAGTTGGAATGATGGTCTGTTTCTCTGGGTTCTACAGGAAGCTTTATGAGAACTTCACCACTAAAAAACAGCTCGAAATCAATTTGAAGTTCCAAACTCCATACCATCTCTAGCAGTTGATTTTCAGGCGAGACCATTGTTGGTAAACTCGGACCATAAACATCAGCATCAAAGATACCAACCCTAGCACCCATACCTGCTAAACTATATGCAAGATTTACAGCAACTGTTGACTTCCCAACACCTCCCTGAAAAGTTTATAACAACTGAAGTAGGTAAAACTGAAACCAAGAACATTATGTCTAATTAGCTCAAAATTTACAAAGAGAAGACAAGGCCAAGAAAGGTGCAAGACTGGCCAATCAAAGCCAGGTGCTGGCATACCAGGAGAAGACTCTTTATGTGCACATAGAAATTTTACCTTGCAACTGGAAACAGCCACAATGTTTGAAATCGTCCTCAGCCCTTGTGGAAGTTGTTCAGCAAAAAGAGGCCTGGCTGGTTGAGCTGACATGGTCACATTGACCTTCTTGACCCAAGGAATCCTGGCCACTAGATCATTTGCTTGCTGCTCAAACTGCCATAGATGAATACACTTATTACATGATTAACATCAATAGCAAACTCAAAAACTATTGCATTGAATAAATATGCGCACAAACAAAGACATGAATGCATACAAAAATGAAGGTGAGACGGAGCATCTTTGACATTTGTGCTAAACAGCCTATGCTAATTGAACATGAATGGACAGACTAATGAACAGAAGAGGATGAAACATATTAATTTCTGCAAAAGCCATTTATGCATTCTCACCAATAATTAGTTTTAAGCAAATGATGGTGGAATACAGAAAAAAAAACTACGATTTTAAACATACATCAGCTCTTGATTAAAATAGTGATCAGGTCATTTACCACGTCCTTGATTGGGCATGCTGGTGTTGTGAGCTCCAAACGGAAGGAAACCTGGAATGCAAGCAATATATCTTATCAGGCTAACATATTTGTTGTGCCTATTAAGAGAACTCCACCCATGCTTAAAGTCACCTTTCCAGAAGCTTCATCTATGGCCAGATCTTTAACAAATCCACATGATACAATGTCAGTTCCAAAGTCAGGGTCTGCAATTTGAGACAAGGCTCTCAATACATCGCCCTCAGCCGTAGAGGTTGCCATTCCACCAGCTGCAGCATACAAGATGCGAGCTGAGTAAATAGAAACAAAAAAAAAAAAACCAAGAGTGTTGCTTTTATTACCAAAAAATGATAAGTGGTTGAGTCTAAGTTAGACATATGCCACGTGCTCTATCCCCCCCCACCCCACAATCACATCCCCTTAATAGGTCATTTCACCAGAAATGAAGACAATAATATAGATTAGCTTATGCTACATATATGTTACTCCTACTGAGATCTCTCAGCATAATCACGAGAACATACACCAGACACCTAAAAACTGTCTTGGGTGCAAGGGTTTGGACAATGCAAATATGTGGCAAGATTTGAGTGCACCCCGTGGAATGAGGGTGCATGAACAGCGTTCATATCCAAATTCAAAGTGAGGAAGATCATCCATTGTGTATTCACAGCGTAAAGCCATTTAAGGCTTCAGTCCAGGAGATAGAATCTAATCTCACCAGGCAACACTTCACGCAAACTACACCACTTAGAAACCATTAAGGCCTTAAAAAACATGGCATCACGAAACAAAAGAACCGAGGGAACTATCTGCGAATTAAGCTGTTCTTCATAGTGGCCATGCATGAGCATCATATACACTCCATCCACACCATCATGTTTGTCATTTTTTACTTTTAGATTGAGTTTGACTTCCTAGATCTTTTTCCTTAAGAAATGAAAAAAAAAAAACATACAGATTTGTATGCAGATGTTAGCTAAATCTTATATTAGTTTTTAAATATTATTTTTCAAAATCTTTGTAGATAACAATTAATATGAAAAAAGTTCAAGTCAAACTTAATTCCAGAAATTCAAGTGACATATATTATGGGCCGGAGGTGGTATAATAAATTCCATACCATGAAATCCATTCTGCAGTACCATGAAACAAACAAAACAAACAGCCCATAAATTGCAGATTTCAGAATAAGAAACCTCCTTCTGTCCTTTTAAGACTAAAAGATAGAAACAAACTACTGGGTCTAGCTTGATATAGTATCAAAGCAACTACCTTCTGTTGGAGCAGCTCCCGCCATAAAGCAGCCGCAACCGTAACGTTTACGAGATACCCAAATGAGCCCTTCTGGATTCTGGGCTCTAAAGCAGCCCAAAGGGTGCGGGAATCGTGCACATTTCTCGGGTAAAACTACTGATCAAAAGGGGCAAAATTACGTGAGGAAGAAAAAGAGGAACTCTTGGGGAAAAAAAAACATAGAACAGCGAATAAGGACAGCCAAGTTACCTCCTTTCGCATGTTCTTGGGAGCTTTGAAATGAGATGTTGAGGCAAGAGGTGGCACGAAGAATCTGCATTTTGGTGAAGGACTGTTTTTCTCTGCTCGTGCAGATCAATGGCTGGAGCTGAGTGGCGTTTGGGCCTCATGTTTCTGTTAACTTGTCCGAAGTGATATACTCCCAATTGTTTAATGATTCAAATGTTTGGAGCCACTAAGATGCTGCGGCGCCGTTTCGAAGCATGAGTTTGCCAATCCAATGCACCGCCGTTTTTTATTAGTTGAACGTTTTTCTTCCCTTTTTTTTTTTTTTTTTGCTTTTTTGTGGTTTCAACCCCGCGTCTAATAATTAAATTGGATCCAGATATTTTGAATTGAGTCAGATTGAACCCATCTATTAACGATGGGATAACATTTAGAAAAAGTTGTCTATTAATTCAAAGTTGAATTAAAAGTAATAAATACGAGTAAGCGATCTGAGCATTGCAAAGACATTTTACCTAGAAAATTTAAGAATATACCACTTTAGTATAGAGATTAACAAGAAATAAAGATCAGTAAATTAGAGGGAGAGGAAAATATAAAACTTTAAGATAAGACGTCCACAGAAGAAATAATAATAAATTAAAAATTTTGAAAAAAACAAAAGAAAAAGAAGAAATACAACCATAATTAAACAAAGAGGCAAGAGCTAGCGCGGAACCAGCAATATTAGAAAGGGGTGGCCAAAATAAACTTTTCTTTGAACCCTAAGCCTTATGTATGGATCCCATTTCAGTAGAGTGAGTTTGGAGATCCATAAAGCATCGGTTTAGGAAAAGATATTGTGTTTCAAAAGAAAAAAAAAAAAGTCATTGATAATAACATTAATGTTGCTTTTATTCATAACCACATTATTTTTCTTAAATTTATATGCACTCCTAAGTTCTGATGCATTTCTTAAATTTTTATGTACTCCAATTCTTGTCTTCGTCCAGAACCAACACCATCAACATCATTGCAATGCAACTTCTTCTACGCCTTATTCTAAGAGCTCATCTTTTCTCGGCTACTTCTAGCCCCACTGTCTTGGCTCAAGGCTTCTGTTGGGCGGAGATGGAGGCCCTGTTCCGGCTGAGGGATTCCATGAGCACTGCTACCAACCTCCCCAAGGTGTGGATGGGACCGCCGTGTGCTGGGAACCAAACCAGGTGGGCTCGAGTTGCTTGCTCTGATTGCCATGTGGTTTACCTTGTTTTGGAAGGCATCAGTTTTGCAGGCTCTCCATCAAATTCTTTTATAAAATTGATAAAAGTAAACATTTTCAGTAGGGGAAGAAAAATCAAAACTGAGAAAAATTTTATATTGAAAAACACATTTTGTGCATTTCTTTATCTATCAACTAAGAATAACCCAAAAACAAATATTTGAAATAGCTGCAAAAAAATTTAGGCTGACTTACGATGGCTCAAGGTTAGTCCCTCACACACAATGGCGGCACCAATAGGGTCTAGGTGTTGCCCCGTAACTCCACCTTAATTTAAGTACCAATATTAGTTAAAAATAATATTTTATGCTTATTTAGTAAAATGAAGTAGATAGACTAAAGTTTGTAGTTCAAAATGATTATTATTATATCAATGATATACCTTTAACATTCATTTTTGTTCATTTTAATAAGAGTAATCAAATTTTATACATGTAACTACATTTATGTTTAGAAAATATTACATGTTAGTTTTGGTTTGGAAAAAAATTCTGACTCTGCACTTGCATTCCACAACCTCTGCCAAGATAAGCTAAGCAGATATCAAAGCTAAAATAGAAAGTAAGCTCAACTAACAGCAACCCAACCGAACGTCAAAGGTACAGCTAGTGGTAGATGCACATGTACTATATGGACTCCCTTGTTTTTTAGAAAAATAAATATAATAAAAGACACATAATTTAGTAATTAGACCCTTAAATTCTTTAATAGATCATATAATTTTCATAATATCTATTGGAACAAAAAAATGCATCCTCTTACCTTAATAAAGATTAAAAAAAAAATGTGTTAGTATCTTCTTTCCGGTGACAATTAAAATTGTGGCTAAAATCCTATACTAACCCTTGCACTAACATCTTCCTAATCCTATCCACGCATTGAACTCTTTTTGCCACTCTTTTTTTTTTTCTTTCCAAAGTAAGCATAAATGCTTCATTAAGAATTAATCTAAAGGGCCTCAATCAAACTTGGAGGGTATTGTAATATCCACTCCTCCCAACATGGGAGTCCTTTAGACGAAGATAGAAGAGAGTGTGCTACAGAGTTCATAGAGCGAGGAACAAACACAAACTTACATGAAGCAAAAGTGGGAGATAATGATATAATATCATCATGAAAGAATTATTTAGACACAAGATGAAGTCGAGTAGATTTCATGAATGATCCGTAACCTTTAGTTGTTGTTTCCTTTTAATCCATAACCTATTAAATGTTCTGTTTTAGTCCTAAACCTATTGAAAATATTTCATTTTAGTCCTAAATATATTAAAAATGTTTCATTTTTATCCCAATCTGATGAAATTTGTTAACTCAAGGTATTTGTCAGATAACAATTTTTTAGATTATAATTTAAACTATTCGGTAACTATTTTATAATAAATTTAATCTGTATAATAAATTTTTTTACAATTAATCAAAAATTGAAATCATTTTTTTTCTCTCTGTAAATTGAACTTGTTTCATTTAGAAAGAAAAAAATGCTAATTTAAATTGTCTATTTACTGCAAAAAAATATTAAACTATTTAAATTTATTGGAAGATGGTTACAGAAAATTTAAATTAGAATTTTAAAAGTTTCTGTCAGACAATTATTCTGAGTTAATGAATTTCATTTGATGATGGACCAAAATGAAGCAATTTTAGAAGGTTTAGAACCAAAATAGAACATTTAATAAACTAGGGACTAAAAGGAAACAATGACTAAAAGTTATGAATCATTTGTACAGTTTACTCAGATAAAATCAATAAGCTAAGTTGGAAGAAATGTATAAGTTTAATCATTAAAAATGAGACTTTTGTCTTTTATATTATATACAACATGAATGCCTTGCTCATATTCTTCATATTTCATATAATTTTCTAACTCTCATTAGGGTAATTCATCGGAGGGCATAAAAGAAATGCTAAATCAAAGCATTTTTCATATTTTCTTCTAAAAAATATTTTTTTCATCATTATATTATAGTATATATAAATGTATAAGCTTAATATTGCTGTTTAATAGTTGTATATATGTTCAAACTCCCTTTATAAAAATCTTATTTGCTACTGGGTACTACTGGACTTTACCAAGCAATATGAAGCTTCGCAACAAGCAAGGTAAGTCCTACTGATGTCAAGCTCAACTTATAAAATGAAACCACAAGATAAACCAGAAGTGGGCCAGAACAATGGAGACTAAAATGTGTCCTGAATCCATCAAATCTGTACAACTTGATAGATAGAAGGTAAAGACAGTTGTCATAAAGCATCAAAGGAAGAGGACATTTTAGCTTTGAAAAATGTCTGCAAAACTTGTGGATAGAGAGAGCCAATAATTCTTTGATTTTTAGCGCATTCCCATCTTCCCTTATCACGACCGACGTAAATGAGCTAAACTATAATCTTTTGCCGGAGAAACAGCTGCAAATCAAGTCAAATGCTCAGATGCCGACTTGGTTGCCTCTAATTTGTTCCAGGTTTTAATGGATTTTACGGTTGTATGTATGATACCACCAAATAGCAAGAGAGCACCCGACATTATCAAAATTTCAGCAACCGCATTGGCTTAGTTTAGCTGCAGGACATAATAGCAATAAATCATCATCTTCCTTGAGAAGGAAGGCAACAGCATCCGTACATGCATGGCGTTCTTCACAATTAGCGTCTAATTAAATGCTTCACCACTGAAACGTGGGTGTCTCTACAGGTAGATCGACTCCAGACTAACATCATATGCCCCTTTCAACTAAAAATACAAACCGGGCCAGCAATCAGCAACCCGAATCTTTAGCAGGAGAATGAATCATCTCTTTCTCAGTGATTATGGAAAAAAAATGGCCTGTACAGATTCAGCGAATCAATCAGGAGGTTCTTGTCCATAAAAAATGAATTATCTTGAAGCTAATAGCAATCCTGTCCTGTGGTTACAGAATGCCCTGTGCTGACTTAATGCCAGAGCTTGCTGCAGAATCCATTCCGGGGCCTCTTGCTAGAGATGATGTCTGAGAATGAGTCAACCAGCTGTCCAGCCAAACTACTCGGGTCATCAATCAGGGTCTGGATGAACGTGTTCACCACCCTACGTTCTTGTTCTGTAGATCTCAAGCAAAACCATGTCAGTAGTTTCAACCTGAACTCCTGGTTGATGTGACCCTCACACTCCAGCCACCTTATTATCTTGACACAGTGCTCAAAGTTCTCATCTAAGGACCCTGGCTCATCAGAAATTCTGAATGGTGATCCGTTGATAAGGGTACTGTCGCTGTCATGTGTCTCTTCATTCAAGCTTGCCGCCCTCTTCCTGCAGAATTCAGCACAGGAGTCAACAGCACAGGCCTCTCTGGTTCGCCCATGAGACCAGTTCTGAGAATCACCACTACCATGTGATCTTGCTAAACCATTCTTTTCAGTGCCATGAGAAGCAGCATCATCATCTGCTTCAACAGCCTGTTCCAAAGAGCAACCGTTCTCTTCATCCCTGGAGGACTCAAATGGAGGGGTCAGTTCTTCATTTAGATCAGGAACCGAAGCAACATTTAAGTCAAGCTCACGTGAAATAGAGGGCAAATGATCCTCTTCCAGAGTTTCAAGTTTAATAACTTGGCCTGCTCCACAACACTTTTCTCTAGTGGCACTGCAGAATCCTTCAGAGCCACCATGCTCCTGAGCCCAAGCTAGACGTAGAATTTTTCCAAGATCCCGAACCTTAAATCCAGATAAATCATCAGGTGTAGGAGGTTTTAGTTCTTTCTCTGCACCTTCTGAATTCTCTTTCTTCCTCATTGTCAGAAGCTCCGAATTAGGGCTCCTGTGAATTATTTCAATGCTCTTGGTGAAGCATTTAGCCTCAGAGTGACCCACACAACCAGACTCTGTGTAAGAAATTATACGGAAAGTATATTCTGTGCAAGGCCGTAGGTTTGATATCGAGATCCTTCTCTGAGTTCTTGGGAAGACACAGATTGGTTCTTCTGAAGGCGTTTCTTCCCTACTCTTATAATACCAAAGCTTGTAACCCTTAATATCATCAGATGATGCAGGAGAGAGTTCAATCAGGATGATGGTTACAGATGATGATGTCACTTCCTCAAACAAAAATTTGCACGCAGCAGGACGTGTATCTGCTTCGAAAGAAAGTTAATGGAAGTTAATCCAATACAATCATTCGTAGAGGATCAAAGGACTAGTACAAGCACCTATTTGCAGGTACTAACCTGGAAAACGGGAAGCCATACTAGACATATTGGCCAGGAATTCATCAACTTTCTCAATTGCAAGAGAACAAAGTTTTTGCACCTCACCAGCAACAGAAAGTCTGCTGACAATGCCCCTTGCCATCTTGGCAGACAACCCATTCACTGGACCCACTTCTGTTTCTAGTTTGCTCTTTGCATTTTTCACGATCTCGTGCAATTCACAGTAATCAGAAGTCCCATCCAGGAGCCTGTAGCTCAAGTATATCCTATAACAGAGAACATCAAGGCGACGAGCATCTTTTGCTATAATTAGCTGCTTCTTCCAACACCTGCCAGTAAATAGCAAATGGCAAAATCTTGTCAGTTACTGAGCAAAAATTTGCTACAGAAAAAAAAACAAAACAAAAGAACCAGCTGAAACAGAACATTTTCAGTTAAGTCTAGTTCAAGTTAGAGAAAGATATTTCTTAAAATACAAAAATCTGCAAGTGAAACTGGCACACAGCAAAAATTATGTAAAGCGAAAATTCCTGCTTCCCCTAACAAAGAGAAAAATAGACATTTCACTTTTGATGTGAATGAGAGCAAAATGTAAAAAATGCCATCGCTCATTTTTGACAAGATAGTGGAACTTGGACATATCCTAGAAGTAACTTTCTAAATAATATATTGGCATATACCAGCATCGTAGTATTTGCCAGTAATTTGTAAAGAAAAACAACAGGAGTAAGTCAAATGAAGCATGACATAAGCATCATTTACTTACCCAAGTATTCCTGACACTTTACCGCAAGAGGCACAACAGTAACTTCCATCTAGCTGCATTAATTGGCCAAGATTAACAACTCCCACTTTTTCACGCTGAAGAGCACACTCGATGTGGCATGACAAGCCACAATACTCCCCCTCACCAGACTCGGCAGCACAGACCAACCACAGACTAGGGTCCTTATTGTCGTCAAATTGATGACAAATACAACAAGAACATCTCTTGCAAAATATGTCATCCATAGACAGAATGGCCCTGCATGCAGAGTTTTTACAGATCCATGATTTTGAGCATCCAAATTCTGAAGACCTCTCATCAGTCGGAAGAAGGCGTGTTGGATTTTCTCCCTTTCTGTTCTGCTTCTTAGAAGAAAGCTGGCTGGTGGATGAGATTTTCTTGGAATCCACCTTCTTGCTTGTCTTGTTACTTGACCTCAAAACTTCGGTCGTTTTATTTTCTGACAAAGCTGTTTTCATATTGTTTGTCTTTCTCAAAGTGAGCTCCAAAAAGTTCCCTTTTCAGACAGGATCTCAGGAGCTCTTGGATGAATTCTATGGTTCCTGAAGCATCACCACAAAGGCTCTTTCTGCATGGAGTGCTTTGCACAATGCACACAAGGCTCTAATTGTGTGAAGCAGGAAACCAGGAAACTCTGTATAGTCTTTGTGGGCATAGATGTAACCTACTAGGCAAAAGTAGAATATTATGCAGAATAAATAAGAAACAACAAAATTTTTACAGAGAAGATAAAAACAACAAAGAGGACACCTTGGATTCAATGGAAGGAAAAGATTATATCAAAGAATAGCAAATGCTGGGATATATCAAAGGTTGACCAATTTTCTCCTCTTAAAGTATAGTTGAGCTTATGGGCCGAATCATGTCTATAGCTGACCAAGCTAAGTATGACCAATAGTCCCTTACAGCCATGGCATTCATAAATCTCAATCAAAAGATGAGGCAGATGCATACAGTTGTCCATACCAACAAAGATAATATCCAACATTTACTTGCCAAAACTGATGTTAAAAATGGTAAAAACACTGAGTACATATATGAAAATATTCGTTGTGTTATGTTACCATCAATTCCACAACTAAATGTTAATATGCACATCTGGTGTCAAAATTTAAACAATAAGAAAAAAGAAAAAAAAGAGAAACTGGTCGCATCCTATTCTATAATTCCAGATGTTTCTACAACTCCACTACCATTATCTCCAAGTTGACTGAGATGAACCAGACACCCAGACATGACAGGAGGAAGAAATAACTTCAACCACTTTAAAGATTGACAATTCTAACTAAATTATATTATTGCATGAACATCAGTAAATTTTTAAAAAAGAAAAAAAAAAACTTTACAATCAGCCGGGTAAAAACTGAGATAACTTTTTTTTTTTGGTTTTGGGGGGGGGGGGGGGGGGGGGGGGGGGGGATTTGTCAAAGAGTTTTTCGATGCCACAAGGGAACATGACAAAGACAAACATACCCGATACTTCACACTTGACGAGCATCAGACGAGCGGACTGCAGTTTAGGTTCTCTAAGCAGCCTGAACCAAGGTACTTTAGAAACTTAGGTTATCAAATGAGAAAATATATTGAAACAGGTCGTGTAGACATATATCAACAAGTAGGTGGTTTTTGAGACCAGTATCAATTACCAGAACATAAGAATCTTGAGAAATTGGATACTTTTGTTGAATAAACATCTTTTGAATCATAAAACTTACAATCAGTGTAGATCTAACAGGAAAGTACAAAAACACTACATCCTAACAGTAATGACTTGAGGATACCAACAACAAAAGTTCCTAGCTACCAACTAGAAGCTGCCTCCCTATCATCTACTTCCCTGAACTCAAATTTGACACTTATAGCCTTAGGAGAGGAAAAAACAGTAAATTGCTTTCAACAAGTGTTTGGAAGCAACTGTCACCTGCTGGTTGCTCATTTCAAAAACAAGAGCACCAAATGAATATTGGCCAATTAGTTGCTTCTCATAAGTCAAGAAATGGGCATTTGTTTAAATTCACATATGAGAGAAACTTCCAGGATAAGTTTATAAAAGGGGAAAATTAATGGGGATTTTTTCTACTATTTCTTGTTAAGTAGTGAATCCCACATGGTTAAGTCAAGAGGTCAGTTAAGACTTCATATTGTGCTGAGGCCCATCAACCCATTGCCAATTGATTTTTGGGTTTGATGCTTTTAACATTCCTCGAAGGCCCAAATAAAAAAAAAGAAGGCCTCCCAGATCTTCTCTGTGGCTAGGCAACATAGTTTATCAACATTTATTTGCTCAAACAAATAAGAGAGGGGGGAGGGGGGTGAAGTGCATAAAGGAGTTGCCTGATTTAAACTTAGTGACCAAGTTTAGACACTAGAAATTTGATAATAACAACGAAAGCATTAAGTTATGTTTTTGTGGTAGACATAGAAGTGAATGCATGCAAGCATGCAGAAGCAGTGGTTCTGTGAAAAGAAAAACTAGCTGCTGGCAATCAACATATTGGCATACGCAATACTAGCTGTTTCTGCATGTCTCATAACTCAAGGGATTGTAATGGATGGTTAGTTTTGGCCTGTCATTCACAATCAGAGCAAATGTGTTTCATTATTTTCATTCAGAGAGATTGAGTGGCGGACCAGAATTCCACCATACAATTCAGACATATACAATGATGATTACACAAATAAGCATGCAGCATTTGTTCATGATCTACTAACAGCAATGAGCTCAGGCACCTTCATGCTTAACACTGAACAAAGTTTTCCACTTAACATTCCAGATTATTTTTGTCATTAATCAGAACATCAATTTTCTGACAAGGGTTATCAGTTCTCTTTTACAATTAGAAGCAACATAGATTTTCCAGTGAGCACCAAGGTATGATAACTGTGCAATATGAAAGACTTGGGTGGCATTTAATTGTGGAAATTTTTCTAATTTTTCTTTTCCAAAGTTTATTTAATAAAAGTTTCAGTGCCTAGTTTGTTTTAAGGGTTGGAGAACCTTATTTTCTAAACTTCAAAAAGCTCATGTGTTGAAGTGAAAAACCTTATTTTAGATGGTTTCTCTCTAGTTTTCCCTTGCTTCAGCAATTAAATCTTTAAGAACGAGCTTCCAGCTAATTGAGGAAACAAAGACAAAGAATTAGCCTGTAAACTATGCACCAAATGAGATACAAAAGGCACGCTAGAGTACTTCCTGTTTGTAACCTGTTATTTATGACCCAAACGTCCTTCACAAGTTTGCTAGTAGAGCAAGTCCACTCAGACAAGTTGCACAAGCAGATTGATCATTAGGATTCTCTCTCTCTCTCTCTCTCTCTCTCTCTCTCTCTCTCTCTCTCTCAGGGGGGATAAAATTATTGCAACGTTTTTTTAGAAAAAAAAAATTGAGGACAGTATAAAAAAACTTTTAAGAGAACAAGCTACATTGATGAAAAGTAAAGCCTGGACACTTTAAAACCCTTGTAGCCTTACACTAAAAATCAAGCCAAAAAACATAAGCCAACTGACAAAAATTAAGTCACAAGGTGATTTCACAAAATTTTAATTTTTCTCTCCTTCCAAAAAACAGTATCTTCTCTTCCCTCTTTCAATAAGGAACAGAGCAAGACCTTTTGTATAAAAGGAAACGGAAAGAAAGCAAAATTAACAGAATCAAGGAAGTTATGCGCCAAGAAAAAAAACAACAGAAACTAACATCAAACCTTTCTACAGAAATCCATCTTTGAAGTGCAGCATTCAAACATTGAATCCAGAAGTCTACTAGTTCCTCCCTGTGATACATGAGAGACATCAAATAGGTTAAGTTGAAAGTCGACAAAGAAACAGCCATAATGCTCTGAATTTGAGTAACAATGACGCATCAGAAATATAGGGAAAAAAATGCAATGTTCTACTCTCAAGCAAATCAAACTCGCCTACATAAGTTGTGCAGAAAACAGCAGGATGAAGGTGAAGAATAAAATGAAGAAAATATCGACAAAGAAGTCAACAAAACAAAAAGGAAATGTTCATTCCCTCATTTATAAACCCAACATGCATATGATTCTCACATATTTGCATGTGAGCGGACCCAACGCATACTCCAGTCTTATCTTTCCTTTTCTGATTCTTCCACCCCATTCCAGCAATGCGGCTATGACCAAATCAAAATAGGCAAGAATAAATATGCAACTATGACATAGACCACTAGAATGACTCAACAAGCAGCAGCAGAGAAGAAGCGTCATTTTTCTCACAAAACAGAACCCATTCAACAAAAGCAAATCTTTTCTTGAGAAGCCAACTCACCCAGTAACATGGAAGTACCAAACCTTTTACCCACATTGTTAAATATTAATCTCCACCCAGCTACTGAAAAGTACGCTTGATCTATACCCATTAAGACGCACTAAAAGCAGAACCGAAAACCACACCATACAAGGTTGAAGGAACCACCTTAACTAAAACCCATGTCGCAGAATCAAACATGAGGCCTCATTCAGAGCCAATGCTGGTACATTAAGCTACTTCCAAACTTTTAACAGCCAGCAATCCGTAAGACATCAACCAAACGCAAACAACATTCACAACAACAACAAAATAAAGGGAAGCGCAAAAACAAAAGCAAGAAAATTCAAAGAAACAGCCTCAGACAAAGAGGAGATCTGATGGCGAGAAAAAGCTCTAATCGTGAGAGCAACGAAACTTGCAAACGAAACGAACAAAAGAACTCGCAAAGCCATAAATCAAAGTAAAGCACCTGGTATAATGGGGGAGGAATCTAGGGTTTTTGAGGGAAGGAGATAAGAAAACCCCCCTGAAAGGAATTGGCTTTGATTTGAACGAGTCACAGGAACGCGAGAAGAAAGAGAGAGAAGTTTCCTTCGTGTTTTGTTGCTGTTAGTTGGTTTTTGTCCGAGGGAAGAGAGAGGAAAGAGGCTGAGAGGTTGTCCTCAGTCACTTGTACGAGTTGTTCACGTTCCAGGCTAGAGGCCTCGAGGTCTCACACTCGCGATTCCAGCGAGTTAATATACATCCCGTGGTTCCGACCGTTGATTTGGCACCGATGAATGATGATGAGCGAACAACGTGAGCGAGGCACAGACGGAGTTTTTGATTCGAGCGTGGTGAGTAACGATATGGCTGGGCGCGTGGTTATTCTTTTCTTGGATATTTCGTACTAGTATAATTTTTTTATTTTTCTCCAACTTATATACGCATCGCGTGCTTTTTTATGTCTCTATATATTAGCCTCATGTACGTTACTGTGGTGGGCACGACTCAGGAGATGAACGTCGCAAGATTGATGTAGAGGTAATGTGGAGATCGTATGGTTTTCGCTGACCATATAATACTCAATTTTTGGTCCTCCTTTTTATTGTTGAATAGAACTTACTCCGACCGTTACAGACTTAAGTTGGGTCGGATCATTTTTACGAGAAAAAAACTCCATCAAAATCTACATTCTTATTCACACAAAACTCAATTATGATATCTTGCTTAAGTGGTGGGAGCTCCTTTATCACACCCTCCTCACATGTGATTGGTAGTACTCACTTATTTGTCATGATAATGGATGTTGTATTGTGCATTATGTATATATATATATATATATGGTGCAAGACCTCTAATCACAACATTAGACTCTAATTAATTTTAATTGAGTCACATTAATTTGTTAAGAATCCACCCCTCTCAATACTTCACTTAGCAAGGACAAACTCATTTCCAATCTACCTTCCACCTCACAACCACTTGGTGTGTGTATCATAATTTTGGTTTCTTACCAGCCATATCATGAATGAGAAAAGATATATGGTTATTAATAATCAAGAGTAAAGTTAGAATTTTGGGTTGAGGGGACCGGATTTAGGACCTTTTAATATAAAATTAAATAAAATAAAAAGAAGTTTACATGAATTACAAAAAATATATTTTGAAACTCATAAATTAGGTCTTACAATTGGAAAAATGGAAGAAAAAAAAGATGAAATTCTATATTCATTTAGCAATTCCAGAGCATCAATCCATATCAATAGTAAAGACTTTAGAAGATAAAAACAACCTGAGAGTATAACAAAAATCAAAAGCTAATTATATCTTTTGTAACCAAACCTGTGCTAGATTTTCTTTTATTGACTATAAATCATCTACAATATTCTTATTTATTTATTTTTCAATGTTAACATCAAATAATTCTTGAAGAATTGTTCAATTGGATTGTAGCCAGATTGACATGAAAAGCATCATATCACATGATCAATCAGGGTTCAAGTCCCACCTTGCGTTACAAGATTTTTTTTTTTATTTATAGTCAATGTGTGAGTTTAGGTTGGATAATGTGGGGTATAAGGTTGATTAGGGTACACATATGCATATATATTAAAAAACTCCTTTTCTATGCAAACTTCACTGATTGATGTAGTAGCTGTAACAGTCAAAGAGTTGGTGTGTTTTATAAGGGTCTTAAAATGACTCAGGGAGCGTAAAAGATAAATATTTTAGATTCAACAAAATAAGATGAATAGTTATTTTATTTTTTTTAGGTGATGCATTTTTTGTGGGTTTTAAATTGTCTCAGGAAGCATAAAAGATAAATATTTTAAATATCTTTTAGGCTCTTTTAATAAACATAACAACGTAAACTTTTAGATGAAAAAATCAGTAATTATTTTCTTTTTTTTTTATCTCTCTCTCACACACACACACACACATATATTACAATTTAATTTTCCAATGTATTCCGTCAAAAAGTATGCATTATATATATAATTATTAAAAATATGGGAGTAGACACCACCCAGCCACCTATTGTCTCTGCCTCTGTCAATAATTATCCTTACGAATTTAGTATTGAGCTACTATCCGTTTTATTGCCAATATATGAATTTTCAAACTTGATGACTACTGGAGAATTTAATGATTAACGAACTACAATAAGCAGTGCCTTATGTTATGATGAACAGATCATAAATACAATTAGTTGTGCTTTACATGCTTAATAAATGATAAAATCACCCGATCAAAATTTAAGCTTTCTAAAATTCAAGAGCTAGCCCTTGTTGATTCAAACGATCCACAATATTAACACTTTGATTTCTTTTTTATTTACTAGAGAAAGTGTTTTAAAAATTGGGCTTGAAAAAAGAAATATGTAAAAAGATGTAAATAAAAGGGAAAATGTGCAAGCCTACCACTAAATTATTGGCTATAGAGTGATTTTGTCATCAAACTTTGTTTCGTCTTAAATTTACCATATATCTCTTTTGTCCGAGCAAGTTTACCATTGTCCATAAAAAAATGCAACGGTGGCTAATGGAAAGTGTGATGTGGCAAAGATAATTCTAAGTTAGAGTGACATGAAATTTTTTTTTTTTTTTGCCTCAAATTTATTATCCATATTTTCTATTGAACCAATTTTACCATTGAAGTATTACTTTGGAACAATTTTATACACCAACCTTCCTCGTTGGCTTCGTTTCCTTTTGGGTATTTCCCGCTGTAGGCGGTTTCAAGTTTCTTTTGCTCAAATCGATCATAATTGGCATAAGTGTGGAGACATGGATAATGAAATGTACAAGCTATTAACCATCAAGCAGAGTAATATTTATGCTTCCAACATCTCACAAAAAAAAACTAAGCTTTCAAATCAAAGACTTGAAGTATGTAGGAGTTGAGTTTTTTTTTGTATCAATTTTTGAAAATTTCCTATGAGCTCATCTCCGGTCACGAAACACAGCACCATTTTGGACTTATTAGGATACTTAAATCCCTAATCCTTAACTCATTCTTCTCAAACCCTTGATTTCTAAATTTACTCTCATCATAAAAGGTTGATGACAAATTTGCAACAAAAAAAAAATCAATGGCAGAATCATTCTATGGTTAAAATGATAGTAGTAAATTTGCAGTTTTTCCAATCTCTTTACCACATCCCTCCTCCAAACTCAGCATTGTCTTTGTCATATCACATGTTCTGTTAGCAATCATGGCATTTTTAGATGGACAATGGTAAATTTGCTCTAATGGAAAAGACGGATGGTAAATTTGAAACAAAAAAAGGTTTGATGAGAAAATCTCTCTATGGGCAATACTTTAATGATAAACTTGCACCTTTTCCCTAATAAAAAAACCACATACCAAATTACGTGCAAAAATTCACAAAAGCATGAATTTATATGTATGTTTAACATATCAAACACTGCAGTAACAAGTAAGGGACAATTCATAATTAGTCCAATTAAAAAGGCTGAATTATTTCCAAGTCAAATGTTGGTCTTTTACAGGTCAAAATGATCCAATTAGATTGTTATGTATTTTTATGCCTAGGATGATATTATTTATCATTATGTGCCACGGGTTACTATTGCTCAAGGGTCAACATGCATCACCACCACAAGCTTTATCATTATGTGTCACAGGTTATTGTTGGTCAAGGGTCAACATGCATCACCACCACAAGCTTTCATTTTCCACCGTCACCTCCTCCAACTAAAGAACTGCAGCTTACAACTCATTGTCCACCGCGCATTTCAAGTAATGGCAACACCACATTGCCACCAGCCCCAATAACTACCTTTGCCACTTCTCCAGCTACTGCGCGTCCATTGCCCAACCATCAACATTGTCCATGACAGTCCATTTTATCCACCATCATTTTCCACTTATGTTAGCAACATCCAACCTTAGATCTGACCATTGGCAACTAGTTCTGTCGTTAGGGACCTCACCTAGTGAATTGGCTTTCCCCAATTTGCTATTTTTGCACCTTTGTTTCTATATGTGCACTATCGATAGGCTAAATCCTCAAGCAGAATGATGTCTCCAATGACAATGTCCTTTTCAACCAAAGTGCTAGGACGGGTGATAGATGTTAATTTTGTGGTCAAACATGTTGACTTTTTGTCAACTTTGACTACCATTTTCCACTTCACCATCTAACATTTTTGTCCGATTCTTGCTTTATTCTTTCATTTTATAGGTTGGAGAAGTGGACCATATCATTGGAATGGTATTAGGACGAGGGGAATGGAAAATGGGTATATGAAAGTCAAAACGGATTTATAATTGTAAGGCCTAGGCCCCATGAGTGAAGCTTAGGCGCTACAGTTCAAAAAGTGGCTGACCTGAAAATTGCACTCTAGAGACCTAGGCCCTAGGCACCCTCGAGCCTGGAGGCCTAGGCACTAGAAAGCTTTCTCCTGAGGCCGAAGCTCCTATATGCCAGGGAAAATGGTCCCCCAATTCAATTTTTGAACCAAAGCTTGCTATTGGCCAAAGGTTTCTATCCAAATTGATATGTGGGATGAAAATGACATTTTCAAGAGTAGAAAGACCTGGAACCTAGCAAAAGAACTCATACTTCACCTTCATCTTCTCATTTAGAACTAGGTTTTCTATAGTTAAAAAGCTTGCATTTTCATCACCTTATGTGGAGCACTCTTGGGCATTACTTGGAGAAGCTTTGAAGCACTTGAAAACCTTTAGGAGCTTGAGGAATTAAGCATCTATAGGCTTTGGATTTCTTCTTTCTTTATTTCTCTTTGTATTGAACATGAATGCTCTTTATGTTATTTTCATGGGTATGTTTCATTTAGTTATGGAGTAGTCTCCCTTGGCATTTTCTATGGATGTAGCTACTTGGATTAATTATGTTGGATGAGTTTATGGTTATATGATATTAGTTTTCTACTAAATGTATATTTATTCTTCTCTTGAGCTTATGGTTGTGTTAGCTAGTTAACGACCATAATTAGTTGCATTATAAATTGCTCATAAACTCTTGGAAAAGATTAGAAGCTATTAGACCTAAGAGAAGAATTTAATGGTTATGGGCTTGTTGGAAAATTAGTCTAAGTCATTAGGTAAAGGTAAATTGAGCTCTAATGCCTCTTTCTATGTAATTGGATGAAAATTCTTATTAAATTTAGGCTAGAGAGATTAATTTTTTACTTGGAAAAGTAAGAATTCAATTAAGTAAAGATTAATTTTTTACTTGGAAAAGTAAGAATTCAATTAAGTAACTTTACCAACATGTATTGGAGGCTAACTCACTCACTTGATCTCACTAATTAATCAAGACAAGTGGTGAACCCATAGTAAGTGTTTTTTCATAATTTGGTAAAAACTACAATTTTACATTGCATTCTTGCATTCTTGGTTAATAGTATTCCACTTAGTTAAGTTTAGTCACTTGTTCAATTTGTCTACATTTTCATCAAACCTTGATTGTTTAGCTAGAGTTAGCTTAAAGTAGTGGTACTTGATGAGTAAATCGATCAATCTTCATGGGAATGATACTCACTCACCCCATCTACACATTCACCGTGTACTTGCGGGTTAGGGATTAAAATCAATAACAATGGGCCCCGTATTCGTCATTCTTTGCTCCAATGGAATGCGGGAGTTCAATGTCTACAAAAACCCTAATGCCGATATGTTGTTGATGCCAGAAGAGCACCTTATTAAATTTGCTTGAGCCTTCCACTATGGCTTCATAAGTCTGATCGTAGAGCCCTATAGATCAGCACACTTAAAAGGCCATGAAAGTGACAAACAAAAAAGTAGGTTGCCTTCTGTCTTATGACCTAAATCTCCACCCACATTTCTTTCGAGGCCACAGAGGCTTGAAAGCAGATAATGAACATATGGGACAAGTTAGATTTGATCAAATTGACTACCTAGATGTGAGTCATGTGACAATGCGAGCAACTCTCCTAATGTTTCAATATGGTTGCCTTTGTTCAAGCTAGATGAAAGGAGCATCTTGACCAAATCAACTAGTGGCATAATATGATAAACAACACCATCCTAGGCACCAAATACACAATAATCAAATTGGAACATTATGGCCCATGAGCAACCTGCATTTTACCAAGGAATAATGCAGCCACTTTAATTGGATTAATACAATCCCAACTACCCTTTGACTTTAAACCCATTAATGGGACCGTATTATTACCAAGTCTTCGCAGGTCATAAGACCCATCAGACAAGAACATGCAAATACCCCTAGGTTAGTATTATTTACATTTTCTACTAGCCTTTTCCACCTTTCTCTCCAAGCTCAGTCCAACGAATCTCTTTCACCCACCAACTTCAGTCAACTGAATCCGAAGACAGGGTTAATGACATTATTTATAGCGTTAATATTTCCTTCTAAACTTTGGTTTTCTCTTACCCCTTTCTTGGTCATTGACATAACGACTTGCATGAATAGAGATAGAATACGTCTAGTCCCAAAATAAAATAAGTTGTTTCAATCTAGAAACCTAACATTTAGAGAGAAAATCCTAGCAATTCTATTAATCAAAAGTTATATCTCTTGCATACATCGACAAACCTTTACATAGGCTACTCTTAAAGTCCTAAACCAACTATAATTAACGCTAAGTACGAAATCTAATCCTAATTGGTATATTTTTCTCAGAAAAAATCTCTAGGATAATCCTTTTTTATGGCATAATTGATAAAACTCTAATTAACCTAATAAAACCAAAAAATAACTCTTAAACAATGGAAATAAAATACCCCTAAAAATAATTATGAAAATTATAATAAAATAACAAAGCATAAAATTATATACCAGTGTCATTAGGCTCTTCTTGAAAAAAGAAAAAACTCACCTTCAAGTCCCTTGGTTAAAATTGAGCTCTTCCATGCCATTAAATAAATATTTGGAATGAATCAATCCTCTTACCACTTTCACATGTGCTGAACAATATGAATACTTTTCAATTCACAAACTTATCCAAACACAAATTAAGTTGCTTTTACTTAAGAAAACATCTTCAACACTAAAAAAGTCCACAAATAGAAATTTTGGCTTGGAAAGATCTTCATCGACCACTAATTCAATTGCCCTAATTTATTCATATTCAATTGTGTCTTTTTCCTTGTTGGGAAATTTGAACTTTACTTCTCCATCATCCATTTTTTTTTATTTCCTTTTCTTCTTTAGACATGTCTTCAATTTGTGTTACTCCCATGGTATCTCCCTAGCTTATAATCCTCCTCATAAATGATTTGCTCATATTACCCCATACTTTTCTATCTTGGCTCACAAATAATCTTTTATTCATCCTTTTTATATGGACCATTACATGTAAAATCATTGGAAAGTAAATTGTTTTTATCACCATAGATTTAATAAATTTCCCTGTTAAGATTCTCACAAGTATAATCTCCAACTTAGTGATATTTTTGGACCAAGATCTCTTCATAATCTAAAGGAAGAAAATATTCCCGCATCGACCACTTCATCTGATGTCATGTTTCAGTTAGATATTTCCCTTGACGATGCCTTCTGACATGTAATCTCTCCCACTAAGCTAAAGCCCGTCCCTTTAATCTCAAAGTAACATATTATATCTTTTTTACTTTCAGGCACTATATTATACTAAAAAAAAAAATCAACTTCAGCATTCTGTTCTAGAAAATCTTCTATATCTAAATCTCTATAAAAAAAAAAAGAGATGTCTACATTTTATAACTCTCTAACCCGCCACCAATGTCTGGCATGTCATCTACGCTAAACAAAATAGTCATCATCATATAATTTAGAATCCTTTAAGCACCACTTTAATCTAATAGGATAGTCATCTTCATCCAACTACTCTTCCTTAACGTAAGTCTAACGCCCATGCTGATAGGTGATAAGGGATCTTCCAATAGGTTGGTTGAGGGCAACATCCTCTTGAACTCATAACCTATCGTTACTCTGATTCCTATTTGCGTGATAACTTTGGTTGTCAAATCGATCTATAGAGAGTTCATCAAAATACCAGTATCACTTACTTTATAGCACATGACCAAAAAACTATGAACCACAAGGATGACATATAAGAGGGTGATGGTAAATTTTAGGAAGAAGTAGTTAATTCATGTTGAAAGCTAGCTATTTCACTCTTTAGAATATTTTTGACCTGAGAGACAAATATTTTTAGTTGTAAAAACAAAAGTTATTATCATCCCATTTCAAAATTATAAATCTCATTTTTATTTTTATGTCATGAATAGTTATAAGCTTGCAAATTGTTCTATTTTTAGATTTAAATTTTTTTAAAAAAAATTGCAAAATTAAAAGTTAAATATTTGTTCCTAAAACAATTGTAATGTTGTGCTCAATACTTTATTCATTAATTAATATAATTAATAACTAATATGTTTTCTATAGGTAAAAAATAAATTTTATATAATAAACCACACACTAAAATTGGAAATATGTATTTTATTGTATTAGTGATTTATTAAAAAGCTAAAATAATACATAATAACTACAAAACTTTAAAATTCATATGCATGTATATAAAGCTAATGTATTTACATATGATTTCTATTACAAATTAATTAAACATATTAGAGGCATAATATCAACTTTTTGGTAGAGGTCTTCAGCAGCTAGCTCAGCTGGTTAGCGCATGGACAGCCAAGAAGATCAAATTGCAGTTAAGCCTTTGAGGCACATAGCAAGTACTTAACCCCCCATAAGTTTTCATATAGTATCATCTAATCCCTTTGTTTTTGAAATGATTCTAAATATAAAGCAAAACATTTTTTTTACAGAGGTAAGGTAGTATATAAGGATAGAAGTATGACATGAATAACAAAATTACATATTTAGTGTTCAAAAAGCATATATACAAACTAGTTTAGCTGGTGGCAATCATTATAAATGATAGGCTTAACGGTTCGTTATAAATGCAAATGTCAAAAGTCTCAAATTTACCATTAATATTTCGATCAAATCTACCATTAATTTTTTCTCCAAATTTCCATTAACATTTTAAGATAGCTCAAATTGCCCATTAATATTTCAAAATTGGCTCAAATTGATCATTGACCTTTAAAAGGCTATTAGAATATAGATTAAAATAACAAGTTTTAAAATTTTAAGGTGATAATATTACTTGTAACAAACTTAAAAATTTTAGGTAATTTACCTTTTTTTTCTTGTAGTCTTTAAGCTCCGAATTTGATCCATTGGCATTTTAGTTTTGAAACCGCTGGAACCAAAGGTCTAAGTTTGATATTTGATTTACTTTTTGTGTTAACTTGAGAACCAGATCTTGTGCAAAAAAGATCAAATTTGGTCTTTGGTTCAGGCCTATTAGAAACTGCTTTTGAAAGAAAACAAAAGCTCTAGCCGTTGTTGATAGAAAGAGCTATGGCCACAAGGCAGTAACAATGAAAGTTGGACTAGTGGTGATCCCACCTAGTGGCGGTTCCGAAAGGGTTTCTAGTTGTGTATGTGGAACCAAGGCTGCACCGGTTCGTGACTCCAACAAGCTATTTATCTATTCTTAGTTTAGGAACTTGATGAAGGAGATCAATGAAGAATAACTTGATCCCTAAACCCTTATATTTTTTCTTCAATTGACCTATAAGAAAACATGGATAAATTATTGAAAGTTCTCAAAATTTGTTAAAAAAGGTTATACTATCACCTTAAAATTTCAAAACATATTATTGTTTTTTTTTTGTTTGTTAGCCTTTTAATAGTCAATGACTAATTTGAAATTTTTAGAAATATTTATTGGAATTAAGGAAAAAAAATTTAGTAACAGATTTTATCCCAACTCAAACTATTAGGAGCAAAATTTCAAACTTTTAAGTTTTAGCAAATAAGAGTTGACCTAGGTGAAAGAAGTTTAAATGCTGAGGTTTCATTTCATAATTTCAAATGATTTCTTTAGGAGAGATCTTTACTTTAATTTTATTTTACATTATTTAAAAAAATACTTTTTCATCTAGCAAATCAAAATAGATAACAAATGGTCGCCCTAGTAAAAATGCAATGAGTTATAAAAGTAATATGATTTGCTGGTGGGGTGAGGAGTGAGGAGTAGGACAAAACCAAGAGACCAGGGACTTTGACACCAATGTTCAAAGTGCGTGGTGGTAGGAAATGTAAAATCGAAGCAAAGGCAAAAGCTTACTTTAAACTGACATTAAAATTTGGCTTGTCAAAACTACTTGCTTTCCCATATATTTACTTTATTGATCCCTTGATTTTACATGAAAGTAAAAATATTTAGACACACACACACACACACATTTAGTGTTTTTTAAAAGATAAAAATAAATCATATTCCTTTCATGCAAATTTGTTGCAACATATTTTATTTTAATCATTTCCAAATCTTTACAACATTCCCATATTTTTTAATTTAATTTATCATATTATCTTTTAAACTATCATTTTAATATTCATTTTTTCAACCTTATTAATTTATATGAAAAAAAGTTAAGGGTAAAAGTGAAACCAATAGAAAAACTTTCTCCATTTTTTTAACCTTCATTCCAAATCAAATGGTCCAACAGATATAAGAGGATAAAGTAATAGTTTTTTATTTAAAAAAATGTTAAATAATTTAATTTTCTAAAAAAAAGAATGAATGATAGGTAATATGAGAGTGAGAGAAAGTAACTAAAACATTTTTATGATCGAGCTCCTGTTGGCCACCAAATTAGCCACTTGGCATTTGGCTGCATGCACCTGTCACCTTTGAGTTTACAATCCGCCCTCTTATCCCCATCTATAGAATCTTATCTAATTTTAATCTGCTCGTCAAATGCATGCATTAGTTATGTCGTGGGAACCAAATGGACTGTTTTAAGAATCATTGACTTTGAATATGATAACATTAAGAATAGGTTAACTGTGAGTTGTTGACTATTAACCGAGACCATTCAACCAAGACCATTCTTCCCCCCTCTTTTTTTTTTTAAAAAAAAAAATTTAAGTACTACAATATAGTATTCTTTGTAGTATATATGAGGCTGGTAGTTCTTAAGTGTGAATGATGTATGCCCGATTAGAGTATTGTTATCTAAAATGATGACCACTATGTAAAAGTGTCGTGGAATTGATATGGAGGGCAGCAGAACTTGTACATAATAAAATGACATTAGAAGGTTTTTAAGATGTTTGTTCTCAAAGAGAGCTCTTTGGCTCTTAGGTCAGCGTTAGTTGTCAAAGAAAGAAAATGAGAGTGTGAGCTTGAAGAGATTGTGACTTGCCTTGGTAGGTTAAAATGAAATGACCTTAGATAGTTAAGTGGTTATGGCAGTTATGAGATCGAAACATGGGCAATTTAGATTGTCGTTGGGGGATTGAGGAGAATTCCTGTGATATTTAAGTTGTGGAAAATATCATGGAAGATCAACTTGTACAAGTGTGATTTGGTTACTGTTAGTAAAGGATAATCCAAAATTTTAGGGTGATTTCCTGAAGATATGAATACAAGCAGTCTAATGGAATGAATAGGCCTTGTGTAAGCCAAGTAAAAGGATGTAGGTGCTTGTAGGCGGGGTGATTGCTTACTGTTATATAGGCTGGATCCTATCTTGATCCTTTATGTTGGTGGCACCATTAGTAAATTGGGCAGTTGTGGCCTATTGGCATTTGGTTTCAACCTAATATCGTATCAAGTAGCCTTCCTCATTCAAAAAGGGTAAATTGCATTAGTAGTCTCTAACCTTTAATTATTGTTCTAATTTAATCATCAACTTATTAATTGTTTTATTTTGGTTCTAAATTTATTAAAAAATATTTTATTTTGGTTCTCAATTGATGAAATATGTTAAATCAAAGTAAATGTTAGAAATTTTTTATGTTATAAATTTAACTATTCAAAAGCAATCTTCAAATAAATTTAATCTATACAATAAGTTTTCTATGTTTAAGGTACACTTGAAATTACTAGGTTTTCTTTACATAAATTTGAAGAATTTCATTCAAGAAAAAAAAAACTACTACTTCAAATTGTTTGTTGAATGTCAAAAAATTGCTACACATTTTAGGTTTTCTGGAAGACAGTTTTAAATTAGAATTTTAAAATTTTGTACCAAATAGTTACTATAAGTTAAGAATTTCATATAATGAGGGACAAAAAAGAAACAATTTTAATATGTTTATGACCAAAATAAATCAATCATATATGTTAGAAAGCAATACAAAAATGATAATTAAACATTAGAAACTGTTTACAAAATTTACGTCATTCGAAATCTTATACAAATCAAGTTAATTAGTATATGTCAAATGATTAGTTGACTATTTGAATTTAAGTTGGTTTAGCACATAATTGGTTTTAATTAACATTTGATATATCATTTATGCAAAATAAAAATGCTATTAACTCCGCCCCTTTATGTCATTCAAAGTAGCGCTGATCGCATTACAATTTTACCATCATTTTAGAAACTTCAAAATCTTCAAGCCATTGCAACACACACACACACACACACACACACACACACACACACCAACCTTTTCAATCTTTTTATGTAACATCATTTTTGTATAATGTTTTCTAAGTAGTTTATTGAATTTAAGGTAGAATGGAATTGACAAGGAAGATTTTTCATTGTTCCACTGGTTCGGATACAAACTCTCATTTTCATATAGGTTAGTTATAATGAACAATGAGTAGTAGTTTTCAACTAAAAAAAGACAATTTGTAGAACATAATATGGAAAAGTCATAAGAATAAATAGTAATTTTGGCCGTTTTAAATGCATCAATATATATGAAGTTACATAGTCTGAATGTACAAATAAATGTGAGAAAATGATAGACCAAGATTAGATTATCAACTTCTACTATAATAACTACAAGACTTGTGTCAATAATGCTAATTTGCATCAGTATGTGAGTTGGGTCCTAAATTATAAAAGCAAAAGATGAATGAGAAAAGATATATTTTAATTTATTACTTGAGTTGAAAAGTTTGAGTCTTGCTTTGATGAAGAATATAAAGAGTTGGGGAATTAAGTTATCTAGAAAGAAACAAAAGGTAATTTAATTTGGAATATTCAAAGTGAAAATATGGTCACAATATATATATAATCCAATGTTCATAGCCAGTTCTATTAGCACTAATTTTGAGGTCTTATTTGTGTTGTCAAGTTTTGTCTATCCATATTAAAATATTTCAATGAGTGAATAATAATTTTTACATACTACTTTATGTGCTTTTGTTTTATACCCTCTAATTTTCTCTTTTATACAAAAAAAATTCATTATATTTCAATTTTTATACTATTATATCCAGTGAAAACATTGTTGATCAAATTATAGGTGTAAAATTGTAAGACCAATTCCCAAAATTTATCTATTTAGATATCTTTATAGTAATTTACTAGACTAATTTCATATGGGGCATTTTTACAATTTTTAATTAACCTCAAACTAAAGTAATCTAAGCAAAATTGGTCGTTATTTAATTAGACACAAAAAAACTACTCAATAACTAGCTGAAAAGATTACTCATCTCTTGGTTCTATATATACATCAATGAATATTTTTTTAAAAAATAAAAATCTTATCCGTTGTAATTAAATTTATATAATCATTTTCAAACTTCTTACCTCAAATGTCTTTGATAAAGTCATTTTTAGACTACTAATAGATGTTCTTATGCTATGAAGATAAAAACAGATTTTAATCGTCAGATTTTTTTCTGTACTTGAAGTTGATTTATATGTTGCACTAATCTACAAATATCTTATTACTTATATATTTTTCTCTTTATCCCAAATTAATGATTATAATATATTTAATTGTTATAATTTACCAACGTGTTAAGAAGTTGGTAACTTACAAAGCAGTAAAAAAAATTGTAACCTATGTAACTAGTTACTTATGACATCAAATATATTTATTTTTCTCATCAATATATCATTGCTATTTTAAGAGGAAAAATACTATAAAAAGGCTCACATGTATTTTTTCTCTTATCTATTTTTTTTTCTCTCCTCCTCATGTCTTACTGAGCAAAGTTATTTTTTCTCCTTTTTTTCACAATATATTTCTGTTGATTTTTGGTTTTCTCCCAAAATAACATTAAATATTTTTATTTCATAAGGAAATATTTTTTAGCAATAATTTTAAAATTTCAAACGAAACTGTAATAACAAATTTTTACCAAATTTACTACTCTTGAATTGTGTTCTTGCATGATTATTTTGTTGTTATGCTTTAATATGATTTATTAAAAAAAATATTTTCTAACAATTTTTTTTGGATATTTCTATACAGATGTGTTTTTTATGTTAAAAGCTCCTTTGTGACTTCAAGTATCAAAACTTGCACGTAGAATTATGTTAGAAATCAAAAAATGCATTGTTTTTTGGGTTGCATATATGCATCATTTGTCAAACACAATAAATTCAGGCAATATTGCTCATTTCTTTTTAAATTTTTTTAACTTTCCCCTATGATCCTTCAAAAAAAAAAAACATTTCTATGAGTCGCGTAGAAACAAACAATCCAATTTCATTTAGTAAAATTCTACAAATTACTTACAAGTTTTCATATTTATAAGCTTTTGTAGTTTTTAATCCTATTTATTTTTGTGCAATAATGAAATTTTATTTGGTAAATTTGATTACTTAACAAAAAAAAAAAACACATATGTTCATGTTATTCCCTACATTTGGTAAAAAAAATATTATTCCCTACATATTATCTATATTATTTTTCATTTCATTCTTTCATTTATTAATATAGAAAATGAAAATTTGAAATGCGCCACTCAAATTAGAAACAAGGGAGGGTTTTGGGGAGAAGCCGTCTGGATAATTATGCTTTTATTTTATTTCTTCTAATCTATTTACTTATAATTTATTAAAAAATATTTATATTAAATATTTTCCCAATTCAATTCATACAAAATAAAATTTTATAATATAAAATGAACTATAATACTTCATTATATTCACAAGAATAAGATAAAACTCATTTTTAAAATTTTATATAATCATTATTTGTATGATTATTATATTCATTATTTTGTAACAAAATAAATAAAATTAAAGTCATTTAGATTTTCATTAATTTATAATTTTTTATTTTCAATATTTACCCATGTTTTAATTATTTTTAAATAATTGCATATGCGTAATTAAAATTTATAAAAACATCAACCTGTACATTGTACGGGCAAGATAACTTGTTTAAAAAATGAATTGATGCAATTTATGATTCAATTGAACACTAATGAAAAAAGAAAACTAAAAATTATGAATTAATAATGGTATTAATGATTTAATTAAAATATAATAAGGAAAAAACTGAATTTTATCGATTATTAATCTTCAAGTTGTCTTGTAGCCAATTTCTAATGCCTTTAATGATTTCCATTTCCAAGGCATTTATTTGTTGAATTTATTATTTTTTATGTGTGACATGACTACAATTTAAAGCCTTAAATTGATACAAAAAGTTAGGATTTAAAACATAAGGAACTAAATATTTTAAACCCAAAAGATTGATGACTATGCATTATCATATATGAAGAGGAAAAATAATTACCACACAAACATTACGATAATCATATTAAGATATTTTATACGAAAACGTAAAAAATGACATATTACTTTCCAAATAAATGCCAAGAGAGAAATTGTCAATTAATTTAAAGTATTGAGGGGCAGGTAGGTGCCGTTTTAATAAGACGAAAGAAGCTCTAGAAGTCAAAACTTGAAACAATAAAGTTCTAAAGTGGTAACATAATTTTTTTGGATCCTGTCTTATGGTTAAGTTAAAAATGAATGATCACTAATGCAAATTCTAATATAATAAATCAATAAATAAAATTTGCAAGTGAGTCTTTTAACTTTACATTTTAATCCATCTAGATCATAGGAGTGTTTGGCAATTTAAAAAGATCTATAATTTAATGCACATAAACTTTTGTCTAGGTTGCAATGAAACAATCTTGGTGACCACAACATCGACAAAACATAAGTGCTCAAAGATAAAACCTTGTGAGTTAAAAACAATTAATTTCATGAATTGACTAACATTAAGATCATAAAAAGAATGGATCATTAATATGTTTAAATAATATTTACAATGACAATTACAATAGGAGTTATTGTTAACCAAATGGTGTTATAATGGTATTAAAAAGATAGGAATTAAAGAATTAAAATGCACTGACTTGAGTTTATAAAAGGCGGAACATTGAGGAATTTCTATAAAAAAAAGATGAATTCTTATTACTTTAACCTTGAATTTTCAGTACATTGATATATGAGGACTAAAATTTTTAAAACATATAAAAAGATCTCACATTAATATCAGAGAAGTGGTTAGGGTTGGTTTCCCTATAGATTGATAGATAAAGAATAATGCTAGCTGAACATATATTTTCTAGACCTCAATGCCTTGACAAAATGACTAAAGGCCTCAAGGGACATTGGGGAGGTTGGAGTTGGACTCTAGCCTCCCTACCTTCAACATCATGGTACAAACAACTGGTTTGATTATCCTTTAAATCTAGAAAAAGTTGGGATGTCTCTTTCCCTTGATGAGTATAATAGTACATCTTTTCCTTCCATACTTGTAATGATGTTTATAAGTACAAAAAGAAAAACATGTATTTTCTACAAAAAATAATATTGATAGCAGAATTACCAAGAGAGTGTCATAAGCGACCCTTTTGGGGAAGCCTATTAGGAATTCCCAAGTAATGATCTTTTCTGAACAGTAAACATGAGCTAATTAAGGTTTATGTTGTGTACTAGGAGAAAATCCTTAGGAACTTAAGTATCAAAGGTAAAGTAGCATAATTGGAGCAAAATTTTATACATGATTAACTTAATTTAATACTTCTGGTTGGCTTTATTCATATATAAACTTATACTTGAAGTAAAATTGACTTGCACAAATGTAGCACTAATCATGGATGAAAATGGGTCCCCAGACAAAATTTTGTGGTGAAAGGGTGCGTTATGATTGTAAGTTCTGGCACAGCAAATTAATGGAATGGCTGGACATAGGAACAAGGATGGAAGAAGAGGAAAGAACTGGATGGTTCTGGCATCGCGCAGTCTTGAGACTTGAATTGAGACGACAACAAAATCTGAGGCCCCTGAGCTACGGATTTTGGGGTTCACATGTTGTCCTGGTTGGGCAGGGAACTACTAATTTCTCTTCTGCTGCAAAGAGTTTCTTTATCTGTGCCAGTTCTTTTCCTTTTCAACATCCACAGCAACAAGCAACCATCGAAAAATAATAATAAAAAAAGAAAAATAGTACAAGCGAATTTATTAGGGCCGATTGGTATGGCGAATCAACCCGGCAGTCCCCACTTCAATTAAGAATTGAAAATCCAACTGTTTTGGATTTAAATGGGACTCTTTTTTTGCTAGTAGTGTTATGATGATTTTCAAGAAATGATCGCTCATTTAAAAAAAATATAATATCAATACATTTGTGAAACTATCGGCCTCATGAGTTTTTTTAAGGCATTTTTGTATTATACTCCATCCATATTGTAAAAATTAGCTTTTTACTGAATTTAAGAAAATTCTATTTTTAAGTGGTTTTGTAGAGAAGGTAAATGACCGATACTAATATTTTTTTTTAACTTTCTAAGGAAAAGTGGACCAGTAATTTTGAAAAAAACAATAAGGGCAAGTTATTATAAAAAAATGTAATAAATGTCTTGTTAATTCAAGTAACAATGAGTTTGATTCTTCTTAATTAAAGTTTTAGGTTTGAGTTTTATGAATGAAATATATCAATTCTTGGACAGTTTTATCCTCATAAAGTAGTTGGATTGGACTCAATTCAAATAAGTGGAACCCAATTAAAACTTCTAAATATATAAAGTGATGGAAAATATTTATTAGTATTATTATTATTATTATTATTATTATTAGTATTATTATTATTATTATTTTCAACAGGAATATCGTAGCATTACCTCTCATAGGCCAGAGCGTAGATTTAGAAAGGTGATTGGTTAAAGTTGCGGTTCTTATATACTTTGACATTCGAGAGATTCCAAACTCTCTTTGTACTTAACTCGGGTCAAATGATGTAAGATTTGATTATATATTATGTTTACTCTTAATTGTAGTATCATCACTCTTTTATTTTTTAATGACATGACCGACCTTCCAATATTTTATAATTACATCACTATATCATTTTCCAATCTCCAAATTCCTACAGACGTTCACCAACCACCCATAAAACATTTCTGTTTTTCCTCCCAATTGGGATGTGATCCAAATCTTTTTTCATTGCTTATTTTAATCCCCAAACCCAATTTCGACCTCCTTTTCCTCCTGTATATGACCTTCTTAGAGGAAATTCTAACCTTGAACTTTATATGAATCCAATATTAGAAAGACTTTTAATCTTTTTAAATATTGTTTCCCCACATTTTCTATCCAATGTTTGTACAGTACATCTTCCTCATGTAGCACAAGACTTGGGTAGAAAGCAGGATTGGAAATAAAGGGGGCTCCCTTTTAAAATTGTAAAATATCTGTAATTTTTTTAATTTTTAAAGGTGATTTCATTCTAGTTCATTTTTAAAATTGGTTAAATATTCTTGTAAGGATGATAATTTAAAAAATATATTTTTTTTGACTCATTTTATAAAGAAATATGGGTCTGCTCCTAACAGAAAGAGCACGTTATTTAAAAAAAAATTAATAAAAGATATCACTAAGGTCTATAGACTCGTCCATTGGCCAGTGGTTGACAACTGGATATTCGAGCAAGTCAAGCCGACCGGGTGTCTTTATTCAGGTGACGACACAGAAGAAGAACGAAACAAAATGAGCAACCGAGGGAAAAGAAGTGAGCAACGGATTTTAAGTGCCAACATAAGTGGAAAAATACTAAACCCACAAAAAAGAACATACAAATTCGATTATACTATAATCTCTTAAACTTACATGGCTCAATAATTTGCTCAATATGAAAATTTATGGGTACTAATAAATATCATCGTTCAAAAAGCAATAAAGAAACACCAGAGAAGAGAAAGAGGCGGGGTAGTTAGGAGCCGTACTGATATGATATCTAGCAGCGTGAATAAACCTAGCTGTGGACAGAAGTGAATCTAATTCGCAATCCATGGGCAGGCTCAAAAGTATAACAAAGTGCACTAATAATATTTCGTCTCGTCTTCATGCATGAAAAGGTCAGGTCTATTGCAGACCTGCAGCGAACCTAACCTAGTCCTCTTTTTCTCGGACAATGACGTGACCGTATCAATCATATTCTCAAATTCCTGCAAATCCCATTTTCATTTCAGTTTTTCTTTCCCAATGGCAACAGAGACCCGTCAAAGCTAAATTCCATAATGTAACAGAGTGTTTGATAAACTGTTTTATATTCATTTATTAAGTTAAATAAATGAAAATAAATATAATTAATTAATTAATTATTTAAATAAAAAAATGTAAAAATTTATGTTTATTGATTTATATTCACCAATAGTTGGATTAATTATTTATTTATATTCAATATTTATTTGTTTGTTTGTTGTTCAATTATTTATTTATTGATTTATAATTTTTATATATATATCCGTTTATGTCTATATAGACCATCCACAATTGTGATCCCATTTTCAAATTTACGTTTTTGTTGATCAGTTAGACCAAAGTAATGCTTATTTGTATTTATATATATGTTCGTTTATCTAAGTTCGTTCTATTATGTTCATTTAAATTACTTACAAACTTGTTCATATACATCGTTGCGAATTTGTTCATTTATTTATGTTTATGACCATGTTTGTTCATTTAATTCATTTATTGTTGTTCACGAACAAACACAAACGCCTTTTTTAGCCATGAATGAATGAATGAATACAAATAAAGTGTATTCATGTTCAAGTTCAGTTAAAATATAAAAAAATAAAAACGAATAGAGCTTATTCGCATTCGTTCTATTCATTTACAGCCCTACTTATTTCCTTTCACGAATCGTGAAACAATTGTTTGCAGTGCATACAATAAACTTCAGTCAAGACTCAAGGTCCAAGTTACATAATCATTTTATTTGTGGTCAACACTTCTACTCTCGTGCTTCCATTCCTATTCTTAATTGTCCAATTTACTCTCATTTTTACAACATTTTTATTTATTTAAATTTTTAAAAGTAACGTTTTCTTACTTCTGTCCCACCTTTCTATACACCATGTGTGACTCAAAACTCAAGTGGGTTCTACCGGTACACATTTTCAACAGTCCGGAAAGAAACCGTAGATGTTGTCATCCTGGAGATGGACTCTCGAGATCTACTGATCTGGAAACAGCCCCGCCACGCACATGGGCGCTGCCAAGCACAGACAAGGTTCACTTTAATTCGGTTTGATTAACTTGGACGATGCATCTGCATTGGAACCCTACTTACAAGTCACAACAGCAGACAAATGCAACCGAACAGGCAAGGCAACCAGTAGAAACGCTAAACGTCTCATGAAGTCGATATAACAAGTAGATATCAATCACCATATACGTGAAAGTACATACATAAAAATACATAAGACGATGATGATACGAGCAATGGTTGTTTTTGCACCATACATCCCATAGGATACTGCGGTTTTCAGAATAACAAATCACATTTCCTAGAACATTATTTGATCCGTGAATCGTTGGAGATGGTAGTACAAGGCTGCTACAAGCTCTGCAAGTCAGCAAATGGGAATCATTAGAGTTCCGTCTCAGAAATCTACCACACAAGACCAAGGCTTTTAGCTCTCCTCCCATAGTTGCTTAAAGTAGTAACTACAGGCTACAGTCCAAGCAGATTGTGATTGTCACATGCGTTTTCACGTTAACAGAAGATACGAATCTCTTTGAGACAAGTTCCAATGTCAAGGCGGCGGAGACAGTGGGATCTTACCCTGATTAAACTAGAATGTTCTTCAAACCAAATAACACAAAAACCTGAATTGCCACTAGAACTAGAACCGTGAAACCAAAACGAATAACCCAATTCAGAAGTCCTTTGCTTGTTAAGGGACAAAAATCGAGAGCTTATAGCATCACCCATCATCAGAAATTTCCATTAATGAGTACCCACAATTACTTTCCCACAAAGGAACATAATTTTACCGAAAAGATTCACAATTACTTCTTCTTCGATCATTTTCACGTGGAAATTCCATCAACAAAGCCACCTACCAAGCCTCATCTACGTAATTCCAGTCAAATCGACAAAACCAAAACAGTGATTTCTGGATAGGATAAGAGAACAATAAATTATTGATAAAAATATAGTACCTCTTACGAAGAAGAGCGCCGCCCTTCGCAAGGTGGGCTTTCGTCGAAATTATTGGCCGGATACTTCGCCGTCACCAACCCAACTTCAAACACCAAATCTTTGCCGGTGGACCGAATCCCAGTAATGGACCACCACTTGAAGAAGGCCCAGACCCGGATTCCCTCCAGCTCCGCGATCCTACCCTGTTCGATCTTTCCGGTGACCTTTTTCGAATACGAAGCCAGGTAGTTGTCTGGCGGGAGAGTGATCTTGCACGAGCCGCCGAGATCGACGGAAAATTCGCCGGAAGTCTGGTTCAAGACGTAGCTTCGGACTGAATACGGGAGAAGCCCGATCGGGAAGCCGTAGTTGGTCAGTTCCGAGTGGGCGAGGGTCGGGGCAGGGTTCTGGTTTTTAGGGCTCTGGCTTTGTGAAGAGAGCGGAATCAGGAAGAGAAAAGATAGAAGAAAGAGAAATTTGCTCATTTTTTTTTTTAATTTCCTGGCCCTCTGTAATTTTCTTGGGTTAGTTCTTGGGACTTCCGTTCTGGAGAAAACGGGAACAAAAGCCAAGAGGAGGTGAAGACCGACAGATATGGGACGAATAACTGGTGCCGGAACAAGGAAACGACGCCGTTGTCAAGGGCGATAGAAAAACACATGAGACGAATGGGCCTCAATAGGGCCGACAATTAATTCAAAGATGATACTCGATGGTAATGGGCTGGTAATGTTATATGGAGGAAGAGCCCAATATCCAACATTCACATACATACAGGCCCGGGAAAAAGAAAAGAAAAGAAACGAAAAAGAACCATCAATATAGGCAATAAGCCATTGATAGATAAACTAACTTGAACTTAGAGATTGACGTTAGAGCTACACCTCAAGCTTCAGTCACTAGTGAAGTTAATAGATTAAGCTATAACCTAAAATATGTTAACCAAAAACCTAACGTCTTGACGATCAAATGTATCATTGGGGATAAATGAACAAAGAAGTGTAACATATGTGAAGCAGTATAGATGAAAGTAACTTTGAGTGTGTAAGAAACAAATTATGAATTTTATATTTTTCAAATCGGCTCTCTTTATATATGAAATTGGTGGAGTTGGACGAAAAAGTTTTAGGACTTCTTCTTCTTCTTCTTCTATTTTTTTTTCTTCAAGTTTTGGCAGATTTAAGACATGAATGTTAAATAATGAAGATTTCCAGCATAACATTCTAAGATGAAATAGCATAGTGATACCATATGAGGCCTAAAGTCTCATACCAATGCTTAGACCTTTTAAGCGGTTTAATAAAGCCTGGTACATCATTTGTACAGGTTAGTAGACTGATAAGTGGCTGAAAAAGAATAAGACTCCTACATGAAAAGAGAATCTCACATTAATGAGGCTTCATAACACAAATGGATCCTTTTTAACTCCATAAAAGTGACCCACACAGTACTTCAATGTAGGTTTTGCAACACTATTCTTCATAGCTTTGTCACCACTTTGAGAAGCTGACTTGACCATTAGATATTCGAGGCCTTAATGGTGCCTTTGAGCCCAAATTTATTGGTTCACATCGGCCAATAACAACTTTGAGACTGATTCACCTGATTTGGTTGGTAGCATCCCATATTTGCTATCACAAAGAAATGATATCATGAAGTAAAAAAGCACTGTTAAATGAATATCATAACTCCTGCTTACAAGAAAATAAGACATCATAGCTTTTCTTATTTCAATTTATGGAAAACAATGCCAAAACTAATTAATTGAAAAAAATTATATATATATATATATATTGTGACCTCATTAACTAATACTCATCATCTCCTTATGTCCTGCCCTAATTCAAATCATGGTTAATTAGATAATTATGCTTAATGTCTTGATTTTCTTATTTGTTGGTTATGCTAATAATTGGTCCCTTACTCTCATGAACTAAACAACTATCTTCCTATTCTAAACTAGCAAGGATTCTTATCACAATTACTTGCTTAGAAATAGATATTACATTGTGCATCACCCATCACCCTAGTAACCTACACACATCTCCAAGATGCATATGGTTACTACCATCTTTTTATAGTTCCAATTCTTCTTAATCTTTTCCAAGCATTAAGTAGAACCTAAGGGCTAATTGATTTGGCCCTCAAATAATCATTAATCCATGAAGCTCAAAGAAAAAGCATCCATAACAAGCTACAAGGAGAAGGAAAGAATAAACCCGAGATGAACTAGAGGAGCTAGATTTTCCAAGTCTCCAAATAAACCTCATTGAGTCCTCTAAGCTTCCTCCATGTGAGCTCCAAGAGAAAATCTCTCCAAAGTCTCAAAACTATATATAGAGGCTACTAAAGAAAAATGATGAAAACCTAGATTCAAACTTCTATCCTTTTTTCCTCAAAATCTTAGCCTTATCCCCTTTTCTTACAAGTTGTGATCTTTGCCTACATGTTGAACATCAATAGGAAGGTTGGTAGATGAGATTCGAGGCTCACTTGATGTAAAAATGGAGCTTAGGCACAAAAATGGTTCCCCCCCTCCAAGCTCAAAAGGAGCTCAATGATATCACATCTTAACTTTCTATGCAAAATTGGCCATTTTTTCCTTTGATACAATAGCATCATTTTTTTTTATGTGATCACATCATATTGTTATTTGCCAAGTTCAACATCATTCAGTATTGTAAGCATAACCTTTTCTATGGATGTCCGATTGAGGTGATTTAAGAACCCACATGAAGCTAAAAAGAAGGATGACAACTTTCTTTCTTTCTTTCACTAAAACTTGAATTTGCCAATAAAAGGTCAAAAATTGACTTGATAGTTATCCCATTTTCCAAGCTTTTTTTGTCATGAAGTTTTCTCGTTTTTACCCCAATTACTTACATTCACTTCTCACACCTTGAATAACACCTACCACCTACAAGATAACCAATCATTTCAAGAAACTAGTAAGGACATGGTGTTTTAATCACAAATTTTGATGTTAAAATAGAATATTGGTCAACACATCATTAATCTAACTCAAATTAAAATGAATTTGCCTATGTATTGTTATATGAAACAATATATACTAATAAGGCTGCTCTAGAAATGGAATTAGTTAGCACCAACAACAACATATAATCTTTGCATTTCGCTTAAAATTACTTTATTCATTATACGCATGTGTTGTGGATTCTTGTGTAGCATTTATACTAATGATCAAGTTTATTTACTGGTATAGCTCAACTTTGATTTATTGTTATAACTCAATTTTTGTAGATTTAGTATAATATCATTTTCATGGATAGTTCATAATATCTAACTATCATTCTATTTTTATCTCTAAATTAATTCAAAATATTTTATTTTAGTCTCTTATTGGATGAGATCTATTAACTTAGTATTAGCAAATAATTTAAATTATAGGCTTTTCCTATACATAAATTGAGTTTATTCCATTCAAAAAGAAAAACTAATATTTTAAATATTCTCGTTAAAAGTAGGAAAAAAATGCACTATTTAAACTTACTAGGATGCAGTTTTCTAATAGTTCAAATAATGATTTCAAAAAATTTTGCTGAACAACTGACAATTTGAACTAAATTTTTAAAAATTGATTAACAGTTGTTTTGCATTAACATATTCCATGTGATAGTAATAGGAGACCAAAAAAAACATTTTTATAGAACCAAAATAAAACGGTTAATAAACTGGGGACAAAATCGTACTAAACTTAGGAACAGTAATAAAAATGGGTAAACAATTAATCCATCAGTCGATCTATTTTTCTAAATGTTTGAATCGGAGACGAAATGATAAGTTTTGTTTCAATTGAATTCATCAAATCATGTGAGCACTAAATTACATTCAAATGAGTTGAACCTGAGTAAACTTCTCAACCTAAAGAATTGTAAGTGATCACGTTATGATATACAATCATCCTAAATTATTATAAGGATCATAAGTGATCATGTTATGATATGCAATCATCCTGAATTATTATAAACTGTTGATCAGTGGAAAGCGCATATAACTTCTAAATAAATAATAGTTTTTTTCAAGTCAACTCCAGTTTATAATAACTCATAGTAATCATACATCGTGATATTATAATTGTGGGGTCAACATTGTAACGGGATATTAACAAGAGATAGCGTGGCTCCCGCACCCGTAAACGGTTGGTGGCAGCTGACTGAGCAAGGGGAGCGAAATGCAAGGGCTGAAGACGAGAAAGCAGTTCAATGTACCAGAACCCGCTAAGGTCTATCATCTATGATGGACTTGCTGAGAGGTAGCTAGTTATCCTCTTATCGCTATTGCAATTCTCAAGAAATTCCCTTTGTTTTTTTTCGTTCTTCTTTTTCTGGTCTTGGATGAAACTCGGTCGACTGAACATCGGACATCATAGTGACAATTACAAAAGCCTTCATCACTTAATCAAGATTTTGGTTTAGAAATTCCTTTTTCTAGTAGAGTCTAGTCTAGTGCACCTCCAAAATATGCAGTAAGAATGATGCTAGATAAAGCCACATGACACAAAGGCAAAATGACAGGCAAGGATGGGGGTGTATGATCCTGGACGGAATTCAACAAAAGAAGAGAAAGCTAGAAGCAAATTAGGTTAATGAGCTTGTTGCAATACTAAGCCAGACTCCACCAACAATTAACCAAAACTTATTGGAAAAAGCAAGAAAAGGAGCAACTTTTGAGATTTATTTGTCCATCTGCAGCAGACGTAATTAAAGATTTGCTCCACAATCCAAAGCCAACAAGCAAATATGTCTAGAACCTCCATAGCTTGCAACCTGATTCGATCATAATCTCAAATCTGAACTACTAGCTAGCTACTAACAGAAACCTGGAAATGAGGAAGCCAAGTATCCCTCTTATTTAGCAGATCAAACTACGAAAGAGATAAATCCTGCAAAATAGTTCATAACAGTTTATTATTTGCTTGTTTCCTTTTCTACGAGTCCTTTAGCCCGTCAGCAAAAAGAGCAGCAAAAGTCTCCATTTCTTGCCTCTTCAAAGCCAAGCTTGCCTCAACACTCCCCACCTCATCTCTACTCTCACTCATTGAAATCGCTCCAGTCCTATCAACGGACACAATATCCACTTTCCCGGGTCTGCCCCACCCGAAATCCGACTCATATACCCCGAATCGGGCCGACCCAGCCACCGATATCAAGCTTATGCGCCCCCCGTCGTCCGCAAAAAATTCCGGCACACTAAGGTCTGTAATTTTAATTTTGCCAGAACTCTCAATGACACCCTCGTTTAAACGTTTAACCAACTCACTTTGGCATTCTGCGGCAAAGGCAAGCCCGTCCCCGCGCGTGAAGTTTGATACTTTTCCTTTGCTTGCTCGCCCACCCACACAATTGCCGCAGTAAGTTGCTGGCAACGGAGGATCCAAACGCAGCCTGAAATCGGCGGCACAAGTAAAAATGAGAGTTTCTTCCTCACTTTGTTGCTTACATCGAATCAAACATGTGGCCATATAAGCCACCACAACCACGTAAGTCGACAATTGAACTTGCTTCTTCCTCTGTTCGAGCTTGGACAGGATCTTCGCTTTCAATGCTGCTATGTTACTGCGTGTGAACTTGAAAGTCGCTCGAACAATATCTGGAGGAATAGTTCCGAGTTGGTGTGAGATTTTCACGCTCCTCTCTTCCGCATCCGACCCAGTTATTTCCCGCCACTGGTTCAAGAACAGCATGTCCTGCCCGGTCGGATCTTTTATGAGATTACTGTTGAAAGTGGGGCTTAGCTCTTCTGGTAGTGGAACATACTTTTCTGTAAGATCGTTGCTGATTTTTCTGCAGATGTAAGCCCAGGATTTCGTGAAGCGAGTGACCGAGTTGCCATCCAGGGCAGCGTGGTGATTCGTTTGGCCGATGGAGAAGCCTTTGTTAGGAAACAGGGTGACTTGCAGGGATAGTATTTCTGCTTTTTCGTCAGACGAGTTTAGTCTCGGAACCAAAGGATGGAGGTCGACAGCCGGAATGGTTCCGCCGCCGCCTGCGAGGCGGTCAAAGTCGGCGGACGACTCAGCAACTGTGAAGGAGACGCCGTCGTTTGGGGTATAGAGGATGAGGGGCTTGGAGGAAGTTGGGGGCCAGGTGAGGTAGCCGGCGAGGGGGAGATAGTGAAGGAGGGTGAGGGAGAGGGAATGCTTGAGTTTGGGGACGATTACTGAGTTGAAAAGGGTAAGAGTCGACTCGGTGACTGGGTAAAAGAACACACGTTCCACTGGAGAGAACCTAAACCAAACTGTGTCGAACAGGGTGAGTGGGCGAGAGAACTCGGATACTGAGTCGATTGGCGAGTTCCGTAAGGGAGTCACTCGGGTAACCTCCTGTTCCTTCATAGCGTTGCGTTATGCCACTGGAGGACTTCTGAGACGGGGCAGATAATAAGACGTCTGCTGTATGAGTTTGAATCATTTGACGAACAACCAGACAAATGCGATAGACCGATCTGGGCTGTCTAGTCACATGGGGGCAAGTGGGTACTACTCGTACTCTCTATAATAATTGTTGATGAAAGATAAGTACTAAATAAATAAAGATAAAAATTATGAATGAATTACTCATATTTTGAACCTAATTTGAATCGGCCACCAATATTTGTTTTTATCCGAATAAACCACCAATGTTATTCAAAATAATCAAATAAATCACTAACGTTCTTCAAATAGGCCAATTTACCTACTCAAATATTGAAATATTACAAAATGTTATCATTAGCTTTTTAAAATTAACAAAATAGCTCAACTTAGTTTAAAACAATTCAAATAGGCTACTTTTATCATTTATAAAATTTTATAACCATATTCTACAATTACATTTTTTGGGCACAGTTTATTTGTTACCACTTTCTAGCTCATTTAAAGTGTACCATCTCCATTGTCCAAGATGGAATGCCTTTCGCCCTACATTGCCACTCCCGAACGATGTCTCATTTATATTAATGCTTAATGTAAGATTATGATGCAATATGAGACAAAATAAAAGGAGGAACATCGTAGCTACTATCAGCAAGTTTAAGAGGATCTCAATTACTATCTACAAACGGAGCCTAAAGATTGATGTCAACTTCAAGAAGATGGTTCAAATGTTAGATTAATAAGCTTCAGAGGTGTTGAGAGTAGAAGTATAAAATGCAGGGGCTAAACTTTATATTTTATGCTAAGATTCTGTTAGACTTAAAGGAAAAAGTTAAAAGAGTGGCCGATTTGGCCTAAAAACAATATTAGTAGGTGAATCGGGCTAGTACAAAAACGTTAGTGGTTTATTCGTTCGTTTTGCCATAAATAAACAAACGCATCCAGAAGAACCTGTCACGTGTTAGACTTTGGTAGGCGGCCCCTGACCGGAATGTTGCATAATTGGTCCTCCTCAAGCATGAAATAAGAGATTTTTTTACTTCACTGATCCACGGCCTATACATGCTTTCTGCGCCTTCATTCGGACTTTTATGGATGAACGACAAACAGAGATCTGTTTCTGTCACCCGTGGCATTTGGCTGATTCTCATGATAAGTTATGAGGTTTTTTTTTTTATGGATTCAATTTTATATTCAGTCCAACACTGTTTTTTTTTTTTTCTAAATCACAGAAAATACGAATGTTGGATTAAATTAAGACAGTTAAAAAAAAATAAATATTAAAATGATATTTTGAAGGGTAGTATAGTAAAATAATTCACTATATATGAAAATTTATCAAGGATTTGAGACTTCCCAAATAAAATATGTTGTATAATAGTTTGCCAAAGCTTAAAATTTCTTTTATAGTTTTTTTTAAAAAAATAAAGTTGACAAAGAAAACAAACTAATGTCGGTGTCTTTTGTTCATCTGGATCAACCATTAGACGGTAAAGATTCATGAAGTATTTCCACAACATCAAGCACATCACATGGCAATATTATTCTATTGTTACCTGGTTTTCTTCATGAAGAGTCTTAAGCCCATCAACAAGAAAGAGCAGCAAAAGCGTCCATTTCTTGCCTCTTCAAAGCCAGGCTTGCCTCAACTGCCCCCACTCCATTTCTATTCTCACTCATTAAAATCGCTGCATTCCTATCTACGGACACAATATCCACTTTCTCGAATACCCAAAAAGACAAAAAAAAAAAAAAAAGGAAGGCCACTTTCTCTGGTCCTTTTCACCTGAGATTCAAGGATGAAAATTGGGTAAGTTAGGTTAGGTTTAAGTCAGATTATATAGATTTGGGTCTAATTGGGTTAGTATGAATTTGGGTTCAGGTCAGATCATTTGAGTTTAGGTTAATTTCAAATTCAAATTGGGTTGGACTAGGTTTATTTAGGTTTGGATTTATTACAGGTTGAGTCAATTTCAACTTTAAGGTAACTTCAAATCAGGTTTTTGATCAAATTCAGGTCAATTTTTATATTCGCTTGAGTTACTAATGTGTAGGCCAAAATGATTGGGCCACGGATCATAATGACAGTTTTGTCCTCTCTTTCTTGTTTACATAGGATCAAACATGTTGCCATATAAGTCACCACAACGACGTACCTCGAAAAGTGAAGTTGCTCCTTCCTTTGTTCCAGCTTGGACAAAATTTTCGCTCTCGCTATTGCTATGTTACAGGGTGTGAACTCGAAAGTCGCTCGAACGATGTCTGAAGGAATCGTCCCCAGCTGGGGTGGGACTTTCACGTTTCTCTCTTCCCACCATCGGTTGACGGCCAATAAGTCGAGCCTGGCCTGATCTTCTATGAGATTATTGTCTGAATTTGGTCTTAGTTCTTCTGGCAGTGGAACATATTTTTCAATCAGATGGTTGGGGAACAGAGTGATTCTTGCGAACCCTCATCCTCCCGTCCTTTAGTATTCAATATTGTAGGGGTACCAGGATGGATGAATATAAGGAACCACTTCTAGATCAGGTTCCTAGGCAGGCTGAAAGATGTGATATTGGTGGATCAAGTTCAATTTTCTGATACCATACCAGTGAACATGTTGATTCCGAAGAGGTCTTAGAATCAGGTAGTTGCAACGAAAACAATAACACTTGACAGAGGTTCTAAGAATCTAAAGTTTCTCTAGACATTTACTTTAGAGTTACAATAATCCCTAATTTTTAAGAAATGACAATTTGATTCCTGTACTTTTTAATAATTTCCATTAATCTTAATTTTTTTCAAAATTTGTAAGGTTAACCCCGAAACCCTGATAAAATTTTTAAATAAGTCTCCTAAAATTTTGAAAGGTGACAGTTTAGTGACCGTCATTTTAATAAGGTAAATTTAGGAAAAAGTGTTAACAAATTATATATCTTTGAAACAAATTATTCAATTCGTTTCACACTGATTATAATGCATTTTTTTTCATTTTTTTTTCACCTTTTTCCCAAAACTATTACTACCGCCGTCCCAGTTTATTTGAAATATATTTCTTTTTGGGATGTACCAAAAAGTTGAAACATTTCCTCTTTTGAAAAAATTTAAACAATTAAATAATCCTTTTACACAAAACTCAATAAAGACTTTTTTTTAATATCTATTCAATTTCTCACTTCATAAAACCCAAAAAAGAATTTTTTAATAATTATTTAAACTTTTACTACATAAAAAATTAACACAAATTACATATACCTTAATCTCCGTACCCAAAGAAATGTTTCAACTTAATTGGAACGGAGGGAGTATTATTTTTTTTAAAGTTAATACTACGTAAGCAAAACAATCGCTTGAATAATATATTTTTAGAAAGTAATTAAATTTTTATAATTTTTTAATTTACCCAACCTAAAAAATTAATAAAAATTGCTTATATTTTACAAATTCTCTTAAGAATTTTTTTTATGCTTCTTAAAATGTAGAGGTTCAATAATCATATATTTTTCAAATAATTACTATATATAAAAATAAGCATGATTAATACCAGAGTATTGTTAATCTTCAAGATCTAGTGCTTTAAAAAATGTGAGATAAATGATGCAATAAATAGTAAAATAATATAGTTTCCGTTCAAATTGGAAGGGGCTGATAATACATATGCCCAACTTCTTACTCGCCCTACACTAGAAAAGTCATTTTAACCCTCTGTTATGATTTTGATTTCCCCGTATGCCTCTACCATCGCGTTCTGCGACACCGATTGCCTACATACCGCTTTCCGCACCATCACTATCGTTTCCTCTTTACCGCTCATTGCCATCGTTTATAAGGCTTCCCCTGTTACTGTCGTCCACCGTCTTCCACTCCATCATCGTTTTTAAATCGGTGAAGTTTTTTTTTCGTTTTTTTGACGGTTTAGACCGTTGGCCAAATAACTACGGGTTAGGCCGTTAATAATCTCCCAACGGTCCAACCTGTTAATATTTATTAACGGTCAAAGTCCTTGGTAAAATTGTAAATATTCAAAAACTATTATAACAATTACCATTTACCACCATGATCACTTGATCAGGCAGTTGGAAACTGTTTTTTTTTAATAAAATTATTTATTAAAAATCTATCTTATATTTACGAAGAAAATATTTTATATTTTCAAAAATTACAAAATCAATCCAAAATAAGATAAATTAATAAAAAAATTTCAAATTCAATGCACAAAAAATAAAAATAAAAAATCCAAAGTCTATCAAATCTGCACAAAAATAAAAAATCAAACAAAAAATAAAAACTGAAACCTAAATTTAAAAATGAAACCAAAATTAAAAAAATCCACCCAAAAGTCAAAATTAAACCAAAATGAAAAATCAGATTTGATCTACACCAAAATCACGAAAATCACAACAGTTCAAATATTTCAAAACTCATAAGATCTGCATAACAACCCAAAATCTCAAAATTCCAAAAAAATCATCAGATCTAGGAGAGTGAAGGGTAGAGGAGGCGGACGGGCAAAGGGCGAAGGTCAAGATCGATGCGGACAAGTGGCGGCAAGATTGAGGCATATGAGCGACGGTGAGGCCGACGCAGACGAGTGAGATCAAGGCGGGCACGCGACAATGAGATCGAGGCGGACTCGCGGCGGCGAGATCGAGGTGGATGAGCGACAGTGAGACCAAGTCGGATCAACGATCAAGGAACGATGCGCATGGCGAGAAACGGCCGAGAGATACGCGGTGAACGGTTGAACGACTAAGAGATAGGAGGAGAACGACGAGGAAAGGCCGAGAGATGCTAGTTGAACGGCTAGGTGAACGGCCAAAAACGAAATGCGAGTCGAGAGGCAGAAGTCTGTGGAAGCAGAGAGAGGCGAATAGAGAACAGGGGAAAGATGAAGGCGAAGGAGGATTAATGGGAAAATATATATGGGGCTTGGGTTATGGTTTCATGTTAGGCTTTAGGTTGGGTCTTGGGCCAATGGGTTATTGGGTGTTGGGCCAACGGGTTAAAAGGTTAATTTTTTATTTTATTTTATTTACTATTTATGTTATATAAATATAAATATTATATAAATATGATCATATATCATATATATGTGTATGATATATATATTATTATTATTATTTATAAAAAAATATTTACCTAAATAATGTATTATATAGAAGACACATTATATTATACATAGATATATGATACATTAATATAATATGATACATGCATACATTAAATATAATAATAAAATGTTTATAATTAATATATTACTACAATAATAATAACAATAATAACTGGAGTTTGATTTGCATGACTCGTGTGTGGGACTGTGATGATAACATCTTTTCGAGAGCAACCCTTAAAATGTGTGTTCAGGTCTCGTCATGGGTGATTCCAGGAGACCGCGTCTTGCATAGATTGTTATCTTTTTATTTGCATTGCCTATCAACTATTCAGCCGGCAAACCATCAGTTTAAGAAGCATCTGTTGCCGAGGTGCCCGATATCTCATCGTAAGATGTTGGTTAGTTTTATACCAATTGAGGCCAAGGGCTTCTTCATAGCCTGCCCCCAACTAGTCCTTTTGATCGGCCTATGTATCATAATAATAATAATAATAATAATAATAATAATAATAATAATAACAACAACAACAACAACAATCTACTTAATGTCTAACTTGGCCGAAACAACTACTTGTTGTGGAAAGCCCAGTATCTCCCATACCTTAGAGGGCAGCATATATATATATATAATTTTTCATAATTGTTTCAGAATGATCAATTATTTTTACTTTCTAATGGCTTAAACTTTATTAACAACTATTCGCGTTGGTAATTACTAATGGCTTAAGCCACTGGAAAGTTATCAATGGCTTGATTGTTGGTAAATTGTCTGTTAGAAAATCAGTAAATTTTAGTAGTAGTTACCAACGGCTTAACTGTTGGTGACTGTCACTAATGGTCTAACGCGTTAATAATTACCAATGCTCTGGCCGTTGGTAATTTGCGCTTTAGAAAAATAGGTATTTTTAGTAGTGAAAATAATCAAAGGTTTAGACAGTTGGTAACTACTAATGGTTTGTAAAATTACCAACTTGTTTGACCATTGGTAAATTACCAACGCTTTTGACAATTAGTAAGTTTTAAATTTTTTTAGTAATGGTCTAATACATCGATAATTACCAATTGTTTGGCAGTTGGTAAACTGATTGTTGGAAAATGGCTGAATTTTAGTAGTGTGCCCTCCTAGCCTTCTTTCATTAAAACTTTTCCCCCCAAACTTCTCCATCTAATGAGCTACCTTGTTCCCTCGATCCTTCCCCATTCCCCTTCTCCTCAGCTTCTGCCTCCATAGAATATTTTACCACCGTCGTCATTTATACCTCCCCATCCACATCTAGTTCCATCTATTCTCTACATCTTCTTTTCACTGTCCATGGATGCTCCTATCCACATAATGGGCTTTACCTTCTTAGCCTTGGTCATCATCATCTCGATCCTTGCTTCTTTTAAAGATGTATCCATCTTCTTTAAACTCTTAGTCTTAAGCGGCTTGAAAACAAAGAACTAAAATAAAGATTGTCCCAAAAATCTTCACATCCTCAAAGGTTATCAAGCTTTGCCCCAAGGGAACATGAAACTTGTGGTTTTGTAACACCAATTCTCAACCAACCTAATAACTAATTCTTTGTTCCTTTTTGATTTGGCAAGTCAAATTCAACATTGCCTTGTAAATTCTGGCTTTCCTCCACACAAGTTAACCCAAAGACACCATTTTTTAACATAAGACTCCCAATTCCCTAGTCTCGATCTCCAGCTTTAGAAGGTAATATTGTGACCCAAACTTTGTTGATCCCATGGGCGCTCCACGGACCAAGGCTGAGAAGACCTTTGACAAACTTAAAACTCCCATTACCACATTTTAGAAACAATGAAATCTAAAACTTATCAATGGACACCACACTTTTCCTCTGTCTCTTGTAAAAGGAGAATGTCAAATTTGATTTAAATTTCCGCTACCTAAAATGGGCACATAGAGGTAAGGAAGCAGCGAATTAGAGAGGTTGCTATAATCTTTACCAACATCATCATTTGTTATGGGCAGTGAGGAAATAGATTAACTATGATGAGAGAGTCAATAGATCCAAAGATTGGTCAATTATTATGTTTAGGTATGAGGAATGCATCGACATTACTTGGTTTATGATGATATTGGAAAAGAAATCTAGTGAGAAGGACGACAAATTTTTGAAGCAAAATTTTAAGTTAATGCTCACTCTTTAGTAATGGGAATGGAGTAGAGTAGCAATGAAAATGGTGGTCAAGGAAGAAAAGGTCAAATAAGATTTATAGAGGTTCAGTAGGGCATAAACATAATTGTGACAAAACCAAAGTGATGAGTAAAGCTCTTAATGGTGAATTAGGGATTGACTTGTATTGATGGAGAAGTTGAAGGGCCAAAGCTTTTATGGAAGAAGGTTAGGAGAAAATCATATACTTCTTATTTTATTTAGTAACTGTAAACAACAAAGTTAACTTTCAAGGGTGTAAGTGTAGGTCCAAATCGTGGGAATGGAACTGTAAGTTTGACTAAACCTCAAAGGAATTTTGGTAATTTCCCCTTTAGAAAAATTTGGGCTTATTTGGTTTTAGCTCTCAATGTTTCTCCTTTTACCTAATTTTATCACTATTTTTTTAAGCTAACATTTTTAATCATAGGTACACATGCTCACTTTTTAGTAGTGGGAATGGGGCAGAGTAGCGATGGAAATGGTGGCCAAGGAAGGAAAAATCACAATAGGAATGAGATCGATAGAGGTTTAGTAGGGCATAAACATAATCGTGACAAAACCAAAGTGATGAGTAAAGCTCTTAATGGTGAATTAGGGATTGACTTGTATTGATGGAGAAGTTGAGGGGCCAAAGCTTTTATTGAAAAAGGTTAGGAGAAAATTAGATACTTCTTATTTTATTTTGTAACTATGAATAATAGAGTTAACTTTTGAGGGTGTAAGTGAAGGTCCAAATCATAGGGATGGAATTGTAAGTTTGACTAAACCTCAAGGGACTTGGTAATTTTCTCGTTAGAAAATTTTGGGCTTATTTGGTTTTAGCTTTCAATGTTTTTCCTTTTACCTAATTTTATTGCTATTTTATTTTTAAGCTAACATTTTTAATCATAGGTACACATGCAAAAAATAAAATGAAAGAAGTCATAAAATTATTTAAAAATAAAAGTAATATATTAGTAGCGATTATGTGATCTTATTTTTACATATGTGTCATATATTTTGTATATATTCATCTCTTACTTTATATATCGAGTTTTATATACATCTGCTATTCAATTTGTACATATTTTTAATTTTGGCAGAAAACATGATTTGACGTATTCATACATATTTTTTATACAAGGTTAAACTTATATATACTATTGAATATATCGGTAACATATTTATGATCTATCTATATATATGTCACATTATTTATGCAGACTCGTCACTTTTTTGTGCATCAAGTTTGTATATATATATGGTATCTGATTTGTTCATATCTTTAATTTTGGCAGAAATTAGAATTTGATCTGTTTACACTTGTTTTATGCTATGAAAAGTAATATTGAAATACAAATATATACAAAAATAAAGGATAAGGTGCATATTAGACTTTTCTGTTCAAAATTGCATAAAGTACTATTTTATTTTAAAACATCCCAAAATGATAAGTTGTTTTCCTAAGGCCAAACTAAAAGTTAATTAAAATTTTGTTAAAAAGCAAATCAATCATAGGAGATTGAAACGGATAAACTAATATTTTTGTCTCAAAATGAAAAATATAAATAATAATAAAAATAAGATAAATTACACACATTGCCCTTAACCTTTAATTATTGTTCCTGCTCTAACCCTGACATTCATTTTGGTTATACAATACCCTAGCCTCATTAAAACATTTTATTTTGGCCCATTTTTAGATGAAAATCGTTATTTTGGGTGGAGCACTCGACACCGTCATGGGATCGTTGGAGAAAATGCTAATTTTAACTCCTTGAAAACTTTTTCTTTGCCAAAGAGATCCAAAAACTTTGGACCCTGATGAAAGAGATCCAAAAACTTTGGACCCTGATGATCCAACCATCCCCATTGCCTCGATGCGATTAAAAAAAAATTAGAATTTTAATTAGCATTCATGATTTAGTAGCTCTTTTTTATTCTCTTTAATTTTCTCTTCTGCCATTTCTTCTAAATCTTAATCATTTTTTGTAAATCGAGCTTAAAAAATTTGGATTTCATAATTTTAGATTTAGATATATGAAAATTCGTTGAGGTTTGAAAGAAATGGTAGATGAGAAAATTAAAGAGGATAAAAAATGCTATCAAACCATCTAAGCTAATCAAAATTCTAAAAATTTGTTTTCACGGAGTGGTGAAGGCACCACATCAATGAGTTTTCTGGCAGAGGTGCCACCATGCTGGGCAAATTTTTTTTGGAATTTTGATTGGATTTCATGCTTTGGTCGGCCATTTCATCCTATTTAAGTTTCTATTTTATCATTTCTTCCAAAACTCAACCAATTTTTGTAAATCATGTTTCAAATATTTGGGTTTCAAAATTTATGCAGATTTATAAAAATCCGCAAGAATTTTAAAAAAATGATAGAAGAGAAAGTTAAAGAAGATGAAAAGACCGACCAAACCATGAAATCTGATCAAAATTCTGAAAATCTTTTGCCATGCATGGTGGCCACACCGTACTGGGGAAATTTTTTTCAAAATTTTGATAAGCCTACATGGTTTGATAGAATTTTTCCTCCTCTTTAACTTTCTATTCTATCATTTCCTCCAAATCTCAACAAATTTGTATATATCTGTATCTAAAATTGTGAAGTCCCAATATTTAAAACTTGATTTACAAAAATTTGTTGAGCACTGGAAGAAAAGACAAAAGAGAAAGTCAAAGAGGATGAAAAAAGAAACCAAACCATGAAGGTCAATTAAATTTTTGAATTTTTTTTTTCAGGTGGCGATGAAGGTGGTTGGATCGTAAGGTTTCGAAGTTTTTAGGTTTTTTTGGGAAAAAGAAAGTTTTATGGGAGTTAAAACTAGCTTTTTTCCAGTACAATTCCATATTGATGTGACATTTTCTATCCAAGATAACGATTTATATTAAAAAAGAGGTGTTAAAATGAAACGTTGTAATGAGGTTATGGAATTGTACGGGCAAAATAAATGTTAAGGTTAGAACAGAAGAATGATTAAAGGTTTGGGGCAGTGTGTGTAATTTACCCAGAAAGAGTATTAAATCAAATAGTTCTGCCTAATGCTAGTAAATTTTTCAGGAATTATGTCCTACTTCTATTATGAGCATTCTATTTGTTTGGGTTTGAAGTGATCTTAACACAATGACTTGACTAATTTTTTATTTTTACAAAGTATATCCAAATCATCCAAATTACATCTAGAAATAAGAGAAAAAGGTAAATATAATAATTTTACATAGATATTCAAAATTATAGTAGGATCAATATGTAGTCCAAAAATAGTGGTAAATAATTTTATGCGTGCAGGGTCAATATGAATAATGAGAATATATTTATTATCATTTAGTTTACTCAATTTAAATTATATGATTCAATAACTAATTCAACAATTGAACATAAATTTTAATTTTGATCCGGACCAGCCGAACTAAAAAATAACTCAACCACTTTATCTTTTTGGATTTTTTTTTCAATTACCTATGCCGACCTCCATTGTGTAATAGCTGCCCAATTGTGACCGTCATCTGAAACATTTTAATTTCTATAAACTTGTCTAAATGACAAAACTTAATGATGGGGCCGGTGTCGGGTCAAGATTGCATTCTAATTAATAAAATAGTGATGTTGTGGGATGTAATTGAATTGAAGAATGAAGGGTTGTCCCATTAGCTCATTGTAAGTTGAAGTTGATGGCGATGGGATGCATCCTGTATCATTAAAATTTTTTTATTCAGAAACATGTTACAAGTAAAAAGGAAAAGATGTGTCAATATTTTAAATAAGGAAGAGGAAAAATCAATTTTTTTAAAACTTGGAGAACAACCAAAACAATTTAATATGGTATTTTTTTCTACGAAGATAGTGGAGAAACTAGAGTTGAGTTTTAAATCTCCCCCAAGTGTCTTTGAAACTTTTGGTCTCAGGCTAAACCTATGGAGACCTGTGTGTGATTGAATTTGAATGTATGACTTTACATGTCCAAATTGAATGGTGTGGGATGCATTTCTCATTAATGCTATCTACTATCATCAAATTTCATGATTGTATATGATTTCGTCAAATTCTTTAACAGTATTAAAGGAGATTATATAAATATTTCCCAATAATTTGTATTCTAGAATAATAACCGAATCCTTCTATTTTGAATCTTGATCTTGTTTTTGGCAACCAAAATTTTAAATACAACCCAAGACCATAACGAACCCCAAACAACCTATAGGATGAAAAAACAAAGGAAGGAGACGAAGCACATCATCCTTGGCCAATTCATTGGCATCTGTGTTCCCTTATCTAGATATATGAATAATGCAACATTTTTTTTTTGGCAAACAAAATCATACAAAAGGAAAACTTAAGGAATGAGAGAAGCAGTAAAGTCATATGTTGGAGATACTCACTCTCAAAGTACAACCACCACTAAACAATGAGAAAATTCATCCAACCAGACTATAATTTGCTCAGATAAGTTCACCATCATGGGATTAAAAAGCATCATATTCCTGAGAGCAGTAAGAATTTGCAAACAATTAATTAAAATGGTGACAAATCGGAGTTTAAGTCGATGAATGCGTTGGGATAGCTCCTGCAAGAGCACTAAGCTCATATTGTAATGAAGAAGAACAACATAAGATCATATGTCCGCCCCTTAATCGCGGTGGACCAGTAATGCCCATCCAAAACCAAGCAGTTGCTCCTAACTTTGAAAACTTGTGCCATGCTCCATTAGTGAGAAAGATGTTCTAATTTTGAGGGAGATCCAATAATTTTTTAGTTCTCTGTGATTGACAAAGAGGATTTGGGTTGTTAAATGACAGAGAAGAAGAAAAAAGTAGGTAGTCTCTAGCAATGATGAATTATTGCCATGAAACATTTCTTCTTGCTATGATGGATTGAGTATAAAAGAGGGCGTTCTGAAAGACATACTCATTCTGACCAAGCCATGTAGTCCAAAAGAGTAGAGACTAAATATGAAAGTCACTTAAAATGTCATTTCGATTGAAAGGCTAATATTAGTGTAAGCCAAGACTTCAAAGATGGAAGTTGCCTACTAAGTGGTGAGGAACAGAAATTACCCCAAACTTCCAAAGTGCCCAGGCATTCCCAGAATAAGTGCATTGTTGTTTCCCTAGTATTTCCACATCGAGAACATGTAGGGTTGGAGAGGCCACCATGAATTGCTAAGTTGTCTGTAATGGGTAGTACATTGACTAGATATTTTAGATAAAGATCTTAAGCTTCTACGAATCATAGAAGCCCATAGGTGTTTGACAACCTTAGGAAAATCTTGACTGGGATTTGAAGATATAGAATCTTGATTAGGATTAAGTAAGGATCCTAATTTTTGCTTAGGGTGGTTAGGCTCAAAATTTTAATAGTAATTGAATATGGAAATGTCTTCTTTGAAGAAATAATATTCCACTCCTCAGTAGTTGCATCAGTAAGTTGACATACTTTAAGGTTGGGGTCATGCAACACCTGTGGTGTTAGTGTTTGAAATGTCTATGGAGAAATATATGGGATCCAGGAGTCTTCCCAAACTCTAATAGCTTGACTAGAGCCAATTTGCCACTAAATATAAAGGAAAAATAAGTCACTTCCATAAAGGAGACTTCACAAAATAGTAGATGCATTGTCAACCCACTTGGCATTACAAATAGAATGAAGTGCTTCATCCTTTTATCCTTTTTTGTTCAAAACCTTAGCCTTATCCTCTTTTCTTAGAAGTTGTGATCTTTGTCCACATGTTAAACATCAGTAGGAAGGTTGGTAGATGAGATTTGAGGTCTGCTTGATGTAAAAATAGAGCTTAGGCACAAAAATGGTCCCCTTAGCTAAAAAATGAGCTCAATGCGATCGCAGCTCAATTTTTTGTGCAAAATTGGCCATGTTTTCCTTTGATGCAATATCATCAATTTTTTTTATGCGATCACATCATATTGTTATTTGTTAGCTTCAACGCCATTTAGTATTTCGAGCATAACCTTTTCTACGGGTGTCCAATTGAAGTGATTCAAAAACTCACGTGAAGCTAATAAGAATGACTACAACTTTCTTTATTATTATTTTCTTTCTTTCACTAAAGCCCGATTTTGCCAATAAAAGGTCCAAAATTGGCTTGCTAGTTACCCTAATTTTTCCAAGCTTTTTTTGTCATCAAGTTTTCTCATGTTTACTCCAATTGCTTTCATTCATTTCCATTGCCTTGACTAGTACCTACCACCTATAAGATGACCAATCATGGCAAGAAACTAGCAAAAACATGGTGTTTTAATCCCAAAATTTCATGTTAAAATAGAATATTTGGTCAACATGTCATTAATCTAACTTAAATTAAAATGAATTTGCCCTGTGTATTTTTATATAAAACAATATATACTAATAAGGCTTCTCCAGAGATTGAATTAGTTAGCACCAATAACAACATATAATCTTTGCATTTGGCTTGAAGTTACTTTATTCATTACACGTATGTGTTGTGAATTCTTGTGTAGCAATTATACTAATGATCAACTTTGATTCATTGTTATAACCCAATTTTTGTAGATTTAGTATAATATCATTTTCATGGATAGTTCTTAATAGCTAGCTATCATTATATTTTTATCTCTAAACTAACTACAAATATTTTATTTTGGTCTCTTATTGGATGAGATCTATTAACTTAGTATTAGAAAATATTTTAAATTATTAGCTTTTTCTATACATAAATTGAGTTTATTCCATTCAGAAAGAAAAACTAATATTTTAAATCCTCATTAGAAGTTAAAAAAATGCACTATTTAAATTTACTAGAATGAAATTTTCTAGTAGTTCAAATAAATATTTTAAAAATTTGTGTTGAATAACTAACAATTTGAACTAAGCTTTTAAAAATTGATGAACAGTTGTTTTGCATTAACAGATTTCATCTTAGAGGGACAGGAGACAATTTTTTTTTTAAAAAAACCAAAATAAAATGGTTAATAAATTGGGGACAAAATGGCACTAAACTTGGGAACAGTAACAAAAAGGCTTAAATGTACCAATCATTAATCAACTTTGATGAATCGGACAAGTTGGTCCCTAAAGTGTTACTCATCATGACTTACTCCATGAAGTTTGATGGATATTGCAACTTAGTCCTAAATGTTCAATTGGCTACGCACCTTAGTGCTTTGAGCAGGCACGGGCTATCACGTGCACTTGATGCCATTAAGGAAGGGATGATATGAATGACTGGAGAAGCCGAACAGATCTAAAATCAATTCATTGACATTGTAAGGTGGAATAATTTTCCATTCAGCGTCCACCGCTTAAATCTGCTACCTTTTTGGCAAAAATCCCCAGATAAATCACTTCCCATCCAGCCACCAAAACTTTTAGTCATTCATCTCGACGGCGCTCCGATGGTGAGGATGGGCTTGGGAGATCGACGGTGCGGAGGATGACATCGAGCCGATGGCAAGGATGGATTTGAAAGAACAACAACAAGTCAACGGTGCGAATTCGATGGCAATAAGAAGGATAGGTTCGATGGCTAGGGCTTTAATGGAGTAGAGGTGGATTCGATTGTGGACTTTGGAGACGACGAATTTAACGGCTAAGAAGGGGAATTTGAATGTGGATTGTTAGATTTGGTTTCAGATCATTTTGAGATTGGATCTAGGTTTTGGTTCAACAAAGAGAGAACAATGGTGTGAAGAGTAAAAAAGCTGATGTCGTTAAGGAACTAACGCCATCTGTGATTGAAGACGATGAGTCAAGCGGAAGCGATGAGTGGATTAGACGTAATTCAAAGCCGATTCAGAATCGATTAGAGACTATTAGAATCGATTGGTGACGAAGGGACGATGAGTTGATTGGAGTAGATGAGTCAATTGGATTCAATTGGAGTTGATCGGAGTTTATTGGAGATGAAAAAATGAGACGACGATGAGTTTGATCGGTTAAGCAAACGGGCTCTATCGTGCTGCCTTGCCAGAACATGCAAGAGAGACAAGACCATTAGTTATCCTAGCTATTAGGGTCATGTAAGAAAATTTGCTTAGTTAAGTCAAGACCATTAGTTATCCTAGCTATTAGAACCGTCTTTGAAGGTTTTGGGTAAAATGTTGCACTAAGTGTTTATTTAAGCCATTTAGATCTTAAGTGGCCAAAGTGTCCAAGAGGCCAAGTGTAAGAGGCTTTTGGGCATCCTTTAGAATAAAGGAAAGATGGTTTTGGGTTGAGAGTTTGGTGACCAAATTAAAACAAATGAGAATTTATGGGTCAAGGGAGCAAGAGTGGAAGAAGTGTGCCTTAGTGGGGGAGTTAGTATTTTTGGGTAAGTTGTTTTCCCTTGCCATTTGTTTCCTTCCCCAATTTTTTGTAGCTTCCTCTCCCCACCAGAATTTATGCTCCAAAGCTTCCCATTTCTGCAATTTTCCATCAAATTTGAAGGCCCCAAGGTGTTTACAAGAAGCCTCAAGCTTCATTTTGGTGTTCTTGCTTCAACTAGCTCTTTAATGCTTGTTTGGACTTGAAACCTTAGGTAAGCTTCTTGGGTTTTCATGGGCTGGTTCTAAGTTGTTTCCATAGCTAGAAATGGTCTTGGTTTGAAGTTATTGGTGCCATATCACGTTGGTTTTAGGTTTGGAACTCAAGAGAGCTTGGTTGAGCTAAGGAGGGCTTGTGCTTCGATTCTTGCTTTGTGGCTAAGTTTGAGGTAAGGGTTTAAGTTAATTAAGCTCAAATAATGCATAGAAATGTAGTGTTTTGTGTGGGAATGAAGTGGAAACAAGACCCATGTGATTTGAGCTTGGGATGAGAAAGTTTGAGCAGGTTTCGTGCAAGGTCGCATGCTGTCGCGCAATGCTGGAAAGGCGTTGGCGACGCGTCGCCAGTAGCGACGCCATTTTGGCGACGCGTCACCGGTGGCAACGCGAGTTGGCGACGCGTCCCCGAGAGATGCCAAAGTTGTCCGAATGTCAATGCCTTTGGCGACGCGTCGCCAACGGCGCCGCCAAGGCATTTTGCCCCCAAGCTCCGGGCATCCTAAGAGTGTCTCAAACTCTCGGTTTTCATCCCTAGGCTAACTTAAGATGTTCCGTAGCCTCGGTTGGGTCTAGAAACCATTCCTAAGTTGGGAATTATGCATTATTTAGGTGGTAGCTAAGTGGTGTGGTTAAGGAAGAGTAAGTAATGGTGGCTAAGGAAGTTAAAGTGCTTAAGTTCCTAAGTGAGCACTAAGGGGATTAAGTCGGTTTTCAGACTCTTTGTTGGCCGAGTGGAATGTCATAGACCTTTGGTCAATAAAAAGGAAACCTAAGTAGATCCCAACCGAACCATTTGGTTTGGTAGGTGAGCCACTACGGAGCTCTAAGCTAAACTCTAAGGGTTTGGCTAGTTAAACCACATTGGATGGCTACCCTGTACAATAAATTAAGGGTAAAGGCGGGTAAGTTTGAGAGGAGGTGATGACCTACTCTAGAACCCATAGGTGGGACTTAGGGGAGGTAAAGTACCCGGGATACGAGGGCCAGTGTCTCAAGTACCTCCGCCGTTTGAGCTCACGGCAGGCTTATGGCACCTAGTGTTATGTGAATTTCATATATACATTCATGCATTGCATATTTTACATATTGTTATGGCTTGAGTTTGTTTGTTGGTTGACCATTTGTCTGTTTGCTTGTTTGCCATGGTTGTATGTTAGCTTGCTGCTATCTTCTTGCAGGTACCCCAAGGGACCCTTACTGAGTACATTTATGTACTCACTCCCTTAAGTTTATTATGCAGGTTCTAACCCCGGGCCAATTAACTAGATGATAGCTGTGGCCTAAGCTTTCTCTTTTACAGGTATTTTTCCTTGAGAATCCTTGTGATTCTAAATTTACTTGTGAGCTAAGCTATGTACTAACTAAGTTTTATGCCTTTACAGTGTAGAGGCTAAAGGGTGCACAAGGACTAAGGAAGGGCTTACACTTGGAGCTTTGATAGCTCAAAGGTGGGGCTCAAGTAGATGATCTTAGTTAGGTTTTTGTCTCATGTATATAGTACCTTATGTACTAAGGTGTTGCTTCTATTAGGATACATTGTAATGTAATACCATTTAGTTACTTTTGGGTGCATGCTAGTGGTGTTAAGTATGCACAGACTATTACTTGAAGTCGAAGTAACTATCATTTCACTGTCTTGGCACGTTTTGAGTATGTTTTAATTGAAATGCTCGAGCAATGTTTTTAACAAATAGTTTACTTATTCGTTTGTATTACCAGGACAAAAGCATGCATATCTTTTACTGGGTAGGCTAAGAAACTAGTTGCATATAAATTGTTTTAATTTATATTAACGAGTAATAGTTAGCTAATAGTAACTAAGTGAGATTTATAGTCCCTAAGAGCCTACAAGTTGAGCCAATGGGGCACTGGGGCCACGTTCTGCGACACCATGTGGCCGTGGGTTAATATACCCAAAAAGTTTCTTATATTTACGGTCTAGCCAGAGAATCAGAGCACGTGATCTGCTAGTGTACGCATTACTGTCGGCGGCTGACTTGGAGCTACAACAGGTGGAGCTTTACTCCGTTGCGATTCATGCTTTCTTCTTCTCTAAAGTTCTCTCCCTTTCATTTCTTCCCATTTCGAGCATTGAGTTGTCTATATCTTTGATCCGTAAGCCTTGTTCTCGTCCACATTCATTCGTGTGCTTGAAGGAGCCCCGCCGTTAGCAGCCGGCGTTTCATTCAGTCCATCGCCAGATCTTCCCCGCCATAGAGTTTCAACAGGTAAACTCTGACCTTTACCTTGGCCAACCAACCCAAGTACGATTTACGTGTTCGCAGTTGACATCTTCTGAGTTCACTCATCTCCCCTGTGTAGTTGGTCCTTTGACTATTTGTAAGAGTGACAAAAGACCATATATATTATGAGTGGCGCTAATTGTTTTTTCCTTTCTTTTACAAGTGTTTTTGTCTATGTTGGATGTTCGACCCACCTTGATTTGTGGCCGTATCAAGGTTGTATTTGTTGTTGATTGGTCGACTAGGAGGTTTGAACACATTCAAAGTCAGATTCGGAAACTAAACTCAATATACTGGAGGAGGATGGATGAAGACATGTTTGCCCGTAACTAATAGCCCGGTGTCGTTCTAATATGCAGTGTGAGGTGTATGCTTCCAATTAAAATCTTTTTCTGGTATGCTTCCAATTCAAATCTTCTTCTGGTAGAAAGCATAAAGAGGTCTGAATATTGTGTTAAATGTGTTAGTTACTTTCTCTTTGTGCCCACCTTGGAAGATTTCTACTCTATACACCTCATTCCACATCCTGCAATACTCCAATGAAAAAAGATAGTCCTTTCTTTTTCTAAAAGGGATTATTCCTGTTACAACGTTTTTATGTGTGCAATATTGATGAAAAAAACTTCAATGTTGGCTTGAATTTCTTCCCTTGGTGTGGGAAATGATAGAAAAAATTATTTGTTAAACTTTTGGTTTAGGACAGCTGGTGCTTTGCTTGTTTTGTCACGTTGGGAATATATTAGAGTCACTTCACATGAATTGGTGAAAAGGATGACTAACTTTTGTAAGCCTTTAGTGTCTGTCATATATGTCTAAAGTATTCTGCTATGCATTGGCCTTGATACCTTCCACCTTTTATTTACTATATACGTTTCTATAGATATGTGTGCGACCGTATGTGTGTTGAATTACATAAGCTCATTTTCCATGTCATTGGCATTTTCTGCTATAGTTCTAGATATTGCATTGTTTTTAGTTCTTAGGTACATTAGTTTCATTTTCTTGCCTTATAGCTACGTCCAGTCATGCGAAGAAAACAGAAAGTTACAGCGTCTTCTGCTGTCCAATGTGAGGAAGGAACTGATTAGGACAGGGCAAAATGGGATCATGCCTCTACTGTCTTATTTCGCTGTGTTACTGCTCAGGTTATTAGTCTTGGTCATGTAGATGGTGGAAACCCTTCAAAAAATGGGTGGCGAACTATTCTATCACAGTTTTGCCTTGAATCCGAACGAAGGTACAATATGGATCAAAGTAAGAACAAGTTTTGGTCATTGAAAACACAATGGCGACATTGGAAACAACTTTTGGGGACAACCACCGAGCTGGGATGGAACCTAGTTATAGGTACTATCGTTGTTGATGACGATTGGTGGGACGTTCGAATCAAGGTACATTTTAATGCTTTTTATCACACCGTTAGTATGTACATAGTGACATTTATGTACTTATGTTCATTCAATAATTAAATCCTATTTCTACATGTTTTAATGTGTGTTCATGGTGTGGATTTTCTTCTTAATTATGTCTGTCTTTATGTATATTTGTATAGGGGTCTACATATATGCATTTTAGTTCAGTTGAATCACCGTGCTCACTTTTGTGTTGTAGGCCACACCAGAAGTTGCCATTCATAGAAACAGCCAGATGCCAAATTGGGATGATCTTTGCTGCATGTTTGCTCCATGTAAAGATTTTTTAGCATATGGCTGGTTGTCGCAACCACATTCTTTACAAGCAAGAACATCTGTTACTCCTCATGATGCGGCCTCTACAGCAGTTTCACCGGTTTCCTTCTTATCACATTCACAAAATATGAAAATGTTGTCTCTTAATGTTGCGCCATCACCCCGAACCTTTCGTGTAGAGCGGAGAGTAGCTCAGATCACCCTATCAGCTCAGGGCACATTTTTAGCTCAACACTGATTGGATTCTACTTACACAAACCATACATCTCCATCTCATTTAGTTGTTGGCCAAACATCGAGGCATAGACTGTCATCACCGACCCGTCATTGGGAACAATCTTCAACGCATCATTTGTCCCACAGCGGCACGCCACCATTCCGCATAGTTGGGAAGCACAGTCCCCGGCACCTGCCACCTGGAATGGAAGGCTATGTTATCAATGAGTCACAGCGGGGGAGCGGTGGTAAGCGCTCCAGATCATTTCATGGGCATGACCCAGAGGACACACGAAATGTCATGGTAATACTGAGGGCAAGCTAGGATCGTCTCAGTCAGATATCTGCATCTTTAGCTCATTCCTGCCCAGCTACATAAGCATCGGAAATGTCATGTCTATGATTTCAAACCTGCCGGGTATAGTTTGTGGTGATCCTACTTGGATAGCAGCTTCGATGTTGCTGATGCACGATGAGGGCCTTAGAGAGTGCTTTATCATGGCTACTCGACTGCAGAGGTTAGGGTTGCTTGGTTGCATGCCAAGATAGGGCGTGCAAATGAGGCAAGCTTCTTCAAAGGGGTGCCTAGAATGTGATTTGATTGATGTCGTCCTGAGTTGTGCTGACAATATGTTTATGTACTTTGATATTTAGGAAAGTAAAGGTAGGACATATATGTAGCAAACACCAGCTTGGCTTTTATGTTATGTGTGATTTCTATCTTCTTCGACACCATCACAATACAAGCCTTATTCATGTATCTAATGCATATTGTTATACAACGCAGAAAGAATGTCTTTGGCAGTGCATGGGGTCCCCAATAAACCTGGGGGTCAACACAGAAATTTCACAGGATACACCACCTACATCACTAGTTGTGTCACCACCAAAGGTGTAGCACCAGGAACAATATGTCTGTATTGGAGGAGGCTTGTCATCACCATTTCATATAGCTTGCTGCAGCTGCAAGATGACTGATGTTTGATGACGTTCCACAATCAAGGGGGATTCAAAGGGAACCACTATTTACCGGCACACAATACCTATTCCATTTAGCTCAAAATGAACGTGAGTTCTTTGACCTGTTCCGTATGTGCTTTTGGCATTTACATGACGACTTCTCCCGACATCATGGGTTGTAATCATCAGGTAGAATAATGTCTTATGAGGCATTAGCCATGTTCCTAACGGTTTATGCCCATGGCTTTAAATATCGGGATGTTAGACAACTATTCCCACATTCCATTGACACGATATGCCGATGGTTTCGCACAGTGTTAACGGCAGTGGTTTCTCTTGCCGAAGTGATTATACGCTCATTTGAAGAAACTTTGCAACAAGTTTCCCCTGTCCTAGTTCATTCCTGGGGTGGTGCATTCATAGGAGCCATTGGTGCACTTGATGGCACCCATGTCGGTGGTATTTTCCCTCGTTAAAAGCTGTAGTACTATCGTGGACGAAGTGGTCGACCTACACAAAATGTGCTTGTCGTATGTGATTTTAATAGGATGTATACATATGTCTATACTGGTACACTGGGTGCGGCACATGACAGCAAAGTACTTCATGAATGTCACGAAGTACCCGGGTCCCAAATCCCAAACCCACCGCTAGGTATGACAATTTTTTGGCTTTTTTTGTTCTTGCCAAAAATCGATCTTATCTGAAATTTGTACTATAAATAAAAATAATAACACAACAACATATATATATTGCAATGATGCAATTAGTAATAATATATTTTAAAAAATATTTTTCTAATAAGTTTATTAAAAAACATAATAAGCATAAAAAATAGAACCTAATGTAAATATACCATTAGTTTTAATTTGAAATAAGATATATAGTATTATAGTTTATTTGAGTTTTAAGCATAAAAAATAGAACCTAATGTAAATATACCATTAGTTTTAATTTGAAATAAGATATATAGTATTATAGTTTATTTGAGTTTTAAAAAGAAAAGTTGGTAACATAACAGATAGGAAAAATATTGTAAATAGTCTGTAGCCTTTAATTTATGCTTGTTTATCATTCTTAACCTATTAAATATTCTATTTTTCTTTTAAATTTTGTAATATATTCTATAATGGTCCCCAATTGGATGAAATCTATTAATTCAAAGTACCTATATTTAGGTAACATTAATTTTTAAAATTATTTTTAACTATTTAATAATTGCTCTCTAAGAAATTTGAGTTGACAAATATTTTTTTGTTATAATTAAAAAAAATTTCATTATAAAATTTTTCCTTATACGAAATAATTATTGTGCATAATGTATGCACTTATTATGCAATAACATTTTTTTGTTTAACAAATTGCACCTACTTGGGGTAAATTAAAATTCTTTTAAATGGTTTAGAATAAAAAAAACAACAATAACAAAATGTGGATGAAATTTAGCTCAGATAGGATATTGATCAAGGAGATTAGCTTTTCTAGTGTTACTTGACTTTTTTTTTTGTTTTTTTTGTTGAATATATTAGCTGTCATGTCAATTGGGCAACACTTTTTTATAATTAACATTAGAACTTTAGGTAATTTATTAAAAGTAAAAATTAAACTGTTAAAGCAAAAAGTTAAAAATAACTTTTGATAAATTTTTTCCCAAAATTCTAATGGTAAATGATATTTTTAAAGTTTTAGTGCTAATTGATAATGTAAATTTTAGATGGGGTCCCTAGCAAATTAAAGAATAAAGACCCATAAAATTTACCTTTATATTTATTGCAATAAATCATATTAATTTTCAAAGTGATTATTTGCCCAAAAAATATTAAAAGTACATTAAGATTTTCTTAGTAATTGAATAAATAATAATTAACAATATATTTCAAAATTGATATTCACTAACTCACGATTTCAGTATGTATGTAGAAATATATATTGATTTGTAAATATGTTACTATTGACTGACTCGCGGTTTCAGTAGGTCGGTACTACTTGGTTGATTTCGGATATGTTAACATGGAAGGTTTTTTGGCACTGTATCGATTAATTGACTATCATCACAATGATTTCAGCAGACGGAGACTTTCGGGATTGAAAGAGACCTTTAACTTTGCCCATGCAGGGCTTCGAAGTGTAGTAGAACGCATTATTGGGGCGATAAAAATGAAGTGGGAAATTATGATGGGAATAGGTAGGTTCAAGTCAGAGATTCAGGCGAACATTGTTATTGCATGTTGTGCTCTACACAATTACGTGTGGTACAATGATTGGGGTGATGCAGATATCAATTGTTTCCAAGAACCAGAATATGTACAAAATGAGATACATTTGCTACCTGCAGAACCAGATGTCAAAATATTGCATGTTGAGACACCGACAATGGCTCGAGTTAAGGACAAAATTGGAAGGTCCGTTACAGAGTGGTGCAAACATAGGGGGCGACATAACCGGTAACTGGTCATGGACTATGACCCCATAATGGGTTATTCAGACTAAACTGTACTCAAATATCTTTCATTCGACAATTGTTTGGACGATGTTGGCGGTTAATGGTAGTAACTAGGACTCTAAAATGTAATGAAATGACAATTGTCCCTACTTTGGTGCTTCAAACAGAAAGAGCAGAGACATATATAAGTTTAGGCATACTTGGGAAAGGAAAACCAACCCAAGTTTGAATAGAAAAAGAGGGTATGTTTACATTGCCGCACAACAGAATGTGCCATCAAAAATAAATAAACCAATAATAGACCAGACCATATATATGTAACAACTACACCATAGTAAAATGGTCACAAATGATCCATCATATATACTTCAACTGAGGTGCATTACTTACTGCTAAAAATTGAGCTTATGCACCTCATGCTTTAGCCATGTAAAGCATGCCTGATCATTACCAGTGCCATTCAGCAGCGTATCATGTGCAAACTCAGAGTTAATAAGGAATGAAGCAGATTTGACCCAACAGTCATCTCCCTCAACAACTCTGAGAAGGCCACGGACGATGTCCATACATTGCCGCATGGTCAATGGTGATGCTGGGGGCCATGGGGCAGAACCTTGTGACCCACTACCTGGTAAGGGTGGGAAGGAAGTGTCACTCACACGGATATTCCTCCTAGGAGGAACACGAAGTGACATTCCTAGTGCGTATGGGGGGGCCACATCACGCTTGGATCGGTTGTATCAGAGTTTATCTCAATAATCTCCATAGTGTGTTGTGGTGACTTTGGGAATAGACGTTTACTCACATCTTCAGTTACCTTTTGCCCAGTAGGTGGCAAAACCCCAGTAATCGCCTCCATATTTGGAAGTTGGATGTCCCGAAGCTGGCCGACATTACCATTTATCTGCGAGATAAAAAAACAGAAACTATTGAACCCAAATGCAAACTTGTGCGTATTTTCTTGGCAAATGTGTACATAATCTCCTTTGTGTTTAACTGGACTACAGGAATATATATTTCTGCCTTAGTGCTGCCTTCTCTATTAATGCCTCAACAACACATGTAAAGAAAGTTAGGATAAGTTGAAGTTCAATTACCTCAGTTGTGCGATGCCACCAGGCATCATTAGCTACTATTGTACGACTTGTCGAACCCCAACTCCACTCAGAATGTTGCCTTATCGCCATGACAAGGGGTTGGAACTGACGCCTCAAGTTGCTGAGCTGATTCTTAAGCTGTTCCAGTGACCACGGGTAGTTGGTTGTCTCCACCATGCGAGTTTGGACGTACTGCCACCCAGCCCGCGTCAATCGGCCGCCTGCCCAGTCCCCACGATTTTTAGCTTCAGCAACAAATTCGATGAAGTTGTCCTTTTCAACATCCCCTCATTGTTTGAGCCGCATGAGTCCTAGTTCAACCCTTTCATCCCAGTTAGGGTCAAACAGCGGGATGCCATCCGCCATTGGATGAAACAAGTCGCCGAATTTGCTGGACCTCCTAGGTTTTATCTTGGCCAGCGAAAAGTGAAGCCAACTTGTAAACGGAGGCGCACAGTGTAAAGGAGTACAATAGTCAAATAAAAAAATTGTTAGAATGACTACTTTGCTGCAAACCCATAACTTTTGTGTCAGAAAACCGGTGGAGTGAGGGAAACCATCTAGTAATTACGTGTTAGTTGGTGGCTTACAGTGAAACCATGCGTATTGAAAGTATTTCGGTTGAATCTGTAAATATTGCTATCTTTAGGAGCTTTTCTGGCTATATTTTTCACAGGCCCACGTACAGATTTTGCTGAAAACGTATTAACTCAATTGTGTTAAACACAGCCGCGCCTATAACGTTTTTAAAAATTGATAAACAGTTGTTTTGCATTAACAGATTTCATGTGAGAGTGATAAGGGACAAATTTTTTTTTTTAAAAACCAAAATAAAACGGTTAATAAACTGGGGAGAAAATGGTACTAAACTTAGGAACGGTAACAAAAAATGGGTAAACTTGCTGAGAGCTAAGCTACTTATCCTCTTATCGTGATTGCAATTCTTAAGAAATTCCTTTTGTTTTTTTTCTTTCTTTTTTTCTTTCTTTTTTTTGGTCTTGGATGAAACTCGGTTGACTGAACATCGGACATCACCGTGACAACAACAAAACCTTCATCACTTAATCAGGATTTTGGCTTAGAAATTCCTTTTCTAGTAGAGTCTAGTACACCTCCGAAATAAGTAATAAGAATGATGCGAGATAAAGCCACATGACACAACGGTAAAATGACAGGCAGGGGGGTGTATAATCCTGGAAGGGATTCAACAAAAGAAGAGACAGCTAGAAGCAAATTAGGCTAATGAGCTTGTTGCAATACTGAGCCAGAACTCCACCAACAATTAACAAAAACTTATTGGAAAAAAGCAAGAAAAGGAGCAAATTTTGACAATCATATGTCCATCTGCAGCAGACTTAATTAAATATTTGCTCCACAATCCAAAGCCAACAAAGCAAATATGTCTAGAACCTCCATAACTTGCAACCTGATCATAATCTGAAATCTGAACTACTAGCTAGCTACTAACAGAAACCTTGAAATGAGGAAGCTAAGTATCCCTCTTATTTAGCAGATCGAAATACGAACGAGATAAATTCTGGAGAATAATTCATAAGAGTTTATTATTGGCCTTTTGGGCCTTTTGGCCCCTGAATTATATTGACTCATATCATTTACCCCCTCAAACATGACTCGGGCCGAATCGCCCCTTAAATTTTGTAATATGGGACCTTTTAGCCCCTGAGCCCATTAAAGTTAGTCAAACGCCATCATGTGAGGGGAGTTTCTAATAGAGATGAGTGTTTGTGTTTGATAAGGACCGAAATGAAAAAAAAGGAAAAGAAAATGAAGTAATTATTCATTGGCCCATGTTGAATCTAAAAGTGGTTAAAATTGAATCTGTTACTGTCTCTGTTTTGGTTTTCATGGAAGGTTACTCTGTTTCGCGGGAGATTGAAGGCAAGCAAGCTCATGATCCCATATGTATTGACCAAGCCAAGAAGAAGAAGAAGAAGAACGTGGTGAGGATGAGTGGTTGTGGGCAGAGAAGGAAGCCGACTTCTGGTTAGTGCGTGTTCGTGCCTGGCCCCTTGATCGTCGGAGCGGGTCCGTCGGGCCTGGCCACCGCGGCTTGCCTCAAGGAGCGCGGCGTCCCAAGCATGATTCTGGAGAGATCTACCTGCATCGCCTCGCTGTGGCAGCTCAAGACGTACGATCGCCTCCGCGTCTACCTACCGAGGTAGTTCTGCGAGCTGCCGCTGATGGGATTTCCGGCGGGATTCCCGACCTACCCGACTAAGCAACAATTCATCGAATACCTGGAGGACTATGCTGAGAGGTTCGATATAAGGCCGAGGTTCAACGAGATGATGCTGGAAGCTGAGTACGACGCCACGGTGGGGTTCTGGCGGGTGAGGAGTAGTGTGGGTGGGGAGGACGATGAGAGAGGGAGTATGTGTACCGGTGGTTGGTGGTGGCGACGGGGAAGAATGTCGAGGCGGTCGTGCTGGAGATCGAAGGGGTAGAGGAGTTCGGTGGAGATATAAGGCACACGAGCTTGTACAAGAGCGGGGAAGAGTTTAGAGGGAAAAGGGTGTTAGTGGTGGGCTGTGGAAATTCTGGCATGGAGGTTTGTTTGGATCTTTGCAACCATGACGCTAGCCCCTCCATTGTTGTTAGAGACACGGTATGAAATCGCTTCTTTTATTTAACGAAAAAACAAAAATCAATTAATTTACTTGAATTATACCAAAATATTAATTTATTAATTGAACTTTAATCTCATGTCTCTCTTCTGCTGGTTACTAACAAAGCTTCTCTAAAACTCTACAGTCATAAATACTCTAATTTTTTTAAAGAAGAAGAACTTTCATAATTGAGAAACTTGTACTTCCTAGTAAGGTTTCGCGCCTGAATTAGTCCCACTAAGTTTTGGTTTTAATTGGTCAAACTGTTAATTAGTTCCTTTCTATTATTTTTTTTTCATTCTAGTCCTCACAAAATGCTAACACTCATTCCCGTCAAAAGTGCCCCTCACGTGATTGGCATGTGACTTACTTAAATGACTCAAGGGGTAAAAGGTCCCAAATTTTAAAGTTTAAGGGGCGAATTAGCCCGAGTCACATTTCAGGGGCCAAAAGGTCCGAGTTACCATATTTCAGGGGGCAAAGTGTCCATTAGGCCGTTTATTATTTCATGTTTCCTTCACTAGGAGTCCTTTAGCCCATCAGCGAAAAGAGCAGCAAAAGTCTCCATTTCTTGCCTCTTCAAAGCCAAGCTTGCCTCCACACCCCCTATCTCATCCCTGCTCTCAGTCATTGAAATGCCTCCAGTCCTGTCAACGGTCACAGCTTCCACTTTCCCGGGTCTGCCCCACCCGAAATCCGACTCATATACCCCGAATCGGTTCGACCCGGCCACCGATATCACGTGTGTGCGCTCCCGCGTCGTCCGCAAAAAATTCCGGCACACTAAGGTCTGTAATTTTAATTTTGCCAGAACTCTCAATGACACCCTCGTTTAAACGTTTAACCAACTCACTTTGGCATTCTGCGGCAAAGGCAAGCCCGTCCCCGCGCGTGAAGTTTGATACTTTTCCTTTGCTTGCTCGCCCACCCACACAATTGCCGCAGTAAGTTGCTGGCAACGGAGGATCCAAACGCAGCCTGAAATCGGCGGCACAAGTAAAAATGAGAGTTTCTTCCTCACTTTGTTGCTTACATCGAATCAAACATGTGGCCATATAAGCCACCACAACCACGTAAGTCGACAATTGAACTTGCTTCTTCCTCTGTTCGAGCTTGGACAGGATCTTCGCTTTCAATGTTGCTATGTTACTGCGTGTGAACTTGAAAGTCGCCCGAACAATATCTGGAGGAATAGTTCCGAGTTGGTGTGAGATTTTCACGCTCCTCTCTTCCGCATCCGACCCAGTTATTTCCCGCCACTGGTTCAAGAAGAGCATGTCCTGCCCGGTCGGATCTTTTATGAGATTAGTGTTGAAAGTGGGGCTTAGCTCTTCTGGTAGTGGAACATACTTTTCTGTAAGATCGTTGCTGATTTTTCTGCAGATGTAAGCCCAGGATTTCGTGAAGCGAGTGACTGAGTTGCCATCCAGGGCAGCGTGGTGATTCGTTTGGCCGATGGAGAAGCCTTTGTTAGGAAACAGGGTGACTTGCAGGGATAGTATTTCTGCTTTATCGTCAGACGAGTTTAGTCTCGGAACCAAAGGATGGAGGTCGACAGCCGGAATGGTTCCGCCGCCTGCGAGGCGGTCAAAGTCGGCGGACGACTCAGCAACTGTGAAGGAGACGCCGTCGTTTGGGGTATAGAGGATGAGGGGCTTGGGGGAAGTTGGGGGCCAGGTGAGGTAGCCGGCGAGGGGGAGATAGTGAAGGAGGGTGAGGGAGAGGGACTGCTTGAGTTTGGGGACGATTACTGAGTTGAAAAGGGTAAGAGTCGACTGGGTGAGTGGGTAAAAGAACACGCGTTCCACTGGAGCGAACCTGTACCAAAATGTGTCGAACAGGGTGAGTGGGCGAGAGAACTCGGATACTGAGTCGATTGGCGAGTCCCGTAAGGGAGTCACTCGCGTAACCTCCAGTTCCTTCATAGCGTTGCGTTATGCCACCGGAGTTCTGAGACGTGCTAGATGATAAGACTTCTGTGACAGTTGTTGTCCATACTATCTGTAATAATTGTTGATGAAAGAAAAGTACGTAGCCGTTCGGCGCTGATTAATGGCAATGGGTTATCAGCGTCTGCCATCGCCCACCAGCGTCTGCCATCGTCCACCGGCCATCCTCTGCCATCGCCCACCGGCCATTGTCGACACGGCTGTCAGCGTCTGGTTCAAATTGCACCCAACCAATTCCGAAAGGGGAAAATGAAAAAAACCCCCCTGAGGTTTGGTCAAACCTACATTTTACCCCTCTATTTTAAAAAACCTATATTTTTCCCAATTCCGAAATTTTAAAAAACCCCCCTGATTTTTGGTCAAACCTACATTTTACCCCTCTATTTTAAAAAACCTATATTTTGCCCCTATTTAATTTACAATGTCCATCATCTTTTAAAACCCTAATTTAAACTGTCTTATAATTATATTTTAATAATTTTAAGATTTTTTATATTTTTTTCATAGCTAACTAATATTTAAAAGATGTTGATATGCATTCACAGGAAGAAAAATACATTTACAAAAAAAAAAAATTAATAATTTAAAATGTGTATTAATTATAAAAAAAAATATTAGAGAGATTAAAATTACTGGAAGATGACTATAGTATAGTTTAAAGTATAGTTTAAATACAGTTTCAGAAATAATTATCAGACAGTATAAAAAATATAGAGGATAAAGTGTAGGTTTTTAAAAATAGAGGGAGTAAATTGTTAGTTAGGATATATTTCAAAAGGTAATTGTAAGTTTCCTTGATTCTGAAATTGACTTCTGTTTTCATTGCGAGATGGGGAGCCCCAATGATCTCGAATTTGGCTTTTGATTTTTGCCTTATTTTGTTTTGCTAATTTTAATTCTTGAGCTCGAATTTGTTCCTCTACTCGAGTCGGTCCTAGTTATTGTTTGTGTCTAAGTGTGTCCTAATTACTCTTTTTGTGGATTTGCTCTTGATTCTACATTTTTCAAATATATGGACATTTTCTCTATAGGGTATAAGTAAGGTTGGGCCAATTTGTCACTCCAAGACTCAGCTGGGAAAAAGGAAAATGATGAAATAAGATATAATAGATGCAAATGAAGATTGGGCTGTACACGGCCATTTGATTCAAATTACCCAGCAGCACACTCATCTAATATCAACAGGAAAGTGCTGCAATCAGAAAGAGAAATAGTGGGAAAATAGACTTAAAAAACAGAAACGAAGAAAAATTCAGTAACCTATTATAGAATGAATGAAGACTACAACTGTACAAAATGCTGCTTATCTGAGAGGGGTGTTGAGTCAATAAGACGAAGTAATTCACCAAAAACAGAAAAATGTAAGACTTAATAGATCACAGGTCCTATATGAAAACAACATTAAGCCATTGAATTATCACGGGAAAGATTTACAGACTCTCACAATTCTGAATGTGAATAATCAGGTGAGGTGAGGATATTTCATGAGTGGGCTAAACTAAGCTTATAAGTTTCAGGATAATGAACCAAACTAGCAGATTCTAGGAATTCCCCAAATTATAAAATATATAGTTTTAGCATTAAAAACATCCCACAAATCTATAAATGTCTGGAAAATCTTGCTGCAGTACCCTTTCTGATTCGCACCTTGATTGATAGAAATGTAGGTTAGAAATCTGTAAGCCTCACAAACTAGCGAGGACTGAATTCAGAAGCTGTCTTTATGGCCCCAACAATGGGGAATAAACAGAAATGAACGCAAAAGATGAGAGAATAGCATCACTACACTAGTGAATCCCAGTTTTAGCAGATGTCATCCGTTCAGCATGAAAGACGTGTGTCCATTTACGATTTGTTAGACAGTGAATAGCTCAGAATTAAATGCTCGGACAAGCTGCATAAAAGTGCCTTGCCTTTTTGCTCGATAATTTCTTTATCCACATAAAAAACACCAGATATAACCATACCAATTACTTATGAATCTATGATTTTATACATCTCCATAACTGACAAACTTACAAGATAAAGAACCCTTCCAGACTTAATAATTGTTGATGAAAGATCTAAGGCTGTTCGGCGCTGATTAATGGCAATGGGTTAACGTGTTATCAGCGTCTGCCATCGCCCACCAGCCATTAGTGACCCGTCCACCCGCATCTTGTCCTTGGCCCACTGTCATCCTCTGCCATCGCCCACCAGCCATTAGTGACCCGTCCACCCGCATCTTGTCCTTGGCCCACTGTCATCCTCTGCCATCGCCCACCAGCCATCGTCGACACATCTGTCAGCGTCTGGTTCAAATTGCACCCAACCAATTCGGAAACCCTAATTTAAATTGTCTTATAATTGTATTTCAGTAATTTCAAGATTTTTTATTTTTTTTTTCATAGCTAACTGACCTTTGAAAGATACTGATATACATGTACAAGAAGAAAAATGTATTTACAGAAAGAAAAAGCTGATAATTTAAAATATGTATTAATTATAAAAAAAATATTAGAGAGATTAAAATTATTGAAAGATGAATATAGTATAGTTTAAATACAGTTTCAGAAGTAATTATTAGACAGCGTAAAAAATATAGGAGGTAAAATGTAGGTTTTTAAAAATAGAAGGAGTAAACTGTAAGTTAGGGTATACCTCATGTGGTAATTATAAGTTTCCCTAATTCCGAAATTGACTTCTCGTTTCATTGTGAGATGGGGAGCCCCAATGATCTTGAATTTGGCTTTTGGTTTTTGCCTTATTTTATTTTGCTAATTTTAATTCTTGATCTTGAATTTGTTCCTCTACTCGAGTCAGTCCTAGTTATTGTTTATGTCTAAGTGTGTCTAATTACTCTTTTTGTGGATTTGCTCTTGATTCTACATTTTTCAAATATATGGACATTTTCTCTATAGGGTATAAGCATAAGTTCAAAATTTCAAAAGAAGTTTTCTTGATTTTAGGCCTTTTTTTCTGGGTTGGTTTGATAAATTTGGTGATAAAAATCAATAGAAAGAGGAGGAAGAAGGTGAATATTGGGGAGAAATGTGGAATAGAAATAAAGATTATTGTCCGATCAGCTCAAGAAAAAACATTGAGGACTAGTAACTACTTTAATCTTTTATAAAGAACGAGTTAATGTATCCGGTTGTCAATTTCTACTTAAAAAAGTGGGGACACTTGTCACATTTATAGGGAGAAGGCAAATGGGGAAGGCAAATGGCAAAGATGAAGACCACTAGCAGTCCTCTTTCTTCATTTAATACCCTTAGACTTGGATAGAATTATATTGGCAAAAATATTAAATTTGCCACTAATATTTTGGGTTGGGAATAAATATATCACTATAGTTTTTTGGGACCCAATCTCCCATTAATGTTTTGGAATGGCTGGATATGCCATTTAAGTTTCATATTAAGAGTTAAATTTGCCACTAATGTTTTGGGTTGGGAATAAATATGTCACTATAGTTTTTTTGGACCTAATCTCCCATTAATGTTTTGAAATGGGCCGGATATACCACTAAAGTTTCATATTAAAAGTGGATATGCCACTCGCCGTTAAATACCTAACGGAAAATGTTAAAGAACTAACAAAAAATGTTAAAAATAACAAAATTTAAAATTTTAGGGTAATAATGCAAGTTTTAGCAAACATCAAAGACTTTTGTAATTAAACTATATCTCTTTCTTGAATGTTGGCGAGGAGATTAGACAGCATAGATAGAGGGAGGGTGGCAATGGGTCTAAGAGCTGGTGACGGAGACAATGACAGGGCTGAAGTGCTGATAGTAGAGATCAGACCCTCTTTCGGTAAAAATCTCAAAAATTCTAGTATTTTTGTAAAGATACATAATAACTCCAAGATTTCAAAATTTGCTATTTTTACATTTTTTTCATTATTTTCTAACCGGCAGTGGTATATTCGGCCTATTTTAAAATATTAGTGGAAGATTTGAAAAAAAAAAACTATTATGGCAAAATTCGCTCCCTACCAAAAACATTAGTGACAAATTTAATATTTTTGCAAATTATATTTTACCATCCATTGTTGAGATTCTCATGTGGCCAAGCAGCTCCACCCATTTACTCACCCTGCTAAGCTCTTATTCTGATTTTTTTCCAAACTTCGGTTGTTTGGTTTCTTTCCTTACTCTCACAATGTTCGAAGTTGTTTGCTCATGACAAAGCAGTTGATTCTTGGTACAAACTTGGATGTCTCTGTCTTAATTAAAACTGGGTTAGTTCGAACCTTTGAAGCTTGTCGACCAAGCATAGTAAGGCTCACCACGACAATAAGAGGACAACATTTAGAACTTCTGGGGGAAGGTTCGGTGATTCTAGGTGATTTGATCTGATGATTCGGTGATTAGGTTTGACGATTCTAGGGAGGGTTTGGCAATTTGGTTCGACGATTCAACGATTGGTGGTGATTTGGTCTGGTGATTCTCAGCGATCCAAGATTCGGTGTTGTGCGAGAGAAAGAAGAGTTGAAGAAGCTAATGGCTAGCATTATCTGAAAGATGGGAAAGTAGAAGAAGATAATGGCCGATTTGTAATTAAGGGAAACTTTAAAGGAAATACATACATTGGGACTTTCCCTCCCCTGCCATGTTGTTAAAACACATTAATAGAGGCTCATTAACGCCCCTGAACTCGGTTTAAATAAATAAACAAATCAAATGTCTAGAAAATATGTCATGTGTTAGACTTTGGTAGATGGCCCATGACAAGAATGTTGCTTAATTGGTCCCTCTCCAGCATGAAATAAAAGATTTTTCACTTGTGCTAGTGTGAAGGGAATAGAAAATAACAAGGTGTGAGATCCGGAGTTTTGGTGTAATTTATTTGACTGATCCATGGCCCATTCATGCATTTTGTGCCTTCATTCAGACTTTTATGGATGAACGACAAGCATAGATCTGTTTATGTCACTGGTAGTGGTAGCTGGTGGGTCGACCTGGTCGGGCTTAGGTTGGGTTTCCCAGAATCGAGCATGGGCGGGCTGGGCTTTGGCCAGGGCTGGGGCAGAGCTAGGCGGGGCGGTCCGAGCTAGGCCAAGTTTTTCTAATTTTTGAGAAATGTGTTTTAATATGTTTCGAAATGTTTTTCAAGAGTAATTTTATGAAATATGCTTTTATGTAAGGAGAAACACCACTGTTGGTGTAAAATTTATTAATGAAGAAGCCAAACAACACTTACATAATTTAGAACATGTCTTACACTTGAAAATGGTGAAACGTTCTAGGAAAAAAAATGAAAAGGTAAAACTTAAGATATGTGTTTAACAGCATAATCAGATTGATTACAATCTTCAAATTGTAATGAAAACCTACAATCTACTCTTGCACGTTATCATTCAAAAGGACCTCATCGTCCTAGCTTTTTATGTCTTGTTTCCTCAAAGCAGTAAAGGCTTAATCTCGGTTGCAGATGCAAATCTTAACGGCCTTAAGTGTGAGCCTTGCCCGTTTCTTTGAGATAACTCATTTTCTCTCATTAAAGGTAGCCTCAGAAGCGACGGTAGAGATTGGAACTACCAAAATCTCTTGCGGCAATATGAACAAGATCGATAATCTTCCTTTTTTTTTCTTCCACCACTCGAGGATATCTTCCTCATTGTTTTCAAGTGAAGTGCAGAGGTAATCATCCCATTTCACAAATCCTGGGTTTGTGGGTCTCAGCCATTTCAGGATATTTGCTGCTAGGTTGAACCTTGATGATGATGAGGAGGTGGAATATCAGACATGTATTGAATTGAATGACCTAATCTTATTAGAATGCTTAATGGAGTAGAGTTTATAGAACTCTTTTAAATTGTAGTTAGCTTCAACAGAAATAATAAGTGCAGAAACTTGTGCTTGACCTAAATATATATGATAGTATGCTTCTAACAATTGCAAACAACCCGTGATTTTGACATTGGGATTCAATGCACATGCAATAAGATAAATTTGCAGAATTTGTTGAAAATAATCAAGTCATTTCTTTTTCATTGCTTCAACAGTTAGTTGCAAAACTCATCGCACTTGTATTAGTTGAAAACATAAACGATGTTTACAAAATATAACATTGCTTGGTGCACTGTTGGTCAATAAACCCCAGAGAAAAAGTTTGTTGCCTTGTAAAAATATCTAAGTAACTCAACTAACTTAAAACATTTTTTCCAAACCTCGTCCGTTAGCTAGTTGCATTGTATTTTTTAGTTCACAAACCAAGTCAAAAGATTTGCCCACGGTTGGACATCGTTTAACATTTTAAACATTGAGTTCCATCATGCGGGGCTATCAATTTTAAATATTTTCCAAGAAAAATTCACCCCATTTTCAATATGAAATATTTTAAATTCATGAGCCAATTTGTTCCTTGTTTTAACAAAAAAATAAAGCATACCGAATTGTCTCGATTTGGTTTTGCAGTTGTTGTAAATCATTTTTAACATTTAAATTCTCATTTTTAACATTTAAATTCAAAATGTGACACAAGGAACGAACATGAAAATTTTTTCTATCGAACAGTGGTTTTATTTCTTTTATTAATTCTCTCACCATTAAATTATTGTTTGAGGAATTGTCAAAAGAAATGGACAAAACTTTATTGACAATAAAAAATTTACGCAGACTTTCAATAATGCAATTGAAAATGTTCCAACTCGTAAGATCATATTCCATACATTTAAAAGTAATGATACATTTTTGAATAACTCAACCATTATCTATCCAATAAGCAGTGATACGATAGTAATTTTGTTTTATTGGAGATATCCACATATCAGATATAAATGACAGACAATGATCAATGGTAGAAAAACATGCTTGCAAATCACTTCTCTTAGCTTCATATAGTCTAAAGCTTTCTCTCCTAGTCGTTTGCCTAGACTTTTTTTTTATAAGCAAGATTTAGATTTTTTTGGATAAATCTTTCTAAGTGTTCATCCTTAGCTTATCTTAACTTTTTTTCCATAATCATTATCCAATTAATTAGACATTACCTAGCAGTTTTTAGATTATATTTGAAAATACTTAGACCGCCGGAGCTCCCAATGCCCATAAATTATGTTTGTCCACTGGATGTGCCACCGATATCTCCATGGACTTTGCTTAAGTGCCACGTTAGGGTGCTCATCAGGGAGTTCAACTTGTATGTGAATTTGTTGTCACAGTGTTTACACTTGACATACCGCATGTTGCATTACCAAACTTGCTCAAAATGTGGGTCGGTGGAATTTCCTCAATGTCATCATTGGAAAGTTGATCATGAAGGCCTAAATCGTACGCCATCATGTCGATGTTGTGATCATTGTCAGCAACTTCTTGTGTATGTAGGTCTTCGTTTTTATGAAATAAACGGCCATGCAAAAATAAACCGACCCCGATGCCAGATGAGGAGGAGACAACACCTTTGCCCTTATCGAAGTTCTTCCTTGTGAAGCCATTAGTGGAAGAAAATAATTGAAGGGATGGAAAGATGATTAGGAGGAAATTAAGGAAGTATTAGTGAAAGATTAAAAAATTTGAAGAGAGCTAGCAGAAAGAATGAAAGAATATTATAGGAAATTGGAGAAGAAAGGATTGGTGTGAGGAAGTGCGGGGAAGAGGCTATTTATTTATAGGAGAAGGAAAAATGTGTTTTGCCCAAAATGCCCTATAAAACTAGCTGTTAATAGCTGTTGGGTAAAGGTAAAAAGGTTTGAGGCCAAAATAAACTTTGGGGGGCAGGCTGTAATTTTTTCATTTTTTTGAAAGTTTTCAAAAGTCCAACGGTCTTTTGGAAAATGGTCAACCTGGCCTGGGCCCAACTCAGCTCTGATTATAAATCTCTTTTTAATTTGGGTAATTTCTAAAGGCATTTATTGCTCTGATTATAAATCTTTACACCTGTTTAGTTTCTAATATTTTTATAATATGTATTATTTTTGCCTTTCTACTATTTTTTGAACAAAATTAATATTATTTGAAAGTTAATACTATATATTTTTAATAGCCACTTGAATAATATTTTAAAATGTAAAGTTTTGATTAAGTTTTTAATTTGAAAAAAATATAGATTAGATACTATAAAAACTAAATACTTTCAATATATTATTAATTATACTTGAAACAAACAAACTAAGTAGTTTAATCTTATGCCCTCTAGATAGTGATTATATCTAAGTAATAAAAAATAAATATAGTTTGGACAAGGTTTTGGTTGGAAAAGAAGAAAATTGTTGAAGGAAAACTATCGGTTCGGGTTAAATGGTTGAAAGAGAGTGGAGAAGATGGTTTGATTGCAAGATGTAAAAGTTTTGAGGCTTCTAAGGCAAATGGAAAGGTTTTTTTGGTTAAAAATTATTTTTCACATTTTTTTTCTATCCATTTTAATGAGAAATTTGACTGCAGGATGAATAGTATAATATTTTCACAGTTAGAAGAAAAATGGAAGGTGGTTATGAAATTTTATAAATGGTGAAGGTAGCCTATTTGAATTTTTTTAAATCAAGTGGAGTTATTTTGTTAATTTTAAAAAGTTAATGATGGAGTTTTGGAATATTTCAAGAGTTGAGTGGGTAAATTGACATATTTGAATAACATTAGCAGTTTATTTGGTTATTTTGAATAACATTAGTGGTTTATTTGGCCGAGAAAAAACATTAGTGGCCGATTCAAGCTGGGTCCAAAACGTTGGTGGTTTATTTGTTATTTTTGCCCTTTTTTTTTTATTTAGAAACATGTTATGAGTAAAAAGGAGAAGATGTGTTAATATTCTAAATAAGGAAGAGGAAATGTCAATTTTTTTGAAAATTTGGAAAGGAACCAAAACAATTTTGCATGACATTGTTTTTTTAGAAGATCGCAGAGAAACTAGAGTTGAGTTTTAAACCTCCCATAAGTATATGTAAAACTTTAGCCCTTAGGCCAAACCTGTTGAGACCTGTGTATGATTGACTTTGAATGTATGACTTTATATGTCGAAATTGAATGATGTGGGATGCAGTTTTCATTATGGTTGTTTACTATCATCAACTTTCATGATTGTATATGGGTTTTTCAAAATCTCTAATAGTATTAAAGGAGATTATAGAAATGTTTCCTGACAAACTATATTATAAAATAATAACCAAATCCTTCTATTTTAAATTTTGATCTTGTTTTTGGAAGCAAAAGTTTACATACAACCCAAGACCATAATAGACCCCAAACAATCTATAGGACGAAAAAAAAAATTGAAGGAAGCGAAGCACATCATCCTTAGCCAATTCATTGGCATTTGCGTTCCCTTCTCTAGATATATGAATAATGCGAAATTTTTTTTTTATAAACAAAATCATACAAAAGGAAAAGGTAAGGAATGAAAGAAGTAGCAAAGTTATGTGCTGGAGAGACTTGCTCTTGAGGTACAACCACTACTGAGCAATGAGAAATTTCCTCCAACGAGACTACAATTCTCTGAGATAAGCACACCATCATGGGGCTAAGAAGCATCATACCCCTGAGAGCAGTAAGAACTTGTGAACAATCGATTAAGATGATGACAAATCGGAGTTTACATTGATGAGTTGTTTTGATAGCTCCTGCAAGAGCACCAAGCTCTGACTGCAATGGGGAAGAACAACATGAGATCACTTGTCTACCCCTTAACCACGGTGGACCATTAATGCCCATCCAAACCCAAGCGGTTGCTCCCAACCCAGAAGACTTGCGCCATGCTCCATCAGTGAAAAAAATGTCTAAATTCTGAGGAAGATCCAATAATTTTTTAGTTCCCCATGAATAATAAAGAGGATTTGAAGTGTTAAATAAAAAACCAGAGGAGAGAAGGGCATTCCTAAAGACACACTCATTCCAACGTAGAGACTAAATATGAAAGCCACTCAAAATGCAATTTTCAATTAAGAGGCTAATGTTAGTGTAAGCCAAGATTTCAAAGATAGAACTTGCCTACCAAGTGGTGAGGGACAGAAATTACTCCAAACTTCCAAACTATCCAGGCATTCCAAGATCCCAGAATAAGCATTGTTATTTCCTTATTATTCCCACACTAAGAACATGTAGAGTTGGAGAGGCCTTAATGAATTGCTAGGTTATCTGCAGTGGGCAGCATATTAACTAGACACTTTTACATAAAGACCTTGAGCTTGTGTAGAATTATAGACACCCATAGACATTTGACAACCTCAGGAAAATCTGGGCTAGGATTTGAAAAAATAGAATCCTGATTAGGGTTAAGTAAGGATCATGATTTCTTTAGTAGCTCCAAAGTATACCCCTTGCTTTGTAATAAAGGTGCCAAAGGCACTTCCCATCCACCTGACAACATCCTTCATTCCATTCTTGCTTGGGGGGAGTTAGGCTTAAAATTTTAGCAGTAATTGCATTTGAAAATTTCTCATCGAAAGAATTAATATTCTACTCCCCAGTAGTTGCATCAGCAAGTTGAGACACTTTAAGGCTGGGGTTATGCAACTTTTGTGGTGTTAATGTTTGAAGTGTCTATGGAAAAATACCTGGGATCCAAGGATTTTCGTAAACTTTAATAGCTTGACCAGAGCCAATCTGCCACTAAATATAAGGGAAAAGTAAATCATGGCCATAAAGGAGACTTCGCCAAATAACAAATGCATTATCAGCACATTTTACACTCTAAACAGAATGAAGTGCTTCATACTTTATAGTTAACACATGGAATACAAGCGATTAAGGATTTCCACTGAAAATTCACCAAAAAGTCTTTTCGAGTAAAGCTTGATTAATTAATCACATATCCTTAATACCAAGTCCTCCCAAGCCCTTAAGAAACATTAAAAGTCCTTGTTGCTTGCGATGTAGACATTTTTTAATCTTGTAAGCCAGACCACCAATATCGAACCAAAGTATTAGTGATAAAGTCTAAAAGTGTCACGGTACCTTGAACAAGAACATCACATAGATAAGAATGGAAGATAGAGTAAACTATATCAGAGGTAATCTACCTGTAGGATTTAGAAGTTTCCATTTTCAACTAGTTAAGCATGCCTGAATCTTATCTACTAAAAATTGAAATGATGTAGTGCTTGAGAAGTCTTGATCAAATGATAATCCTATGTAATTAAGGATACCATCATTAATCCTACAAGGCAAGAACTATTAGTATAGTTGTTTTAACTCATTGGAAACATTGCAACTAAACATCCATTCTAACTTTAAAAAATTAACTTCCTGGCCAGTAGTAGTAGCATAAAGATTTAGGGCCTCCTTTAAGTGATGAAAATAATGCGACCTTAAAACAATGAACAAAAGCTTGTCAATATATATAGGATAAGTCTTTATGATTTTAGATGCAATTTTAACACCCCCAAAACCACATTGCTTGAATCACTTTCAATCTACAAAAATAAATAATTTTGTTGGGAGAAATTCCCTAACTATCTATTAAGCACAGCGGAATAACAAATACGATCAAACAAGTACACACAAATTTAATATGGTTCGGTACTTAACTAGCCTATATCCACGAATAAGAAAAATCCACTCGAACAAAATAAAGATTATAGTAGAGGTATAATTTTAGTGCTCACACTAGCCTATAGATCCCATACACACCATTGATAACCCTAATATTTTGCCTTCACATAATTCCAAGATATGAGAAATCACAAAAGAATTCTCGTCCTGGTCCTCTCTAGCCTCCAGACCTCTCATCCCTCTTGAAACTTTTACGTCTTACCTATTTACCACATTGGCCTTTCTCTTATACTCAAAACTCTAACACAATAAGCCTTTTTATAGGCCACACACAAACTCAAATCACAATAAAATAGGAAAACCAAATCCTAAACAAATAAAAAAACTAATACCAAATCCTAAACAAAATTGAAACCCTTAACGTCCTTGAATTTGAACCAATAAACCCAACAAATTTCAGCTAACTACAACTTACCGCCATCCTCAAGGCCTCATGAATCATTGATATCGCCTTCCTTCTCCTTTGAATAATTGGCAATTGATTCCCTCAAAAAAATACTTTAAAAGTGGTTAAGTAATTATCGTCTCCCTTTAGTTATACAATCTAACATTTGCTATGTAACTTTACCAAATACTAATAAGCAAGAATGCATTATTTTACCAAAATTTCTAAATTTTACTATATAATAAATTACCAAGCATGTATCATAGCATTATCATAATATCATGTATCAATATAATAGTATTTGTGTTTAAATGCACGCGTAATATTATTTTGGTTTAGGCTGTCTAGAATTTAATAATGTTCTCATGTTTTGTACAGACCCAAACAAACCACTTGCGATTTAACAAAAAGAGGTGGTAATATATATGTTGACGCCCAGCAAGCACTCGCTGCATAGAGTTCTAACTTCCAGTGTGAAATCTTGGGTAGAATTGAACATTTATTGGCAAAGCGAGAAAGGAGCAAATTTTGAGTACCCTTTAACTACAAAAAATATTCATCCCAAGAAATGAACAGCTGAGTGGTAGTGTATCTCGATTTTTCTATTCTCCGTTTTTAAATAAAATGAATTATCAAAGACTTGCGCCAAAATCCAAGCAAGCATGTCAATAATCTCCAGAAATTGCAACCTGATCTTAGTACTATAATATCTGAATTACTAGGCTACTAACAGAAACCTTGAAATTAGGAAGCCAAATATCCTTATTATTTTAGCAAACAATATACTGAAAAGCTAAAATTTTGAATTTAAAGCATACTACCCTATTTCCTTTATTAGGGGCGAGTCTTTTAGCCCATCAGCAAAAAGAGCAGCAAAACTGCCCATTTCTTGCCTCCTCAAAGCCAAGCTTGTCTAACTTCCGCCCACCACATCTCCACTCTCCCTCATTGAAATCCCTCCGTTCCTATCTATAGACACCACATGCCCTTTCTCGGGTCTGCCCCACCCAAAATCCAACTTATATACCCTGAATCGGGCTGACCCGGCAACCGAAATGATTTGTATGAACACCAAATCTTCCCCAGAAGTAGCCTCAAGAAAGTCAGAAATTTTAATTTCCCTTCGCTCCACGACGAATTCAGATCCTCTATCCCTTTCTCTTTATCCTCGCTCTTGTCACCTACGCTATTTTTTTGCCACGTGTTCATTTTAACGGAGACTATCACTACTGTTTAAGTGGAGGGAATATATTAACAGAGGAACTTCTTCCAGTTAGAGGTGGGAACCGGGTCGGACCGGCCGGTCCTGGGCCTGGTTTCTGAGGCCCGGGCACGGACCGGCTCTAGGCGGGGCGGTCCCGCGGCCTCAGCGTGGGGCGGGGCGGGGCGGGTTTCATTTTTTTTTGTTATATATATAAATATATATATATATAAATAGAACAATTATTAATTATATAAGTCATAAATATTTTTAAGAAAAAACACCACCTCCGGTGTAAGTTTTATTAAGTTAAAAAGTCAAACGGCACTTACAAATAATCGGAACGTGCCTTACATTTTGAAATGGCAAAAACGTTCCGGAAATGATAAATAATAGAAACCTATGATCTGTGCTGAACAGCATAATCAGATCAAATACAAACTACATGTATGATTGAAAAAAAATAAAATTCAACTCTCGGTATCGGATATTACCTCCTCATCCGAACTCTTTTGGTCTTGATGCTGGAGTGCTGCGAGGCCCCAATCTCGGTTGTACACGCATACTTCTACCGCATCGGGTGTCAATCTTGACCATTTTCTGTTATCACCCGTTTTCCGGCACTAAACGCTGCCTCGGATGAGACGGTCGATACTGGAACGGCAAGAAT